>JBBPBR010000606.1:165240-247637 GCA_037974775.1 Cicer pinnatifidum | reverse complement strand
TGTCATTGGATGAACATTTAGGTCATTTTCGTCCTCCCAAGGCTTATTCTTGTCCAATTAGGCTTTTTAACCAATCTTGTACATCCAATAAGATCATTTGCGTCAATGGATGAACAATTAGGTCGTTTTCGTCCTCCCAAGGCTTATTCTTGTCCAATTAGGGTTTCTAACCAATCTTGTGCATCCAATAGGTGTGTTTGTGTCATTCGATGAACATTTAGGTCATTTTCATCCTCCCTAGTCTTATTCTTGTCCAATTAGGGTTTTAAGCAATCTTCTGCATCCAATAAGTTCATTTGTGTCATTGGATGAATATTTAAGTCATTTTCGTCCTCACTAGTCTTATTCTTGTCCAATTAGGGTTTCTAAGCAATCTTGTGCATCCAATAGGTGTGTTTGTGTCATTCGATGAACATTTAGGTCATTTTCGTCCTCCCTAGTCTTATTCTTGTCCAATTAGGGTTTTAAGCAATCTTGTGCATCCAATAAGTTCATTTGTGTCATTGGATGAACATTTAGGTCATTTTCGTCCTCCATAGGCTTATATTTGTGCAATTAGGGTTTTTAACCAATCTTGTGCATCCAATAGGTGTGTTTGTGTCATTAGATGAACATTTAGGTCATTTTCATCCTCCCTAGGATTATTGTTGTCCAATTAGGGTTTTTAACCAATTTTGTGCATCCAATAGGTGTGTTTGTGTCATTGGATGAACATTTAGGTCATTTTCGTCCTCCCAAGGCTTATTCTTGTCCAATTAGGCTTTTTAACCAATCTTGTACATCCAATAAGATCATTTGCGTCAATGGATGAACAATTAGGTCGTTTTCGTCCTCCCAAGGCTTATTCTTGTCCAATTAGGGTTTCTAACCAATCTTGTGCATCCAATAGGTGTGTTTGTGTCATTGGATGAACATTTAGGTCATTTTCGTCTTCCCAAGGATTATTCTTGTTCAATTTGGGTTTCTAACCAATCTTGTTCATCCAATAGGTGTGTTTTGTGTCATTGGATGAACATTTAGGTCATTTTCGTCCTCCCTAGCCTTATGCTTGTCCAATTAGGGTTTTAAGCAATCTTGTGCGTCTAATAAGTTCATTTGTGTCATTGGATGAACATTTAGGTCATTTTCGTCCTCCCTAGGCTTATTCTTGTCCAATTAGGGTTATTAAGCAATCTTGTGCATCCAATAAGTTCATTTGTGTCATTGGATGAACATTTAGGTCATTTTCGTCCTCCCTAGGCTTATTCTTGTCCAATTAGGGTTTCTAACCAATCTTGTGCATCCAATAGGTGTGTTTGTGTCATTCGATGAACATTTAGGTCATTTTCATCCTCCCTAGTCGTATTCTTGTCCAATTAGGGTTTTAAGCAATCTTGTGCATCCAATAAGTTCATTTGTGTCATTGGATGAACATTTAGGTCATTTTCGTCCTCCCTAGGCTTATTCTTGTCCAATTAGGGTTTCTAACCAATCTTGTGCATCCAATAGGTGTGTTTGTGTCATTCGATGAACATTTAGGTCATTTTCGTCCTCCCTAGTCTTATTCTTGTCCAATTAGGGTTTTAAGCAATCTTGTGCATCCAATAAGTTCATTTGTGTCATTGGATGAACATTTAGGTCATTTTCGTCCTCCCTAGGCTTATTTTTGTGCAATTAGGGTTTTTAACCAATCTTGTGCATCCATTAAGTGTGTTTGTGTCATTAGATGAACATTTAGGTCATTTTCATCCTCCCTAGGCTTATTGTTGTCTAATTAGGGTTTTTAACCAATCTTGTGCATCCAATAGGTGTGTTTGTGTCATTGGATGAACATTTAGGTCATTTTCGTCCTCCCTGGTCTTATTCTTGTCCAATTAGGGTTTTAAGCCAATCTTGTGCATCCAATAGGTGTGTTTGTGTCATTTGATGAACATTTAGGTCATTTTCGTCCTCCCAAGACTTATTCTTATCCAATTAGGGTTTTAAGCAATCTTGTGCATCCAATAAGTTCATTTGTGTCATTGGATGAACATTTAGGTCATTTTCGTCCTCCCTAGGCTTATTTTTGTGCAATTAGGGTTTTTAACCAATCTTGTGCATCCATTAGGTGTGTTTGTGTCATTAGATGAACATTTAGGTCATTTTCATCCTCCCTAGGCTTATTGTTGTCCAATTAGGGTTTTTAACCAATCTTGTGCATCCAATAGGTGTGTTTGTGTCATTGGATGAACATTTAGGTCATTTTCGTCCTCCCTGGTCTTATTCTTGTCCAATTAGGGTTTTAAGCCAATCTTGTGCATCCAATAGGTGTGTTTGTGTCATTTGATGAACATTTAGGTCATTTTCGTCCTCCCAAGACTTATTCTTATCCAATTAGGGTTTTAAGCAATCTTGTGCATCCAATAAGTTCATTTGTGTAATTGGATGAACATTTAGGTCATTTTCGTCCTCCCTATGCTTATTCTTGTCCAGTTAGGGATTTTAACCAATCTTGTGCATCCAATAGGTGTGTTTGTGTCATTGGATGAACATTTAGGTCATTTTCGTCCTCCCAAGGCTTATTCTTGTCCAATTAGGCTTTTTAACCAATCTTGTGCATCCAATAAGATCATTTGCGTCAATGGATGAACAATTAGGTCATTTTCGTCCTCCCAAGGCTTATTCTTGTCCAATTAGGGTTTCTAACCAATCTTGTGCATCCAATAGGTGTGTTTGTGTCATTGGATGAACATTTAGGTCATTTTCGTCTTCCCAAGGATTATTCTTGTTCAATTTGGGTTTCTAACCAATCTTGTTCATCCAATAGGTGTGTTTTGTGTCATTGGATGAACATTTAGGTCATTTTCGTCCTCCCTAGCCTTATTCTTGTCCAATTAGGAATTTAAGCAATCTTGTGCATCCAATAAGTTCATTTGTGTCATTGGATGAACATTCAGGTTATTTTCGTCCTCCCTAGGCTTAGTTTTGTGCAATTAGGGTTTTTAACCAATCTTGTGCATCCAATAGGTGTGTTTGTGTCATTGGATGAACATTTAGGTCATTTCCGTCCTCCTTAGTCTTATTCTTGTCCAATTAGGGTTTTAAGCAATCTTGTGCGTCTAATAAGTTCATTTGTGTCATTGGATGAACATTTAGGTCATTTTCGTCCTCCCTAGGCTTAGTTTTGTGCAATTAGGGTTTTAAACCAATCTTGTGCATCCAATAGGTGTGTTTGTGTCATTGGATGAACATTTAGGTCATTTTCGTCCTCCCTAGGCTTATTCTTGTCCAATTAGGGTTTTTAAGCAATCTTGTGCATCCAATAAGTTCATTTGTGTCATTGGATGAACATTTAGGTCATTTTCGTCCTCCCTAGGCTTATTCTTGTCCAATTAGGGTTTCTAACCAATCTTGTGCATCCAATAGGTGTGTTTGTGTCATTCGATGAACATTTAGGTCATTTTCATCCTCCCTAGTCTTATTCTTGTCCAATTAGGGTTTTAAGCAATCTTCTGCATCCAATAAGTTCATTTGTGTCATTGGATGAATATTTAAGTCATTTTCGTCCTCACTAGTCTTATTCTTGTCCAATTAGGGTTTCTAACCAATCTTGTGCATCCAATAGGTGTGTTTGTGTCATTCGATGAACATTTAGGTCATTTTCGTCCTCCCTAGTCTTATTCTTGTCCAATTAGGGTTTTAAGCAATCTTGTGCATCCAATAAGTTCATTTGTGTCATTGGATGAACATTTAGGTCATTTTCGTCCTCCATAGGCTTATTTTTGTGCAATTAGGGTTTTTAACCAATCTTGTGCATCCAATCGGTGTGTTTGTGTCATTAGATGAACATTTAGGTCATTTTCATCCTCCCTAGGATTATTGTTGTCCAATTAGGGTTTTTAACCAATCTTGTGCATCCAATAGGTGTGTTTGTGTCATTGGATGAACATTTAGGTCATTTTCGTCCTCCCTGGTCTTATTCTTGTCCAATTAGGGTTTTAAGCCAATCTTGTGCATCCAATAGGTGTGTTTGTGTCATTTGATGAACATTTAGGTCATTTTCGTCCTCCCAAGACTTATTCTTATCCAATTAGGGTTTTAAGCAATCTTGTGCATCCAATAAGTTCATTTGTGTCATTGGATTAAGATTTAAGTCATTTTCGTCCTCCCTATGCTTATTCTTGTCCAGTTAGGGATTTTAACCAATCTTGTGCATCCAATAGGTGTGTTTGTGTCATTGGATGAACATTTAGGTCATTTTCGTGCTCCCAAGGCTTATTCTTGTCCAATTAGGCTTTTTAACCAATCTTGTACATCCAATAAGATCATTTGCGTCAATGGATGAACAATTAGGTCGTTTTCGTCCTCCCAAGGCTTATTCTTGTCCAATTAGGGTTTCTAACCAATCTTGTGCATCCAATAGGTGTGTTTGTGTCATTTGATGAACATTTAGGTCATTTTCGTCCTCCCAAGACTTATTCTTATCCAATTAGGGTTTTAAGCAATCTTGTGCATCCAATAAGTTCATTTGTGTCATTGGATTAAGATTTAAGTCATTTTCGTCCTCCCTATGCTTATTCTTGTCCAGTTAGGGATTTTAACCAATCTTGTGCATCCAATAGGTGTGTTTGTGTCATTGGATGAACATTTAGGTCATTTTCGTCCTCCCAAGGCTTATTCTTGTCCAATTAGGCTTTTTAACCAATCTTGTGCATCCAATAGGTGTGTTTGTGTCATTGGATGAACATTTAGGTCATTTTCGTCCTCCCTGGTCTTATTCTTGTCCAATTAGGGTTTTAAGCCAATCTTGTGCATCCAATAGGTGTGTTTGTGTCATTTGATGAACATTTAGGTCATTTTCGTCATCCCAAGACTTATTCTTATCCAATTAGGGTTTTAAGCAATCTTGTGCATCCAATAAGTTCATTTGTGTCATTGGATTAAGATTTAAGTCATTTTCGTCCTCCCTATGCTTATTCTTGTCCAGTTAGGGATTTTAACCAATCTTGTGCATCCAATAGGTGTGTTTGTGTCATTGGATGAACATTTAGGTCATTTTCGTCCTCCCAAGGCTTATTCTTGTCCAATTAGGCTTTTTAACCAATCTTGTACATCCAATAAGATCATTTGCGTCAATGGATGAACAATTAGGTCGTTTTCTTCCTCCCAAGGCTTATTCTTGTCCAATTAGGGTTTCTAACCAATCTTGTGCATCCAATAGGTGTGTTTGTGTCATTCGATGAACATTTAGGTCATTTTCATCCTCCCTAGTCTTATTCTTGTCCAATTAGGGTTTTAAGCAATCTTCTGCATCCAATAAGTTCATTTGTGTCATTGGATGAATATTTAAGTCATTTTCGTCCTCCCTAGTCTTATTCTTGTCCAATTAGGGTTTCTAACCAATCTTGTGCATCCAATAGGTGTGTTTGTGTCATTCGATGAACATTTAGGTCATTTTCGTCCTCCCTAGTCTTATTCTTGTCCAATTAGGGTTTTAAGCAATCTTGTGCATCCAATAAGTTCATTTGTGTCATTGGATGAACATTTAGGTCATTTTCGTCCTCCATAGGCTTATATTTGTGCAATTAGGGTTTTTAACCAATCTTGTGCATCCAATAGATGTGTTTGTGTCATTAGATGAACATTTAGGTCATTTTCATCCTCCCTAGGATTATTGTTGTCCAATTAGGGTTTTTAACCAATCTTGTGCATCCAATAGGTGTGTTTGTGTCATTGGATGAACATTTAGGTCATTTTCGTCCTCCCTGGTCTTATTCTTGTCCAATTAGGGTTTTAAGCCAATCTTGTGCATCCAATAGGTGTGTTTGTGTCATTTGATGAACATTTAGGTCATTTTCGTCCTCCCAAGACTTATTCTTATCCAATTAGGGTTTTAAGCAATCTTGTGCATCCAATAAGTTCATTTGTGTCATTGGATTAAGATTTAAGTCATTTTCGTCCTCCCTATGCTTATTCTTGTCCAGTTAGGGATTTTAACCAATCTTGTGCATCCAATAGGTGTGTTTGTGTCATTGGATGAACATTTAGGTCATTTTCGTCCTCCCAAGGCTTATTCTTGTCCAATTAGGCTTTTTAACCAATCTTGTGCATCCAATAAGATCTTTTGCGTCAATGGATGAACAATTAGGTCATTTTCGTCCATCCAAGGCTTATTCTTGTCCAATTAGGGTTTCTAACCAATCTTGTGCATCCAATAGGTGTGTTTGTGTCATTGGATGAACATTTAGGTCATTTTCGTCTTCCCAAGGATTATTCTTGTTCAGTTTGGGTTTCTAACCAATCTTGTTCATCCAATAGGTGTGTTTTGTGTCATTGGATGAACATTTAGGTCATTTTCGTCCTCCCTAGCCTTATTCTTGTCCAATTAGGATTTTAAGCAATCTTGTGCATCCAATAAGTTCATTTGTGTCATTGGATGAACATTTAGGTTATTTTCGTCCTCCCTAGGCTTAGTTTTGTGCAATTAGGGTTTTTAACCAATCTTGTGCATCCAATAGGTGTGTTTGTGTCATTGGATGAACATTTAGGTCATTTCCGTCCTCCCTAGTCTTATTCTTGTCCAATTAGGGTTTTAAGCAATCTTGTGCGTCTAATAAGTTCATTTGTGTCATTGGATGAACATTTAGGTCATTTTCGTCCTCCCTAGGCTTATTCTTGTCCAATTAGGGTTATTAAGCAATCTTGTGCATCCAATAAGTTCATTTGTGTCATTGGATGAACATTTAGGTCATTTTCGTCCTCCCTAGGCTTATTCTTGTCCAATTAGGGTTTTTAAGCAATCTTGTGCATCCAATAAGTTCATTTGTGTCATTGGATGAACATTCAGGTTATTTTCGTCCTCCCTAGGCTTAGTTTTGTGCAATTAGGGTTTTTAACCAATCTTGTGCATCCAATAGGTGTGTTTGTGTCATTGGATGAACATTTAGGTCATTTTCGTCCTCCCTAGGCTTATTCTTGTCCAATTAGGGTTTTTAACCAATCTTGTGCATCCAATAAGTTCATTTGTGTCATTGTATGAACATTTAGGTCATTTTCGTCCACCCTAGGCTTATTCTTGTCCAATTAGGGTTTTTAACCAATCTTGTGCATCCAATAAGTGCATTTGTGTCATTGGATGAACATTTAGGTCATTTTCGTCCTCCCAAGGCTTATTCTTGTCCAATTAGGGTTTTTAACCAATCTTGTGCATCCAATAAGTTCATTTGTGTCATTGGATAAACATTTAGGTTATTTTCGTCCACCCTAGGCTTATTCTTGTCCAATTAGGGTTTTTAACCAATCTTGTGCATCCAATAAGTTCATTTGTGTCATTGGAAGAACATTTAGGTCATTTCCGTCCTCCCAAGGCTTATTCTTGTCCAATTAGGCTTTTTAACCAATCTTGTGCATCCAATAAGATCATTTGCGTCATTGGATGAACAATTAGGTCATTTTCGTCCACCCTAGGCTTATTCTTGTCCAATTAGGGTTTGTAACCAATCTTGTGCATCCAATAGGTGTGTTTGTGTCATTGGATTAACATTTAGGTCATTTTCATCCTCGCAAGGCTTATTCTTGTCCAATTAGGGTTTTTAACCAATCTTGTGCATCCAACAGGTGTGTTTGTGTCATTGGATGAACATTTAGGTCATTTTCGTCCTCCCTAGGCTTATTCTTGTCCAATTAGGGTTTCTAACCAATCTTGTGCATCCAATAGGTGTGTTTGTGTCATTCGATGAACATTTAGGTCATTTTCGTCCTCCCTAGTCTTATTCTTGTCCAATTAGGGTTTTAAGCAATCTTGTGCATCCAATAAGTTCATTTGTGTCATTGGATGAACATTTAGGTCATTTTCGTCCTCCCTAGGCTTATTTTTGTGCAATTAGGGTTTTTAACCAATCTTGTGCATCCAATAGGTGTGTTTGTGTCATTCGATGAACATTTAGGTCATTTTCATCCTCCCTAGCCTTATTCTTGTCCAATTAGGGTTTTAAGCAATCTTCTGCATCCAATAAGTTCATTTGTGTCATTGGATGAACATTTAAGTTATTTTCGTCCTCACTAGTCTTATTCTTGTCCAATTAGGGTTTCTAACCAATCTTGTGCATCCAATAGGTGTGTTTGTGTCATTCGATGAACATTTAGGTCATTTTCGTCCTCCCTAGTCTTATTCTTGTCCAATTAGGGTTTTAAGCAATCTTGTGCATCCAATAAGTTCATTTGTGTCATTGGATGAACATTTAGGTCATTTTCGTCCTCCCTAGGCTTATTTTTGTGCAATTAGGGTTTTTAACCAATCTTGTGCATCCAATAGGTGTGTTTGTGTCATTCGATGAACATTTAGGTCATTTTCATCCTCCCTAGTCTTATTCTTGTCCAATTAGGGTTTTAAGCAATCTTCTGCATCCAATAAGTTCATTTGTGTCATTGGATTAATATTTAAGTCATTTTCGTCCTCACTAGTCTTATTCTTGTCCAATTAGGGTTTCTAAGCAATCTTGTGCATCCAATAGGTGTGTTTGTGTCATTCGATGAACATTTAGGTCATTTTCGTCCTCCCTAGTCTTATTCTTGTCCAATTAGGGGTTTAAGCAATCTTGTGCATCCAATAAGTTCATTTGTGTCATTGGATGAACATTTAGGTCATTTTCGTCCTCCATAGGCTTATATATGTGCAATTAGGGTTTTTAACCAATCTTGTGCATCCAATAGGTGTGTTTGTGTCATTAGATGAACATTTAGGTCATTTTCATCCTCCCTAGGATTATTGTTGTCCAATTAGGGTTTTTAACCAATTTTGTGCATCCAATAGGTGTGTTTGTGTCATTGGATGAACATTTAGGTCATTTTCGTCCTCCCAAGGCTTATTCTTGTCCAATTAGGCTTTTTAACCAATCTTGTACATCCAATAAGATCATTTGCGTCAATGGATGAACAATTAGGTCGTTTTCGTCCTCCCAAGGCTTATTCTTGTCCAATTAGGGTTTCTAACCAATCTTGTGCATCCAATAGGTGTGTTTGTGTCATTCGATGAACATTTAGGTCATTTTCATCCTCCCTAGTCTTATTCTTGTCCAATTAGGGTTTTAAGCAATCTTCTGCATCCAATAAGTTCATTTGTGTCATTGGATTAATATTTAAGTCATTTTCGTCCTCACTAGTCTTATTCTTGTCCAATTAGGGTTTCTAAGCAATCTTGTGCATCCAATAGGTGTGTTTGTGTCATTCGATGAACATTTAGGTCATTTTCGTCCTCCCTAGTCTTATTCTTGTCCAATTAGGGGTTTAAGCAATCTTGTGCATCCAAAAAGTTCATTTGTGTCATTGGATGAACATTTAGGTCATTTTCGTCCTCCATAGGCTTATATATGTGCAATTAGGGTTTTTAACCAATCTTGTGCATCCAATAGGTGTGTTTGTGTCATTAGATGAACATTTAGGTCATTTTCATCCTCCCTAGGATTATTGTTGTCCAATTAGGGTTTTTAACCAATTTTGTGCATCCAATAGGTGTGTTTGTGTCATTGGATGAACATTTAGGTCATTTTCGTCCTCCCAAGGCTTATTCTTGTCCAATTAGGCTTTTTAACCAATCTTGTACATCCAATAAGATCATTTGCGTCAATGGATGAACAATTAGGTCGTTTTCGTCCTCCCAAGGCTTATTCTTGTCCAATTAGGGTTTCTAACCAATCTTGTGCATCCAATAGGTGTGTTTGTGTCATTGGATGAACATTTAGGTCATTTTCGTCTTCCCAAGGATTATTCTTGTTCAATTTGGGTTTCTAACCAATCTTGTTCATCCAATAGGTGTGTTTTGTGTCATTGGATGAACATTTAGGTCATTTTCGTCCTCCCTAGCCTTATTCTTGTCCAATTAGGATTTTAAGCAATCTTGTGCATCCAATAAGTTCATTTGTGTCATTGGATGAACATTTAGGTTATTTTCGTCCTCCCTAGGCTTAGTTTTGTGCAATTAGGGTTTTTAACCTATCTTGTGCATCCAATAGGTGTGTTTGTGTCATTGGATGAACATTTAGGTCATTTTCGTCCTCCCTAGGCTTATTCTTGTCCAATTAGGGTTTTTAAGCAATCTTGTGCATCCAATAAGTTCATTTGTGTCATTGGATGAACATTCAGGTTATTTTCGTCCTCCCTAGGCTTAGTTTTGTGCAATTAGGGTTTTTAACCAATCTTGTGCATCCAATAGGTGTGTTTGTGTCATTGGATGAACATTTAGGTCATTTCCGTCCTCCCTAGCCTTATTCTTGTCCAATTAGGATTTTAAGCAATCTTGTGCATCCAATAAGTTCATTTGTGTCATTGGATGAACATTTAGGTTATTTTCGTCCTCCCTAGGCTTAGTTTTGTGCAATTAGGGTTTTTAACCAATCTTGTGCATCCAATAGGTGTGTTTGTGTCATTAGATGAACATTTAGGTCATTTTCATCCTCCCTAGGCTTATTGTTGTCCAATTAGGGTTTTTAACCAATCTTGTGCATCCAATAGGTGTGTTTGTGTCATTGGATGAACATTTAGGTCATTTCCGTCCTCCCTAGTTTTATTCTTGTCCAATTAGGGTTTTAAGCCAATCTTGTGCATCCAATAGGTGTGTTTGTGTCATTTGATGAACATTTAGGTCATTTGCGTCCTCCCAAGGCTTATTCTTATCCAATTAGGGTTTTAAGCAATCTTGCGCATCCAATAAGTTCATTTGTGTCATTGGATTAAGATTTAAGTCATTTTCGGCCTCCCTATGCTTATTCTTGTCCAGTTAGGGTTTTTAACCAATCTTGTGCATCCAATAGGTGTGTTTGTGTCATTGGATGAACATTTAGGTCATTTTCGTCCTCCCTAGGCTTATTCTTGTCCAATTAGGGTTTTAAGCAATCTTGTGCATCCAATAAGTTCATTTGTGTCATTGGATGAACATTTAGGTCATTTTCGTCCTCCCTAGGCTTATTCTTGTCCAATTAGGGTTTCTAACCAAGCTTGTGCATCCAATAGGTGTGTTTGTGTCATTGGATGAACATTTAGGTCATTTTCGTCCTCCCTAGGCTTATTCTTGTCCAATTAGGGTTTTTAACCAATCTTGTGCATCCAATAGGTGTGTTTGTGTCACTGGATGAACATTTAGGTCATTTTCGTCCTCCCTAGGCTTATTCTTGTCCAATTAGGGTTTTTAACCAATCTTGTGCATCCAATAGGTGTGTTTGTGTCATTGGATGAACATTTAGGTCATTTTCGTCCTCCCTAGGCTTATTCTTGTACAATTAGGGTTTTTAACCAATCTTGTGCATCCAATAAGTTCATTTGTGTCATTGGATTAACATTTAGGTCATTTTCGTCCTCCCTAGGCTTATTCTTGTCCAATTAGGGTTTCTAACCAATCTTGTGCATCCAATAGGTGTGTTTGTGTCATTGGATGAACATTTAGGTCATTTTCGTCCTCCCTAGGCTTATTGTTGTCCAATTAGGGTTTTTAACAAATCTTGTGCATCCAATAAGTTCATTTGTGTCATTGGATGAACATTTAGGTCATTTTCGTCCTCCCTAGGCTTATTCTTGTCCAATTAGGGTTTCTAACCAATCTTGTGCATCCAATAGGTGTGTTTGTGTCATTGGATGAATAATTAGGTCATTTTCGTCCTCCCTAGTCTTATTTTTGTCCAATTAGGGTTTTAAGCAATCTTGTGAATCCAATAAGTTCATTTGTTTCATTGGATGAACATTTAGGTCATTTTCGTCCTCCCTAGGCTTATTCATGTTCAATTAGGGTTTCTAACCAATCTTGTGCATCCAATAGGTGTGTTTGTGTCATTGGATGAATATTTAGGTCATTTTCGTCCTCCCTTGTCTTATTTTTGTCCAATTAGGGTTTTAAGCAATCTTGTGCATCCAATAAGTTCATTTGTGTCATTGGATAAACATTTAGGTTATTTTCGTCCTCACTAGGCTTAGTTTTGTGCAATTAGGGTTTTTAACCAATCTTGTGCAACCAATAGGTGTGTTTGTGTCATTAGATGAACATTTAGGTCATTTTCATCCTCCCTAGGCTTATTGTTGTCCAATTAGGGTTTGTAACCAATCTTGTGCATCCAATAGGTGTGTTTGTGTCATTGGATGAACATTTAGGTCATTTTCGTCCTCCCTAGGCTTATTCTTGTCCAATTAGGGTTTTTAAGCAATCTTGTGCATCCAATAAGTTCATTTGTGTCATTGGATGAACATTTAGGTCATTTTCGTCCTCCCTAGGCTTATTCTTGTCCAATTAGGAATTTTAACCAATCTTGTGCATCCAATAAGTTCATTTGTGTCATTGGATGAACATTTAGGTCATTTTCGTCCTCCCTAGGCTTATTCTTGTCCAATTAGGGTTTTTAAGCAATCTTGTGCATCCAATAAGTTCATTTTTGTCATTGGATGAACATTTAGGTCATTTTCGTCCACCCTATGCTTATTCATGTCCAATTAGGGTTTTTAACCAATCTTGTGCATCCAATAGGTGTGTTTGTGTCATTGGATGAACATTTAGGTCATTTTCGTCCTCCCTAGGCTTATTCTTGTCCAATTAGGGTTTTTAAGCAATCTTGTGCATCCAATAAGTTCATTTGTGTCATTGGATGAACATTTAGGTCATTTTCGTCCTCCCTAGGCTTATTCTTGTCCAATTAGGGTTTCTAACCAATCTTGTGCATCCAATAGGTGTGTTTGTGTCATTCGATGAACATTTAGGTCATTTTCGTCCTCCCTAGGCTTATTCTTGTCCAATTAGGGTTATTAAGCAATCTTGTGCATCCAATAAGTTCATTTGTGTCATTGGATGAACATTTAGGTCATTTTCGTCCTCCCTAGGCTTATTCTTGTCCAATTAGGGTTTCTAACCAATCTTGTGCATCCAATAGGTGTGTTTGTGTCATTCGATGAACATTTAGGTCATTTTCATCCTCCCTAGTCGTATTCTTGTCCAATTAGGGTTTTAAGCAATCTTGTGCATCCAATAAGTTCATTTGTGTCATTGGATGAACATTTAGGTCATTTTCGTCCTCCCTAGGCTTATTTTTGTGCAATTAGGGTTTTTAACCAATCTTGTACATCCATTAGGTGTGTTTGTGTCATTAGATGAACATTTAGGTCATTTTCATCCTCCCTAGGCTTATTGTTGTCCAATTAGGGTTTTTAACCAATCTTGTGCATCCAATAGGTGTGTTTGTGTCATTGGATGAACATTTAGGTCATTTTCGTCCTCCCTGGTCTTATTCTTGTCCAATTAGGGTTTTAAGCCAATCTTGTGCATCCATTAGGTGTGTTTGTGTCATTTGATGAACATTTAGGTCATTTTCGTCCTCCCAAGACTTATTCTTATCCAATTAGGGTTTTAAGCAATCTTGTGCATCCAATAAGTTCATTTGTGTCATTGGATGAACATTTAGGTCATTTTCGTCCTCCCAAGGCTTATTCTTGTCCAATTAGGCTTTTTAACCAATCTTGTGCATCCAATAAGATCATTTGCGTCATTGGATGAACAATTAGGTCATTTTCGTCCTCCCAAGGCTTATTCTTGTCCAATTAGGGTTTCTAACCAATCTTGTGCATCCAATAGGTGTGTTTGTGTCATTGGATGAACATTTAGGTCATTTTCGTCTTCCCAAAGATTATTCTTGTTCAATTAGGGTTTCTAACCAATCTTGTTCATCCAATAGGTGTGTTTGTGTCATTTGATGAACATTTAGGTCATTTTCGTCCTCCCTAGGCTTATTCTTGTCCAATTAGGGTTTTTATGCAATCTTGTGCATCCAATAAGTTCTTTTGTGTCATTGGATGAACATTTAGGTCATTTTCGTCCTCCCTATGCTTATTCTTGTCCAATTAGGGTTTCTAACCAATCTTGTGCATCCAATAGGTGTGTTTGTGTCATTCGATGAACATTTAGGTCATTTTCGTCCTCCCTAGTCTTATTCTTGTCCAATTAAGGTTTTAAGCAATCTTGTGCATCCAATAAGTTCATTTATGTCATTGGATGAACATTTAGGTCATTTTCGTTCTCCCTAGGCTTATTTTTGTGCAATTAGGGTTTTTAACCAATCTTGTGCATCCAATAGGTGTGTTTGAGTCATTAGATGAACATTTAGGTCATTTTCATCCTCCCTCGGCTTATTGTTGTCCAATTAGGGTTTTAAGCCAATCTTGTGCATCCAATAGGTTTGTTTGTGTCATTTGATGAACATTTAGGTCATTTTCGTCCTCCCAAGGCTTATTCTTGTCCAGTTAGGGTTTTTAACCAATCTTGTGCATCCAATAAGTTCATTTGTGTCATTGGATAAACATTTAGGTTATTTTCGTCCACCCTAGGCTTATTCTTGTCCAATTAGGGTTTTTAACCAATCTTGTGCATCCAATAAGTTCATTTGAGTCATTGGATGAACATTTAGGTCATTTTCGTCCTCCCAAGGCTTATTCTTGTCCAATTAGGCTTTTTAACCAATCTTGTGCATCCAATAAGTTCATTTGCGTCATTGGATGAACAATTAGGTCATTTTCGTCCTCCCAAGGCTTATTCTTGTCCAATTAGGGTTTCTAACCAATCTTGTGCATCCAATAGGTGTGTTTGTGTCATTGGATGAACATTTAGGTCATTTTCGTCTTCCCAAAGATTATTCTTGTTCAATTAGGGTTTCTAACCAATCTTGTTCACCCAATAGGTATGTTTGTGTCATTTGATGAACATTTAGGTCATTTTCGTCCACCCTAGCCTTATTCTTGTCCAATTAGGATTTTAAGCAATCTTGTGCATCCAATAAGTTCATTTGTGTCATTGGATGAACATTCAGGTTATTTTCGTCCTCCCTAGGCTTAGTTTTGTGCAATTAACGTTTTTAACCAATCTTGTGCATCCAATAGGTGTGTTTGTGTCATTGGATGAACATTTAGGTCATTTCCGTCCTCCCTAGTCTTATTCTTGTCCAATTAGGGTTTTAAGCAATCTTGTGCGTCTAATAAGTTCATTTGTGTCATTGGATGAACATTTAGGTCATTTTCGTCCTCCCTAGGCTTATTCTTGTCCAATTAGGGTTATTAAGCAATCTTGTGCATCCAATAAGTTCATTTGTGTCATTGGATGAACATTTAGGTCATTTTCGTCCTCCCTAGGCTTATTCTTGTCCAATTAGGGTTTCTAACCAATCTTGTGCATCCAATAGGTGTGTTTGTGTCATTCGATGAACATTTAGGTCATTTTCATCCTCCCTAGCCTTATTCTTGTCCAATTAGGGTTTTAAGCAATCTTCTGCATCCAATAAGTTCATTTGTGTCATTGGATGAACATTTAAGTTATTTTCGTCCTCACTAGTCTTATTCTTGTCCAATTAGGGTTTCTAACCAATCTTGTGCATCCAATAGGTGTGTTTGTGTCATTCGATGAACATTTAGGTCATTTTCGTCCTCCCTAGTCTTATTCTTGTCCAATTAGGGTTTTAAGCAATCTTGTGCATCCAATAAGTTCATTTGTGTCATTGGATGAACATTTAGGTCATTTTCGTCCTCCCTAGGCTTATTTTTGTGCAATTAGGGTTTTTAACCAATCTTGTGCATCCATTAGGTGTGTTTGTGTCATTAGATGAACATTTAGGTCATTTTCATCCTCCCTAGGCTTATTGTTGTCCAATTAGGGTTTTTAACCAATCTTGTGCATCAAATAGGTGTGTTTGTGTCATTGGATGAACATTTAGGTCATTTTCGTCCTCCCTGGTCTTATTCTTGTCCAATTAGGGTTTTAAGCCAATCTTGTGCATCCAATAGGTGTGTTTGTGTCATTTGATGAACATTTAGGTCATTTTCGTCCTCCCAAGACTTATTCTTATCCAATTAGGGTTTTAAGCAATCTTGTGCATCCAATAAGTTCATTTGTGTAATTAGATGAACATTTAGGTCATTTTCGTCCTCCCTATGCTTATTCTTGTCCAGTTAGGGATTTTAACCAATCTTGTGCATCCAATAGGTGTGTTTGTGTCATTGGATGAACATTTAGGTCATTTTCGTCCTCCCAAGGCTTATTCTTGTCCAATTAGGCTTTTTAACCAATCTTGTGCATCCAATAAGATCATTTGCGTCAATGGATGAACATTTAGGTCATTTTCGTCCTCCCTGGTCTTATTCTTGTCCAATTAGGGTTTTAAGCCAATCTTGTGCATCCAATAGGTGTGTTTGTGTCATTTGATGAACATTTAGGTCATTTTCGTCCTCCCAAGACTTATTCTTATCCAATTAGGGTTTTAAGCAATCTTGTGCATCCAATAAGTTCATTTGTGTCATTGGATTAAGATTTAAGTCATTTTCGTCCTCCCTATGCTTATTCTTGTCCAGTTAGGGATTTTAACCAATCTTGTGCATCCAATAGGTGTGTTTGTGTCATTAGATGAACATTAAGGTCATTTTCATCCTCCCTAGGATTATTGTTGTCCAATTAGGGTTTTTAACCAATCTTGTGCATCCAATAGGTGTGTTTGTGTCATTGGATGAACATTTAGGTCATTTTCGTCCTCCCTGGTCTTATTCTTGTCCAATTAGGGTTTTAAGCCAATCTTGTGCATCCACTAGGTGTGTTTGTGTCATTTGATGAACATTTAGGTCATTTTCGTCCTCCCTAGTCTTATTCTTGTCCAATTAGGGTTTTAAGCAATCTTGTGCATCCAATAAGTTCATTTGTGTCATTGGATGAACATTTAGGTCATTTTCGTCCTCCATAGGCTTATATTTGTGCAATTAGGGTTTTTAACCAATCTTGTGCATCCAATAGGTGTGTTTGTGTCATTAGATGAACATTTAGGTCATTTTCATCCTCCCTAGGATTATTGTTGTCCAATTAGGGTTTTTAACCAATCTTGTGCATCCAATAGGTGTGTTTGTGTCATTGGATGAACATTTAGGTCATTTTCGTCCTCCCTGGTCTTATTCTTGTCCAATTAGGGTTTTTAGCCAATCTTGTGCATCCACTAGGTGTGTTTGTGTCATTTGATGAACATTTAGGTCATTTTCGTCCTCCCAAGACTTATTCTTATCCAATTAGGGTTTTAAGCAATCTTGTGCATCCAATAAGTTCATTTGTGTCATTGGATTAAGATTTAAGTCATTTTCGTCCTCCCTATGCTTATTCTTGTCCAGTTAGGGATTTTAACCAATCTTGTGCATCCAATAGGTGTGTTTGTGTCATTGGATGAACATTTAGGTCATTTTCGTCCTCCCAAGGCTTATTCTTGTCCAATTAGGCTTTTTAACCAATCTTGTACATCCAATAAGTTCATTTGCGTCAATGGATGAACAATTAGGTCGTTTTCGTCCTCCCAAGGCTTATTCTTGTCCAATTAGGGTTTCTAACCAATCTTGTGCATCCAATAGGTGTGTTTGTGTCATTGGATGAACATTTAGGTCATTTTCGTCTTCCCAAGGATTATTCTTGTTCAATTTGGGTTTCTAACCAATCTTGTTCATCCAATAGGTGTGTTTTGTGTCATTGGATGAACATTTAGGTCATTTTCGTCCTCCCTAGCCTTATTCTTGTCCAATTAGGAATTTAAGCAATCTTGTGCATCCAATAAGTTCATTTGTGTCATTGGATGAACATTTAGGTTATTTTCGTCCTCCCTAGGCTTAGTTTTGTGCAATTAGGGTTTTAAACCAATCTTGTGCATCCAATAGGTGTGTTTGTGTCATTGGATGAACATTTAGGTCATTTTCGTCCTCCCTAGGCTTATTCTTGTCCAATTAGGGTTTTTAAGCAGTCTTGTGCATCCAATAAGTTCATTTGTGTCATTGGATGAACATTTAGGTCATTTTCGTCCTCCCTAGGCTTATTCTTGTCCAATTAGGGTTTCTAACCAATCTTGTGCATCCAATAGGTGTGTTTGTGTCATTCGATGAACATTTAGGTCATTTTCATCCTCCCTAGTCTTATTCTTGTCCAATTAGGGTTTTAAGCAATCTTCTGCATCCAATAAGTTCATTTGTGTCATTGGATGAATATTTAAGTCATTTTCGTCCTCACTAGTCTTATTCTTGTCCAATTAGGGTTTCTAACCAATCTTGTGCATCCAATAGGTGTGTTTGTGTCATTCGATGAACATTTAGGTCATTTTCGTCCTCCCTAGTCTTATTCTTGTCCAATTAGGGTTTTAAGCAATCTTGTGCATCCAATAAGTTCATTTGTGTCATTGGATGAACATTTAGGTCATTTTCGTACTCCCTAGGCTTATTCTTGTCCAATTAGGGTTTTTAAGCAATCTTGTGCATCCAATAAGTTCATTTGTGTCATTGGATGAACATTTAGGTCATTTTCGTCCTCCCTAGGCTTATTCTTGTCCAATTAGGGTTTTTAAGCAATCTTGTGCATCCAATAAGTTCATTTGTGTCATTGGATGAACATTTAGGTCATTTTCGTCCTCCCTAGGCTTATTCTTGTCCAATTAGCGTTTTTAACCAATCTTGTGCATCCAATAGGCGTGTTTGTGTCATTGGATGAACATTTAGGTCATTTTCGTCCTTCCTAGGCTTATTCTTGTCCAATTAGGGTTTCTAACCAATCTTGTGCATCCAATAGGTGTATTTGTGTCATTGGATGAACATTTAGGTCATTTTCGTCCTCCCTAGGCTTATTCTTGTCCAATTAGGGTTTTAAGCAATCTTGTGCATCCAATAAGTTCATTTGTGTCATTGGATTAAGATTTAAGTCATTTTCGTTCTCCCTAGGCTTATTCTTGTCCAGTTAGGGTTTTTAACCAATCTTGTGCGTCCAATAGGTGTGTTTGTGTCATTGGATGAACATTTAGGTCATTTTCGTCCTCCCTAGGCTTATTCTTGTCCAATTAGGGTTTTTAAGCAATCTTGTGCATCCAATAAGTTCATTTGTGTCATTGGATGAACATTTAGGTCATTTTCGTCCTCCCTAGGCTTATTCATGTTCAATTAGGGTTTCTAACCAATCTTGTGCATCCAATAGGTGTGTTTGTGTCATTGGATGAACATTTAGGTCATTTTCGTCCTCCCTAGTCTTATTCTTGTCCAATTAGGGTTTTAAGCAATCTTGTGCATCCAATAAGTTCATTTGTGTCATTGGATGAACATTTAGGTTATTTTCGTCCTCACTAGGCTAAGTTTTGTGCAATTAGGGTTTTTAACCAATCTTGTGCATCCAATAGGTGTGTTTGTGTCATTAGATGAACATTTAGGTCATTTTCATCCTCCCTAGGCTTATTGTTGTCCAATTAGGGTTTTTAACCAATCTTGTGCATCCAATAGGTGTGTTTGTGTCATTGGATGAACATTTAGGTCATTTTCGTCTTCCCAAAGATTATTCTTGTTCAATTAGGGTTTCTAACCAATCTTGTTCACCCAATAGGTATGTTTGTGTCATTTGATGAACATTTAGGTCATTTTCGTCCACCCTAGCCTTATTCTTGTCCAATTAGGATTTTAAGCAATCTTGTGCATCCAATAAGTTCATTTGTGTCATTGGATGAACATTCAGGTTATTTTCGTCCTCCCTAGGCTTAGTTTTGTGCAATTAACGTTTTTAACCAATCTTGTGCATCCAATAGGTGTGTTTGTGTCATTGGATGAACATTTAGGTCATTTCCGTCCTCCCTAGTCTTATTCTTGTCCAATTAGGGTTTTAAGCAATCTTGTGCGTCTAATAAGTTCATTTGTGTCATTGGATGAACATTTAGGTCATTTTCGTCCTCCCTAGGCTTATTCTTGTCCAATTAGGGTTATTAAGCAATCTTGTGCATCCAATAAGTTCATTTGTGTCATTGGATGAACATTTAGGTCATTTTCGTCCTCCCTAGGCTTATTCTTGTCCAATTAGGGTTTCTAACCAATCTTGTGCATCCAATAGGTGTGTTTGTGTCATTCGATGAACATTTAGGTCATTTTCATCCTCCCTAGTCGTATTCTTGTCCAATTAGGGTTTTAAGCAATCTTGTGCATCCAATAAGTTCATTTGTGTCATTGGATGAACATTTAGGTCATTTTCGTCCTCCATAGGCTTATTCTTGTCCAATTAGGGTTTCTAACCAATCTTGTGCATCCAATAGGTGTGTTTGTGTCATTCGATGAACATTTAGGTCATTTTCGTCCTCCCTAGTCTTATTCTTGTCCAATTAGGGTTTTAAGCAATCTTGTGCATCCAATAAGTTCATTGGTGTCATTGGATGAACATTTAGGTCATTTTCGTCCTCCCTAGGCTTATTTTTGTGCAATTAGGGTTTTTAACCAATCTTGTGCATCCATTAGGTGTGTTTGTGTCATTAGATGAACATTTAGGTCATTTTCATCCTCCCTAGGCTTATTGTTGTCCAATTAGGGTTTTTAACCAATCTTGTGCATCCAATAGGTGTGTTTGTGTCATTGGATGAACATTTAGGTCATTTTCGTCCTCCCTGGTCTTATTCTTGTCCAATTAGGGTTTTAAGCCAATCTTGTGCATCCAATAGGTGTGTTTGTGTCATTTGATGAACATTTAGGTCATTTTCGTCCTCCCAAGACTTATTCTTATCCAATTAGAGTTTTAAGCAATCTTGTGCATCCAATAAGTTCATTTGTGTCATTGGATGAACATTTAGGTCATTTTCGTCCTCCCTATGCTTATTCTTGTCCAGTTAGGGATTTTAACCAATCTTGTGCATCCAATAGGTGTGTTTGTGTCATTGGATGAACATTTAGGTCATTTTCGTCCTCCCAAGGCTTATTCTTGTCCAATTAGGCTTTTTAACCAATCTTGTGCATCCAATAAGATCATTTGCGTCAATGGATGAACAATTAGGTCATTTTCGTCCTCCCAAGGCTTATTCTTGTCCAATTAGGGTTTCTAACCAATCTTGTGCATCCAATAGGTGTGTTTGTGTCATTGGATGAACATTTAGGTCATTTTCGTCTTCCCAAGGATTATTCTTGTTCAATTTGGGTTTCTAACCAATCTTGTTCATCCAATAGGTGTGTTTTGTGTCATTGGATGAACATTTAGGTCATTTTCGTCCTCCCTAGCCTTATTCTTGTCCAATTAGGAATTTAAACAATCTTGTGCATCCAATAAGTTCATTTGTGTCATTGGATGAACATTTAGGTTATTTTCGTCCTCCCTAGGCTTAGTTTTGTGCAATTAGGGTTTTAAACCAATCTTGTGCATCCAATAGGTGTGTTTGTGTCATTGGATGAACATTTAGGTCATTTTCGTCCTCCCTAGGCTTATTCTTGTCCAATTAGGGTTTTTAAGCAATCTTGTGCATCCAATAAGTTCATTTGTGTCATTGGATGAACATTTAGGTCATTTTCGTCCTCCCTAGGCTTATTCTTGTCCAATTAGGGTTTCTAACCAATCTTGTGCATCCAATAGGTGTGTTTGTGTCATTCGATGAACATTTAGGTCATTTTCATCCTCCCTAGTCTTATTCTTGTCCAATTAGGGTTTTAAGCAATCTTCTGCATCCAATAAGTTCATTTGTGTCATTGGAGGAATATTTAAGTCATTTTCGTCCTCACTAGTCTTATTCTTGTCCAATTAGGGTTTCTAACCAATCTTGTGCATCCAATAGGTGTGTTTGTGTCATTCGATGAACATTTAGGTCATTTTCGTCCTCCCTAGTCTTATTCTTGTCCAATTAGGGTTTTAAGCAATCTTGTGCATCCAATAAGTTCATTTGTGTCATTGGATGAACATTTAGGTCATTTTCGTCCTCCATAGGCTTATTTTTGTGCGATTAGGGTTTTTAACCAATCTTGTGCATCCAATAGGTGTGTTTGTGTCATTAGATGAACATTTAGGTCATTTTCATCCTCCCTAGGATTATTGTTGTCCAATTAGGGTTTTTAACCAATCTTGTGCATCCAATAGGTGTGTTTGTGTCATTGGATGAACATTTAGGTCATTTTCGTCCTCCCTGGTCTTATTCTTGTCCAATTAGGGTTTTAAGCCAATCTTGTGCATCCAATAGGTGTGTTTGTGTCATTTGATGAACATTTAGGTCATTTTCGTCATCCCAAGACTTATTCTTATCCAATTAGGGTTTTAAGCAATCTTGTGCATCCAATAAGTTCATTTGTGTCATTGGATTAAGATTTAAGTCATTTTCGTCCTCCCTATGCTTATTCTTGTCCAGTTAGGGATTTTAACCAATCTTGTGCATCCAATAGGTGTGTTTGTGTCATTGGATGAACATTTAGGTCATTTTCGTCCTCCCAAGGCTTATTCTTGTCCAATTAGGCTTTTTAACCAATCTTGTACATCCAATAAGATCATTTGCGTCAATGGATGAACAATTAGGTCGTTTTCTTCCTCCCAAGGCTTATTCTTGTCCAATTAGGGTTTCTAACCAATCTTGTGCATCCAATAGGTGTGTTTGTGTCATTCGATGAACATTTAGGTCATTTTCATCCTCCCTAGTCTTATTCTTGTCCAATTAGGGTTTTAAGCAATCTTCTGCATCCAATAACTTCATTTGTGTCATTGGATGAATATTTAAGTCATTTTCGTCCTCACTAGTCTTATTCTTGTCCAATTAGGGTTTCTAACCAATCTTGTGCATCCAATAGGTGTGTTTGTGTCATTGGATGAACATTTAGGTCATTTTCGTGCTCCCAAGGCTTATTCTTGTCCAATTAGGCTTTTTAACCAATCTTGTACATCCAATAAGATCATTTGCGTCAATGGATGAACAATTAGGTCGTTTTCGTCCTCCCAAGGCTTATTCTTGTCCAATTAGGGTTTCTAACCAATCTTGTGCATCCAATAGGTGTGTTTGTGTCATTGGATGAACATTTAGGTCATTTTCGTCTTCCCAAGGATTATTCTTGTTCAATTTGGGTTTCTAACCAATCTTGTTCATCCAATAGGTGTGTTTTGTGTCATTGGATGAACATTTAGGTCATTTTCGTCCTCCCTAGTCTTATTCTTGTCCAATTAGGGTTTTAAGCAATCTTGTGCGTCTAATAAGTTCATTTGTGTCATTGGATGAACATTTAGGTCATTTTCGTCCTCCCTAGGCTTATTCTTGTCCAATTAGGGTTATTAAGCAATCTTGTGCATCCAATAAGTTCATTTGTGTCATTGGATGAACATTTAGGTCATTTTCGTCCTCCCTAGGCTTATTCTTGTCCAATTAGGGTTTCTAACCAATCTTGTGCATCCAATAGGTGTGTTTGTGTCATTCGATGAACATTTAGGTCATTTTCATCCTCCCTAGTCGTATTCTTGTCCAATTAGGGTTGTAAGCAATCTTGTGCATCCAATAAGTTCATTTGTGTCATTGGATGAACATTTAGGTCATTTTCGTCCTCCCTAGGCTTATTCTTGTCCAATTAGGGTTTCTAACCAATCTTGTGCATCCAATAGGTGTGTTTGTGTCATTCGATGAACATTTAGGTCATTTTCATCCTCCCTAGTCTTATTCTTGTCCAATTAGGGTTTTAAGCAATCTTGTGCATCCAATAAGTTCATTTGTGTCATTGGATGAACATTTAAGTCATTTTCGTCCTCCCTAGGCTTATTCTTGTCCAATTAGGGTTTTTAAGCAATCTTGTGCATCCAATAAGTTCATTTGTGTCATTGGATGAACATTTAGGTCATTTTCGTCCTCCCTAGGCTTATTCTTGTCCAATTAGGGTTTCTAACCAATCTTGTGCATCCAATATGTGTATTTGTGTCATTGGATGAACATTTAGGTCATTTTCGTCCTCCCTAGGCTTATTCTTGTCCAATTAGGGTTTTTAACCAATCTTGTGCATCCAATAGGTGTGTTTGTGTCATTGGATGAACATTTAGGTCATTTTCGTCCTCCCTAGGCTTATTCTTGTCCAATTAGGGTTTCTAACCAATCTTGTGCATCCAATAAGTTCATTTGTGTCATTGGATGAACATTTAGTTCATTTTCGTCCTCCCTGGGCTTATTCTTGTCCAATTAGGGTTTTTAAGCAATCTTGTGCATCCAATAAGTTCATTTGTGTCATTGGATGAACATTTACGTCATTTTCGTCCTCCCTAGGCTTATTCTTGTCCAATTAGGGTTTTTAACCAATCTTGTGCATCCAATAGGTGTGATTGTGTCATTGGATGAACATTTAGGTCATTTTCGTCCTCCCTAGGCTTATTCTTGTCCAATTAGGGTTTTTAACCAATCTTGTGCATCCAATAGGTGTGTTTGTGTCATTGGATGAACATTTAGGTCATTTTCGTCCTCCCTAGGCTTATTCTTGTGGAATTAGGGTTTCTAACCAATCTTTTGCATCCAATAGGTGTATTTGTTTCATTGGATAAACATTTAGGTCATTTTCGTCCTCCCTAGGCTTATTCTTGTCCAATTAGGGTTTTTAAGCAATCTTGTGCATCCAATAAGTTCATTTGTGTCATTGGATGAACATTTAGGTCATTTTCGTCCTCCCTAGGCTTATTCTTGTCCAATTAGGGTTTCTAACCAATCTTGTGCATCCAATAAGTTCATTTGTGTCATTGGATGAACATTTAGGTCATTTTCGTATTCCCTAGGCTTATTCTTGTCCAATTAGGGTTTTTAACCAATCTTTTGCATCCAATAGGTGTATTTGTGTCATCGGATGAACATTTAGGTCATTTTCGTCCTCCCTAGGCTTATTCTTGTCCAATTAGGGTTTTTAAGCAATCTTGTGCATCCAATAAGTTCATTTGTGTCATTGGATGAACATTTAGGTCATTTTCGTCCTCCCTAGGCTTATTCTTGTCCAATTAGGGTTTCTAACCAATCTTGTGCATCCAATAGGTGTGTTTGTGTCATTGGATGAACATTTAGTTCATTTTCGTCCTCCCTAGTCTTATTCTTGTCCAATTAGTGTTTTAAGCAATCTTGTGCATCCAATAAGTTCATTTGTGTCATTGGATGAACATTTAGGTCATTTTCGTCCTCCCTAGTCTTATTCTTGTCCAATTAGGGTTTTAAGCCAATCTTGTGCATCCAATAGGTGTGTTTGTGTCATTTGATGAACATTTAGGTCATTTTCGTCCTCCCAAGGCTTATTCTTATCCAATTAGGGTTTTAAGCAATCTTGTGCATCCAATAAGTTCATTTGTGTCATTGGATTAAGATTTAAGTCATTTTCGTCCTCCCTATGCTTATTCTTGTTTAGTTAGGGTTTTTAACCAATCTTGTGCATCCAATAGGTGTGTTTGTGTCATTAGATGAACATTTAGGTCATTTTCATCCTCCCTAGGCTTATTGTTGTCCAATTAGGGTTTTTAACCAATCTTGTGCATCCAATAGGTGTGTTTGTGTCATTGGATGAACATTTAGGTCATTTTCGTCCTCCCTAGGCTTATTCTTGTCCAATTAGGGTTTTTAAGCAATCTTGTGCATCCAATAAGTTCATTTGTGTCATTGGATGAACATTTAGGTCATTTTCGTCCTCCCAAGGCTTATTCTTTTCCAATTAGGAATTTTAACCAATCTTGTGCATCCAATAAGTTCATTTGTGTCATTGGATGAACATTTAGGTCATTTTCGTCCTCCCTAGGCTTATTCTTGTCCAATTAGGGTTTTTAAGCAATCTTGTGCATCCAATAAGTTCATTTGTGTCATTGGATGAACATTTAGGTCATTTTCGTCCTCCCTAGGCTTATACTTGTCGAATTAGGGTTTTTAACCAATCTTGTGCATCCAATAGGTGTATTTGTGTCATTGGATGAACATTTAGGTCATTTTCGTCCTCCCTAGGCTTATTCTTGTCCAATTAGGGTTTTTAAGCAATCTTGTGCATCCAATAAGTTCATTTGTGTCATTGGATGAACATTTAGGTCATTTTCGTCCTCCCTAGGCTTATTCTTGTCCTATTAGGGTTTTTAACCAATCTTGTGCATCCAATAGGTGTATTTGTGTCATTGGATGAACATTTAGGTCATTTTCGTCCTCCCTAGGCTTATTCTTGTCCAATTAGGGTTTTTAAGCAATCTTGTGCATCCAATAAGTTCATTTGTGTCATTGGATGAACATTTAGGTCATTTTCGTCCTCCATAGCCTTATTCTTGTCCAATTAGGGTTTTTAACCAATCTTGTGCATCCAATAAGTGCATTTGTGTCATTGGATGAACATTTAGGTCATTTTCGTCCTCCCAAGGCTTATTCTTGTCCAATTAGGGTTTTTAACCAATCTTGTGCATCCAATAAGTTCATTTGTGTCATTGGATGAACATTTAGGTCATTTTCGTCCTCCCAAGGCTTACTCTTGTCCAATTTGGGTTTTTAACCAATCTTGTGCATCCAATAAGTTCATTTGTGTCATTGGATGAACATTTAGGTCATTTTCGTCCACCCTAGGCTTATTCTTGTCCAATTAGGGTTTTTAACCAATCTTGTGCATCCAATAAGGTCATTTGTGTCATTGGATGAACATTTAGGTCATTTTCGACCTCACTAGGCTTATTCTTGTCCAGTTAGGGTTTTTAACCATTCTTGTGCATCCAATAGGCGTATTTGTGTCATTGGATTAACATTTAGGTCATTTTTGTCCTCCCTAGGCTTTTTATTGTCCAATTAGGGTTTTTAAGCAATCTTGTGCATCCAATAAGTTCATTTGTGTCATTGGATGAACATTTAGGTCATTTTCGTCCTCCCTAGGCTTATTCTTGTCCAATTAGGGTTTCTAACCAATCTTGTGCATCCAATAGGTGTGTTTGTGTCTTTGGATGAACATTTAGGTCATTTTCGTCCTCCCTAGGCTTATTCTTGTCCAATTAGGGTTTTTAAGCAATCTTGTGCATCCAATAAGTTCATTTGTGTCATTGGATGAACATTTAGGTCATTTTCGTCCTCCCTAGGCTTATTCTTGTCCAATTAGGGTTTCTAACCAATCTTGTGCATCCAATAGGTGTGTTTTTGTCATTCGATGAACATTTAGGTCATTTTCATCCTCCCTAGTCTTATTCTTGTCCAATTAGGGTTTTAAGCAATCTTCTGCATCCAATAAGTTCATTTGTGTCATTGGATGAATATTTAAGTCATTTTCGTCCTCCCTAGTCTTATTCTTGTCCAATTAGGGTTTCTAACCAATCTTGTGCATCCAATAGGTGTGTTTGTGTCATTCGATGAACATTTAGGTCATTTTCGTCCTCCCTAGTCTTATTCTTGTCCAAT
This sequence comes from Cicer pinnatifidum, assembly GCA_037974775.1. NCBI lineage: Eukaryota > Viridiplantae > Streptophyta > Magnoliopsida > Fabales > Fabaceae > Cicer > Cicer pinnatifidum. Next base: position 220,536 of record JBBPBR010000606.1, on the reverse strand, counting down.
TAGGGTTTTAAGCAATCTTGTGCATCCAATAAGTTCATTTGTGTCATTGGATGAACATTTAGGTCATTTTCGTCCTCCATAGGCTTATTCTTGTCCAATTAGGGTTTCTAACCAATCTTGTGCATCCAATAGGTGTGTTTGTGTCATTCGATGAACATTTAGGTCATTTTCATCCTCCCTAGTCTTATTCTTGTCCAATTAGGGTTTTAAGCAATCTTCTGCATCCAATAAGTTCATTTGTGTCATTGGATTAATATTTAAGTCATTTTCGTCCTCACTAGTCTTATTCTTGTCCAATTAGGGTTTCTAAGCAATCTTGTGCATCCAATAGGTGTGTTTGTGTCATTCGATGAACATTTAGGTCATTTTCGTCCTCCCTAGTCTTATTCTTGTCCAATTAGGGGTTTAAGCAATCTTGTGCATCCAATAAGTTCATTTGTGTCATTGGATGAACATTTAGGTCATTTTCGTCCTCCATAGGCTTATATATGTGCAATTAGGGTTTTTAACCAATCTTGTGCATCCAATAGGTGTGTTTGTGTCATTAGATGAACATTTAGGTCATTTTCATCCTCCCTAGGATTATTGTTGTCCAATTAGGGTTTTTAACCAATTTTGTGCATCCAATAGGTGTGTTTGTGTCATTGGATGAACATTTAGGTCATTTTCGTCCTCCCAAGGCTTATTCTTGTCCAATTAGGCTTTTTAACCAATCTTGTACATCCAATAAGATCATTTGCGTCAATGGATGAACAATTAGGTCGTTTTCGTCCTCCCAAGGCTTATTCTTGTCCAATTAGGGTTTCTAACCAATCTTGTGCATCCAATAGGTGTGTTTGTGTCATTCGATGAACATTTAGGTCATTTTCATCCTCCCTAGTCTTATTCTTGTCCAATTAGGGTTTTAAGCAATCTTCTGCATCCAATAAGTTCATTTGTGTCATTGGATTAATATTTAAGTCATTTTCGTCCTCACTAGTCTTATTCTTGTCCAATTAGGGTTTCTAAGCAATCTTGTGCATCCAATAGGTGTGTTTGTGTCATTCGATGAACATTTAGGTCATTTTCGTCCTCCCTAGTCTTATTCTTGTCCAATTAGGGGTTTAAGCAATCTTGTGCATCCAATAAGTTCATTTGTGTCATTGGATGAACATTTAGGTCATTTTCGTCCTCCATAGGCTTATATATGTGCAATTAGGGTTTTTAACCAATCTTGTGCATCCAATAGGTGTGTTTGTGTCATTAGATGAACATTTAGGTCATTTTCATCCTCCCTAGGATTATTGTTGTCCAATTAGGGTTTTTAACCAATTTTGTGCATCCAATAGATGTGTTTGTGTCATTGGATTAACATTTAGGTCATTTTCGTCCTCCCAAGGCTTATTCTTGTCCAATTAGGCTTTTTAACCAATCTTGTACATCCAATAAGATCATTTGCGTCAATGGATGAACAATTAGGTCGTTTTCGTCCTCCCAAGGCTTATTCTTGTCCAATTAGGGTTTCTAACCAATCTTGTGCATCCAATAGGTGTGTTTGTGTCATTGGATGAACATTTAGGTCATTTTCGTCTTCCCAAGGATTATTCTTGTTCAATTTGGGTTTCTAACCAATCTTGTTCATCCAATAGGTGTGTTTTGTGTCATTGGATGAACATTTAGGTCATTTTCGTCCTCCCTAGCCTTATTCTTGTCCAATTAGGATTTTAAGCAATCTTGTGCATCCAATAAGTTCATTTGTGTCATTGGATGAACATTTAGGTTATTTTCGTCCTCCCTAGGCTTAGTTTTGTGCAATTAGGGTTTTTAACCAATCTTGTGCATCCAATAGGTGTGTTTGTGTCATTGGATGAACATTTAGTTCATTTTCGTCCTCCCTAGGCGTATTCTTGTCCAATTAGGGTTTTTAAGCAATCTTGTGCATCCAATAAGTTCATTTGTGTCATTGGATGAACATTTAGGTCATTTTCGTCCTCCCTAGGCTTATTCTTGTCCAATTAGGGTTTCTAACCAATCTTGTGCATCCAATAGGTGTGTTTGTGTCATTCGATGAACATTTAGGTCATTTTCATCCTCCCTAGTCTTATTCTTGTCCAATTAGGGTTTTAAGCAATCTTCTGCATCCAATAACTTCATTTGTGTCATTGGATGAATATTTAAGTCATTTTCGTCCTCACTAGTCTTATTCTTGTCCAATTAGGGTTTCTAACCAATCTTGTGCATCCAATAGGTGTGTTTGTGTCATTCGATGAACATTTAGGTCATTTTCGTCCTCCCTAGTCTTATTCTTGTCCAATTAGGGTTTTAAGCAATCTTGTGCATCCAATAAGTTCATTTGTGTCATTGGATGAACATTTAGGTCATTTTCGTCCTCCATAGGCTTATATTTGTGCAATTAGGGTTTTTAACCAATCTTGTGCATCCAATAGGTGTGTTTGTGTCATTGGATGAACATTTAGGTCATTTTCGTCCTCCCAAGGCTTATTCTTGTCCAATTAGGCTTTTTAACCAATCTTGTACATCCAATAAGATCATTTGCGTCAATGGATGAACAATTAGGTCGTCTTCGTCCTCCCAAGGCTTATTCTTGTCCAATTAGGGTTTCTAACCAATCTTGTGCATCCAATAGGTGTGTTTGTGTCATTCGATGAACATTTTGGGTCATTTTCATCCTCCCTAGTCTTATTCTTGTCCAATTAGGGTTTTAAGCAATCTTCTGCATCCAATAACTTCATTTGTGTCATTGGATGAATATTTAAGTCATTTTCGTCCTCACTAGTCTTATTCTTGTCCAATTAGGGTTTCTAACCAATCTTGTGCATCCAATAGGTGTGTTTGTGTCATTCGATGAACATTTAGGTCATTTTCGTCCTCCCTAGTCTTATTCTTGTCCAATTAGGGTTTTAAGCAATCTTGTGCATCCAATAAGTTCATTTGTGTCATTGGATGAACATTTAGGTCATTTTCGTCCTCCATAGGCTTATATTTGTGCAATTAGGGTTTTTAACCAATCTTGTGCATCCAATAGGTGTGTTTGTGTCATTAGATGAACATTTAGGTCATTTTTATCCTCCCTAGGATTATTGTTGTCCAATTAGGGTTTTTAACCAATCTTGTGCATCCAATAGGTGTGTTTGTGTCATTGGATGAACATTTAGGTCATTTTCGTCCTCCCTGGTCTTATTCTTGTCCAATTAGGGTTTTAAGCCAATCTTGTGCATCCAATAGGTGTGTTTGTGTCATTTGATGAACATTTAGGTCATTTTCGTCCTCCCAAGACTTATTCTTATCCAATTAGGGTTTTAAGCAATCTTGTGCATCCAATAAGTTCATTTGTGTCATTGGATTAAGATTTAAGTCATTTTCGTCCTCCCTATGCTTATTCTTGTCCAGTTAGGGATTTTAACCAATCTTGTGCATCCAATAGGTGTGTTTGTGTCATTGGATGAACATTTAGGTCATTTTCGTCCTCCCAAGGCTTATTCTTGTCCAATTAGGCTTTTTAACCAATCTTGTACATCCAATAAGATCATTTGCGTCAATGGATGAACCATTAGGTCGTTTTCGTCCTCCCAAGGCTTATTCTTGTCCAATTAGGGTTTCTAACCAATCTTGTGCATCCAATAGGTGTGTTTGTGTCATTGGATGAACATTTAGGTCATTTTCGTCTTCCCAAGGATTATTCTTGTTCAATTTGGGTTTCTAACCAATCTTGTTCATCCAATAGGTGTGTTTTGTGTCATTGGATGAACATTTAGGTCATTTTCGTCCTCCCTAACCTTATTCTTGTCCAATTAGGATTTTAAGCAATCTTGTGCATCCAATAAGTTCATTTGTGTCATTGGATGAACATTTAGGTTATTTTCGTCCTCCCTAGGCTTAGTTTTGTGCAATTAGGGTTTTTAACCAATCTTGTGCATCCAATAGGTGTGTTTGTGTCATTGGATGAACATTTAGGTCATTTTCGTCCTCCCTAGGCTTATTCTTGTCCAATTAGGGTTTTTAAGCAATCTTGTGCATCCAATAAGTTCATTTGTGTCATTGGATGAACATTTAGGTCATTTTCGTCCTCCCTAGGCTTATTCTTGTCCAATTAGGGTTTCTAACCAATCTTGTGCATCCAATAGGTGTGTTTGTGTCATTCGATGAACATTTAGGTCATTTTCATCCTCCCTAGTCTTATTCTTGTCCAATTAGGGTTTTAAGCAATCTTCTGCATCCAATAAGTTCATTTGTGTCATTGGATGAACATTTAAGTTATTTTCGTCCTCACTAGTCTTATTCTTGTCCAATTAGGGTTTCTAACCATTCTTGTGCATCCAATAGGTGTGTTTGTGTCATTCGATGAACATTTAGGTCATTTTCGTCCTCCCTAGTCTTATTCTTGTCCAATTAGGGTTTTAAGCAATCTTGTGCATCCAATAAGTTCATTTGTGTCATTGGATGAACATTTAGGTCATTTTCGTCCTCCCTAAGCTTATTTTTGTGCAATTAGGGTTTTTAACCAATCTTGTGCATCCAATAGGTGTGTTTGTGTCATTAGATGAACATTTAGGTCATTTTCATCCTCCCTAGGCTTATTGTTGTCCAATTAGGGTTTTTAACCAATCTTGTGCATCCAATAGGTGTGTTTGTGTCATTGGATGAACATTTAGGTCATTTTCGTCCTCCCTAGTCTTATTCTTGTCCAATTAGGGTTTTAAGCAATCTTGTGTATCCAATAACTTCATTTGTGTCATTGGATGAACATTTAGGTCATTTTCGTCCTCCCTAGGCTAATTCTTGTCCAATTAGGGTTTTTAAGCAATCTTGTGCATCCAATAAGTTCATTTGTGTCATTGGATGAACATTTAGGTCATTTTCGTCCTCCCTAGGCTTATTCTTGTCCAATTAGGGTTTCTAACCAATCTTGTGCATCCAATAGGTGTGTTTGTGTCATTCGATGAACATTTAGGTCATTTTCATCCTCCCTAGTCTTATTCTTGTCCAATTAGGGTTTTAAGCAATCTTCTGCATCCAATAAGTTCATTTGTGTCATTGGATGAACATTTAGGTTATTTTCGTCCTCCCTAGGCTTAGTTTTGTGCAATTAGGGTTTTTAACCAATCTTGTGCATCCAATAGGTGTGTTTGTGTCATTGGATGAACATTTAGGTCATTTTCGTCCTCCCTAGGCTTATTCTTGTCCAATTAGGGTTTTTAAGCAATCTTGTGCATCCAATAAGTTCATTTGTGTCATTGGATGAACATTTAGGTCATTTTCGTCCTCCCTAGGCTTATTCTTGTCCAATTAGGGTATCTAACCAATCTTGTGCATCCAATAGGTGTGTTTGTGTCATTCGATGAACATTTAGGTCATTTTCATCCTCCCTAGTCTTATTCTTGTCCAATTAGGGATTTAAGCAATCTTGTGCATCCAATAAGTTCATTTGTGTCATTGGATGAACATTTAGGTCATTTTCGTCCTCCCTAGGCTTATTTTTGTGCAATTAGGGTTTTTAACCAATCTTGTGCATCCAATAGGTGTGTTTGTGTCATTAGATGAACATTTAGGTCATTTTCATCCTCCCTAGGCTTATTGTTGTCCAATTAGGGTTTTTATCCAATCTTGTGCATCCAATAGGTGTGTTTGTGTCATTGGATGAACATTTAGGTCATTTTCGTCCTCCCTAGTTTTATTCTTGTCCAATTAGGGTTTTCAGCCAATCTTGTGCATCCAATAGGTGTGTTTGTGTCATTTGATGAACATTTAGGTCATTTTCGTCATCCCAAGGCTTATTCTTATCCAATTAGGGTTTTAAGCAATCTTGTGCATCCAATAAGTTCATTTGTGTCATTGGATTAAGATTTAAGTCATTTTCGTCCTCCCTATGCTTATTCTTGTCCAGTTAGGGTTTTTAACCAATCTTGTGCATCCAATAGGTGTGTTTGTGTCATTGGATGAACATATAGGTCATTTTCGTCCTCCCTAGGCTTATTCTTGTCCAATTAGGGTTTTTAACCAATCTTGTGCATCCAATAAGTTCATTTGTGTCATTGGATAAACATTTAGGTCATTTTCGTCCACCCTAGGCTTATTCTTGTCCAATTAGGGTTTTTAACCAATCTTGCGCATCCAATAGGTGTGTTTGTGTCATTGGATGAACATTTAGGTCATTTTCGTCCTCCCTAGGCTTATTCTTGTCCAATTAGGGTTTCTAACCAATCTTGTGCATCCAATAGGTGTGTTTGTGTCATTGGATGAACATTTAGGTCATTTCGTCCTCCCTATGCTTATTCTTGTCCAATTAGGGTTTTTAACCAATCTTGGGCATCCAATAGGTGTGTTTGTGTCATTGGATGAACATTTAGGTCATTTTCGTCCTCCCTAGGCTTATTCTTGTCCAATTAGGGTTTCTAACCAATCTTGTGCATCCAATAGGTGTGTTTGTGTCATTGGATGAACATTTAGGTCATTTTCGTCCTCCGTAGTCTTATTCTTGTCCAATTAGGGTTTCTAAACAATCTTGTGCATCCAACAGGTGTGTTTGTGTCATTGGATGAACATTTAGGTCATTTTCGTCCTCCCTAGGCTTATTCTTGTCCAATTACGGTTTTTAACCAATCTTGTGCAACCAATAAGTTCATTTGTGTCATTGGATTAACATTTAGGTCATTTTCGTCCTCCCTATGCTTATTCTTGTCCAATTAGGGTTTTTAACCAATCTTGTGCATCCAATAGGTGTCTTTGTGTCATTGGATGAACATTTAGGTCATTTTCGTCCTCCCTAGGCTTATTCTTGTCCAATTAGGGTTTTTAACCAATCTTGTGCATCCAATAGGTGTGTTTGTGTCATTGGATGAACATTTAGGTCATTTTCGTTCTCCCTCGGCTTATTCTTGTCCAATTAGGGTTTTTAACCAATCTTGTGCATCCAATAAGTTCATTTGTGTCATTGGATTAACATTTAGGTCATTTTCGTCCTCCCTAGGCTTATTCTTGTCCAATTAGGGTTTTTAACTAATCTTGTGCATCCAATAAGTTCATTTGTGTCATTGGAAGATCAATTAGGTCATTTTCGCTCTCCCTAGGCATATTCTTGTCCAATTAGGGTTTTTAACCAATCTTGTGCATCCAATAGGTGTGTTTGTGTCATTGGATGATCAATTAGGTCATATGTTCGTTTTTGATGTTATTGACAAGCATCCAATTTGAAATACATCTAACATTGTCAACTGAGAAAAATTTCAGGAACAACAAATTCAATCCTACATACTCGAGACAATTGCTTGGAACTCAAGGAATCAACAAAATCTTGAAGATCCATGAGCACATCGATTAGTACAATCGATTCTATAACAGGGTTGAATAAGTTTACAAAGTTTGGTGTTACCCAATCGATTAGCACAATCGATTTGTACATCCTTAAAGAAAACAAACGTCATCAAAGTCGATTCTGATCTCGTTGTTTGAACAAAACACATCAAGTCGATTCTGCAAATCGATTTAATCATATACTGTCATCAAAGTTTGAAGAACTACTTAAAATAATCGATTGAGCAAATCGATTAGTATGTACAGTTTCAAGATTCAAGAAAAACAAGACTCGCGAAATCGATTGAGGAAATCGATTAACCAGCATTATGACTTTAATGAATCGATTGGATAAATCGATGCATATGTTGTTTTTCCTGAAACTATATAAACTGTTTTTCAGTATCTTCTCAATATACACAACAACATACACATAACTTTCTGATATCTTTGTTTCTCACTGTGAAATAACTTTGAACATTACTTTTTCAGTTATGAAGATTCATCTTTCATGATCCACAAGAACTGAGAAAGATTGCTGGAGAAACAACTTTAGAGAAGAAAACTGTTGAAGAAATTTCTATGTAATTTCTGATTAGATACATCTGTAAACAAATTCTTAAAACAAATAACATTGAGAAATCCAGTCTTAACTGGTAGTTATCTTCTGTGATTGAGAGGTCTCATCAAGAAGAAACTTGACTGTAATCTTGGAAGAGTTTATGGGAGATAAACTCTGGGATTAAGGGAGATAAGAATAGAATAAGAAGAATCGTTTTAGATTGATAGGCGAGGAGCTAGAACATCTGTAAACGGATTCTGAGATATTCTATTGGAAAGGCCAAGATTGGATTTGATCTTGGGACTGGATGTAGGTCGTTCAACAACGGCTGAACCAGTATAAATCACTGCGTACAATCTTTCTTACCCTTATCTCTTTTTTAATTTCTGCAGTGTGTATTTGTCTGATATTGATTGAATGCTTGAATATCTTTCTGCATACTTTGATACTACATGAAAGACTGTTTCCAGCATGATTGTAAGTGAATCAATATCTTGAACAATAAACGTAACTGGTGCATCTCTCAATATATTCTTTGATCCATATACTTTGTGCATTCATTTGTATTGTAGTTTTGGGACCTTATTCTGATGCTGTGTTTAATAAATGTACGATTTGTTAAACTGCTGCGCATATATCAAAAAAATAGATAATCTTCCGCATAATTTTTCATTTAACAGAGGTTACTGGTACCAACAATTAGGGTTTTTAAGCAATCTTGTGCATCCAATAAGTTCATTTGTGTTATTGGATGAACATTTAGGTCATTTTCGTCCTCCCTAGGCTTATTCTTGTCCAATTAGGGTTTTTAAGCTATCTTGTGCATCCAATAAGTTCATTTGTGTCATTGGATGAACATTTAGGTCATTTTCGTCCTCCCTAGGCTTATTCTTGTCCAATTAGGGTTTTTAAGCAATCTTGTGCATCCAATAAGTTCATTTGTGTCATTGGATGAACATTTAGGTCATTTTCGTCCTTCCTAGGCTTATTCTTGTCCAATTATGGTTTTTAACCAATCTTGTGCATCCAATTGGTGTATTTGTGTCATTGGATGAACATTTAGGTCATTTTCGTCCTCCCTAGGCTTATTCTTGTCCAATTAGGGTTTCTAACCAATCTTGTGCATCCAATAGGTGTATTTGTGTCATTGGATGAACATTTAGGTCATTTTCGTCCTCTCTAGGCTTATTCTTGTCCAATTAGGGTTTTTAACCAATCTTGTGCATCCAATAGGTGTGTTTGTGTCATTGGATGAACATTTAGGTCATTTTCGTTCTCCCTAGGCTTATTCTTGTCCAATTAGGGTTTTTAACCAATCTTGTGCATCCAATAAGTTCATTTGTGTCATTGGATGAACATTTAGGTCATTTGCGTCCACCCTAGCCTTATTCTTGTCCAATTAGGGTTTTTAACCAATCTTGTGCATCCAATAAGTGCATTTGTGTCATTGGATGAACATTTAGGTCATTTTCGTCCTCCCAAGGCTTATTCTTGTCCAATTAGGGATTTTAACCAATCTTGTGCATCCAATAAGTTAATTTGTGTCATTGGATGAACATTTAGGTCATTTTCGTCCTCCGTAGGCTTATTCTTGTCCAATTAGGGTTTTTAAGCAATCTTGTGCATCAAATAAGTTCATTTGTATCATTGGATGAACATTTAGGTCATTTTCGTCCACCCTAGGCTTATTCTTGTCCAATTAGGGTTTTTAACCAATCTTGTGCATCCAATAAGTTCATTTGTGTAATTGGATGAACATTTAGGCCATTTTCGTCCTCCCTAGGCTTATTCTTGTCCAATTAGGGTTTTTAAGCAATCTTGTGCATCCAATAAGTTCATGTGTGTCATTGGATGAACATTTAGGTCATTTGCGTCCACCCTAGGCTTATTCTTGTCCAATTCGGGTTTTTAACCAATCTTGTGCATCCAATAAGTGCATTTGTGTCATTGGATGAACATTTAGGTCATTTTCGTCCTCCCAAGGATTATTCTTTTTCAATTAGGGTTTCTAACCAATCTTGTTCATCCAATAGGTGTGTTTGTGTCATTGGATGAACATTTAGGTCATTTTCGTCCTCCCTAGCCTTATTCTTGTCCAATTAGGATTTTAAGCAATCTTGTGCATCCAATAAGTTCATTTGTGTCATTGGATGAACATTTAGGTCATTTTCGTCTTCCCTAGGCTTATTCTTGTCCAATTAGGGTTTCTAACCAATCTTGTGCATCCAATAGGTGTGTTTGTGTCATTCGATGAACATTTAGGTCATTTTCATCCTCCCTAGTCTTATTCTTGTCCAATTAGGGTTATAAGCAATCTTGTGCATCCAATAAGTTCATTTGTGTCATTGGATGAACATTTAGGTCATTTTCGTCCTCCCTAGTCTTATTCTTGTCCAATTAGGGTTTGTAACCAATCTTGTGCATCCAATAGGTGTGTTTGTGTCATTCGATGAACATTTAGGTCATTTTCGTCCTCACTAGTCTTATTCTTGTCCAATTAGGGTTTTAAGCAATCTTGTGCATCCAATAAGTTCATTTGTGTCATTGGATGAACATTTAGGTCATTTTCGTCCTCCCTAGGCTTATTTTTGTGCAATTAGGGTTTTTAACCAATCTTGTGCATCCAATAGGTGTGTTTGTGTCGTTAGATGAACATTTAGGTCATTTTCATCCTCCCTAGGCTTATTGTTGTCCAATTAGGGTTTTTAACCAATCTTGTGCATCCAATAGGTGTGTTTGTGTCATTGGATGAACATTTAGGTCATTTCCGTCCTCCCTAGTTTTATTCTTGTCCAATTAGGGTTTTAAGCCAATCTTGTGCATCCAATAGGTGTGTTTGTGTCATTTGATGAACATTTAGGTCATTTTCGTCCTCCCAAGGCTTATTCTTATCCAATTAGGGTTTTAAGCAATCTTGTGCATCCAATAAGTTCATTTGTGTCATTGGATTAAGATTTAAGTCATTTTCGTCCTCCCTATGCTTATTCTTGTCCAGTTAGGGTTTTTAACCAATCTTGTGCATCCAATAGGTGTGTTTGTGTCATTGGATGAACATTTAGGTCATTTTCGTCCTCCCTAGGCTTATTCTTGTCCAATTAGGGTTTTTAACCAATCTTGTGCATCCAATAGGTGTGTTTGTGTCATTGGATGAACATTTAGGTCATTTTCGTTCTCCCTAGGCTTATTCTTGTCAAATTAAGGTTTTTAACCAATCTTGTGCATCCAATAAGTTCATTTGTGTCATTGGATGAACATTTAGGTCATTTGCGTCCACCCTAGGCTTATTCTTGTCCAATTAGGGTTTTTAACCAATCTTGTGCATCCAATAAGTGCATTTGTGTCATTGGATGAACACTTAGGTCATTTTCGTCTTCCCAAGGATTATTCTTGTTCAATTAGGGTTTCTAACCAATCTTGTTCATCCAATAGGTGTGTTTGTGTCATTGGATGAACATTTAGGTCATTTTCGTCCTCCCTAGCCTTATTCTTGTCCAATTAGGATTTTAAGCAATCTTGTGCATCCAATAAGTTCATTTGTGTCATTGGATGAACATTTAGGTTATTTTCGTCCTCCCTAGGCTTAGTTTTGTGCAATTAGGGTTTTTAACCAATCTTGTGCATCCAATAGGTGTGTTTGTGTCATTGGATGAACGTTTAGGTCATTTTCGTCCTCCCTAGGCTTATTCTTGTCCAATTAGGGTTTTTAAGCAATCTTGTGCATCCAATAAGTTCATTTGTGTCATTGGATGAACATTTAGGTCATTTTCGTCCTCCCTAGGCTTATTCTTGTCCAATTAGGGTATCTAACCAATCTTGTGCATCCAATAGGTGTGTTTGTGTCATTCGATGAACATTTAGGTCATTTTCATCCTCCCTAGTCTTATTCTTGTCCAATTAGGGTTTTAAGCAATCTTGTGCATCCAATAAGTTCATTTGTGTCATTGGATGAACATTTAGGTCATTTTCGTCCTCCCTAGGCTTATTCTTGTCCAATTAGGGTTTCTAACCAATCTTGTCCATCCAATAGGTGTGTTTATGTCATTCGATGAACATTTAGGTCATTTTCGTCCTCCATAGTCTTATTCTTGTCCAATTAGGGTTTTAAGCAATCTTGTGCATCCAATAAGTTCATTTGTGTCATTGGATGAACATTTAGGTCATTTTCGTCCTCCCTAGGCTTATTTTTGTGCAATTAGGGTTTTTAACCAATCTTGTGCATCCAATAGGTGTGTTTGTGTCATTAGATGAACATTTAGGTCATTTTCATCCTCCCTAGGCTTATTGTTGTCCAATTAGGGTTTTTAACAAATCTTGTGCATCCAATAGGTGTGTTTGTGTCATTGGATGAACATTTAGGTCATTTTCGTCCTCCCTAGTTTTATTCTTGTCCAATTTTGGTTTTAAGCCAATCTTGTGCATCCAATAGGTGTGTTTGTGTCATTTGATGAACATTTAGGTCATTTTCGTCCTCCCAAGGCTTATTCTTATCCAATTAGGGTTTTAAGCAATCTTGTGCATCCAATAAGTTCATTTGTGTCATTAGATTAAGATTTAAGTCATTTTCGTCCTCCCTATGCTTATTCTTGTCCAGTTAGGATTTTTAACCAATCTTGTGCATCCAATAGGTGTGTTTGTGTCATTGGATGAACATTTAGGTCCTTTTCGTCCTCCCTAGGCTTATTCTTGTCCAATTAGGGTTTTTAACCAATCTTGTGCATCCAATAGGTGTGTTTGTGTCATTGGATGAACATTTAGGTCATTTTCGTTCTCCCTAGGCTTATTCTTGTCCAATTAGGGTTTTTAACCAATCTTGTGCATCCAATAAGTTCATTTGTGTCATTGGATGAACATTTAGGTCATTTGCGTCCACCCTAGGCTTATTCTTGTCCAATTAGGGTTTTTAACCAATCTTGTGCATCCAATAAGTGCATTTGTGTTATTGGATGAACACTTAGGTCATTTTCGTCTTCCCAATGATTATTCTTGTTCAATTAGGGTTTCTAACCAATCTTGTTCATCCAATAGGTGTGTTTGTGTCATTGGATGAACATTTAGGTCATTTTCGTCCTCCCTAGCCTTATTCTTGTCCAATTAGGATTTTAAGCAATCTTGTGCATCCAATAAGTTCATTTGTGTCATTGGATGAACATTTAGGTCATTTTCGACCTCCCTAGGCTTATTCTTGTCCAATTAGGGTTTCTAACCAATCTTGTGCATCCAATAGGTGTGTTTGTGTCATTCGATGAACATTTAGGTCATTTTCATCCTCCCTAGTCTTATTCTTGTCCAATTAGGGTTATAAGCAATCTTGTGCATCCAATAAGTTCATTTGTGTCATTGGATGAACATTTAGGTCATTTTCGTCCTCCCTAGTCTTATTCTTGTCCAATTAGGGTTTCTAACCAATCTTGTGCATCCAATAGGTGTGTTTGTGTCATTCGATGAACATTTAGGTCATTTTCGTCCTCCCTAGTCTTATTCTTGTCCAATTAGGGTTTTTAAGCAATCTTGTGCATCCAATAAGTTCATTTGTGTCATTGGATGAACATTTAGGTCATTTTCGTCCTCCCTAGGCTTATTCTTGTCCAATTAGGGTTTCTAACCAATCTTGTGCATCCAATAGGTGTGTTTGTGTCATTCGATGAACATTTAGGTCATTTTCATCCTCCCTAGTCTTATTCTTGTCCAATTAGGGTTTTAAGCAATCTTTTGCATCCAATAAGTTCATTTGTGACATTGAATGAATATTTAAGTCATTTTCGTCCTCACTAGTCTTATTCTTGTCCAATTAGGGTTTCTAACCAATCTTGTGCATCCAATAGGTGTGTTTGTGTCATTCGATGAACATTTAGGTCATTTTCGTCCTCCCTAGTCTTATTCTTGTCCAATTAGGGTTTTAAGCAATCTTGTGCATCCAATAAGTTCATTTGTGTCATTGGATGAACATTTAGGTCATTTTCGTCTTCCCTAGGCTTATTCTTGTCCAATTAGGGTTTCTAACCAATCTTGTGCATCCAATAGGTGTGTTTGTGTCATTGGATGAACATTTAGGTCATTTTCGTCCTCCCTAGTCTTATTCTTGTCCAATTAGGGTTTTAAACAATCATGTGCATCCAATAAGTTCATTTGTGTCATTGGTTGAACATTTAGGTCATTTTTGTCCTCCGTAGGCTTATTCTTGTCCAGTTAGGGTTTTTAACCATTCTTGTGCATCCAATAGGCGTGTTTGTGTCATTGGATGAACATTTAAGTCATTTTCGTCCTCCCTAGACATATTCTTGTCCAATTAGGGTTTCTAATGAATCTTGTGCATCCAATATGTTCATTTGTGTCATTGGATGAACATTTAGGTCATTTTCGTCCTCCCTAGGCTTATTCTTGTCCAATTAGGGTTTTTAAGAAATCTTGTGCATCCAATAAGTTCATTTGTGTCATTGGATGAACATTCAGGTCATTTTCGTCCTCCCTAGGCTAATTCTTATCCAATTAGGGTTTCTAACCAATCTTGTGCATCCAATAGGTGTGTTTGTGTCATTGGATGAACATTTAGATCATTTTCGTCCTCCCTAGTCTTATTCTTGTCCAATTAGGGTTTTAAGCAATCTTGTGCATCCAATAAGTTCATTTGTGTCATTGGATGAACATTTAGGTCATTTTCGTCCTCCCTAGGCTTATTTTTGTGCAATTAGGGTTTTTAACCAATCTTGTGCATCCAATAGGTGTGTTTGTGTCATTAGATGAACATTTAGGTCACTTTCATCCTCCCTAGGCTTATTGTTGTCCAATTAGGGTTTTTAACCAATCTTGTGCATCCAATAGGTGTGTTTGTGTCATTGGATGAACATTTAGGTCATTTTCGTCCTCCCTAGTTTTATTCTTGTCCAATTAGGGTTTTAAGCCAATCTTGTGCATCCAATAGGTGTGTTTGTGTCATTTGATGAACATTTAGGTCATTTTCGTCCTCCCAAGGCTTATTCTTTTCCAATTAGGGTTTTAAGCAATCTTGTGCATCCAATAAGTTCATTTGTGTCATTGGATTAAGATTTAAGTCATTTTCGTCCTCCCTATGCTTATTCTTGTCCAGTTAGGGTTTTTAACCAATCTTGTGCATCCAATAGGTGTGTTTGTGTCATTGGATGAACATTTAGGTCATTTTCGTCCTCCCAAGGCTTATTCTTGTCCAATTAGGCTTTTTAACCAATCTTGTACATCCAATAAGATCATTTGCGTCAATGGATGAACAATTAGGTCGTTTTCGTCCTCCCAAGGCTTATTCTTGTCCAATTAGGGTTTCTAACCAATCTTGTGCATCCAATAGGTGTGTTTGTGTCATTGGATGAACATTTAGGTCATTTTCGTCTTCCCAAGGATTATTCTTGTTCAATTTGGGTTTCTAACCAATCTTGTTCATCCAATAGGTGTGTTTTGTGTCTTTGGATGAACATTTAGGTCATTTTCGTCCTCCCTAGCCTTATTCTTGTCCAATTAGGATTTTAAGCAATCTTGTGCATCCAATAAGTTCATTTGTGTCATTGGATGAACATTTAGGTTATTTTCGTCCTCCCTAGGCTTAGTTTTGTGCAATTAGGGTTTTTAACCAATCTTGTGCATCCAATAGGTGTGTTTGTGTCATTGGATGAACATTTAGGTCATTTTCGTCCTCCCTAGGCTTATTCTTGTCCAATTAGGGTTTTTAAGCAATCTTGTGCATCCAATAAGTTCATTTGTGTCATTGGATGAACATTTAGGTCATTTTCGTCCTCCCTAGGCTTATTCTTGTCCAATTAGGGTTTCTAACCAATCTTTTGCATCCAATAGGTGTATTTATGTCATTGGATGAACATTTAGGTCATTTTCGTCCTCCCTAGGCTTATTCTTGTCCAATTAGGGTTTTTAAGCAATCTTGTGCATCCAATAAGTTCATTTGTGTCATTGGATGAACATTTAGGTCATTTTCGTCCTCCCTAGGCTTATTCTTGTCCAATTAGGGTTTTTAAGCAATCTTGTGCATCCAATAAGTTCATTTGTGTCATTGGATGAACATTTAGGTCATTTTCGTCCTCCCTAGGCTTATTATTGTCCAATTAGGGTTTCTAACCAATCTTGTGCATCCAATAGGTGTGTTTGTGTCATTGGATGAACATTTAGGTCATTTTCGTCCTCCCTAATCTTATTCTTGTCCAATTAGGGTTTTAAGCAATCTTGTGCATCCAATAAGTTCATTTGTGTCATTGGATGAACATTTAGGTCATTTTCGTCCTCCCTAGGCTTATTCTTGTCCAATTAGGGTTTCTAACCAAGCTTGTGCATCCAATAGGTGTGTTTGTGTCATTCGATGAACATTTAGGTCATTTTCGTGCTCCATAGTCTTATTCTTGTCCAATTAGGGTTTTAAGCAATCTTGTGCATCCAATAAGTTCATTTGTGTCATTGGATGAACATTTAGGTCATTTTCGTCCTCCCTAGGCTTATTTTTGTGCAATTAGGGTTTTTAACCAATCTTGTGCATCCAATAGGTGTGTTTGTGTCATTGGATGAACATTTAGGTCATTTTCGTCCTCCCTAGTTTTATTCTTGTCCAATTAGGGTTTTCAGCCAATCTTGTGCATCCAATAGGTGTGTTTGTGTCATTTGATGAACATTTAGGTCATTTTCGTCCTCCCAAGGCTTATTCTTATCCAATTAGCGTTTTAAGCAATCTTGTGCATCCAATAAGTTCATTTGTGTCATTGGATTAAGATTTAAGTCATTTTCGTCCTCCCTATGCTTAATCTTGTCCAGTTAGGGTTTTTAACCAATCTTGTGCATCCAATAGGTGTGTTTGTGTCATTGGATGAACATATAGGTCATTTTCGTCCTCCCTAGGCTTATTCTTGTCCAATTAGGGTTTTTAATTAATCTTGTGCATCCAATAAGTTCATTTGTGTCATTGGATGAACATTTAGGTCATTTTCGTCCTCCCTAGGCTTATTCTTGTCCAATTAGGGTTTCTAACCAATCTTGTGCATCCAATAGGTGTGTTTGTGTCATTCGATGAACATTTAGGTCATTTTCATCCTCCCTAGCCTTATTCTTGTCCAATTAGGGTTTTAAGCAATCTTCTGCATCCAATAAGTTCATTTGTGTCATTGGATGAACATTTAAGTTATTTTCGTCCTCACTAGTCTTATTCTTGTCCAATTAGGGTTTCTAACCAATCTTGTGCATCCAATAGGTGTGTTTGTGTCATTCGATGAACATTTAGGTCATTTTCGTCCTCCCTAGTCTTATTCTTGTCCAATTAGGGTTTTAAGCAATCTTGTGCATCCAATAAGTTCATTTGTGTCATTGGATGAACATTTAGGTCATTTTCGTCCTCCCTAGGCTTATTTTTGTGCAATTAGGGTTTTTAACCAATCTTGTGCATCCAATAGGTGTGTTTGTGTCATTAGATGAACATTTAGGTCATTTTCATCCTCCCTAGGCTTATTGTTGTCCAATTAGGGTTTTTAACCAATCTTGTGCATCCAATAGGTGTCTTTGTGTCATTGGATGAACATTTAGGTCATTTTCGTCCACCCTAGGCATTTTGTTGTCCAATTAGGGTTTTTAACCAATCTTGTGCATCCAATAAGTTCATTTGTGTCATTGGATGAACATTTAGGTCATTTTCGTCCTCCCTAGTCTTATTCTTGTCCAATTAGGGTTTTAAGCAATCTTGTGCATCCAATAAGTTCATTTGTGTCATTGGATGAACATTTAGGTCATTTTCGTCCTCCCTAGGCTTATTCTTGTCCAATTAGGGTTTTTAAGCAATCTTGTGCATCCAATAAGTTCATTTGTGTCATTGGATGAACATTTAGGTCATTTTCGTCCTCCCTAGGCTTATTCTTGTCCAATTAGGGTTTCTAACCAATCTTGTGCATCCAATAAGTTCATTTGTGTCAATGGATGAACATTTAGGTCATTTTCGTCCTCCCTAGGCTTATTCTTGTCCAATTAGGGTTTTTAACCAATCTTGTGCATCCAATAGGTGTGTTTGTGTCATTGGATGAACATTTAGGTCATTTTCGTCCTCCCTAGTCTTATTCTTGTCCAATTAGGGTTTTAAGCAATCTTGTGCATCCAATAAGTTCATTTGTGTCATTGATTAAAATTTATGTCATTTTCGTCCTCCCAATGCTTATTTTTGTGCAATTAGGGTTTTTAACCAATCTTGTGCATCCAATAGGTGTGTTTGTGTCATTAGATGAACATTTAGGTCATTTTCATCCTCCCTAGGCTTATTGTTGTCCAATTAGGGTTTTTAACCAATCTTGTGCATCCAATAGGTGTGTTTGTGTCATTGGATGAACATTTAGGTCATTTTCGTCCTCCCTAGTCTTATTCTTGTCCAATTAGGGTTTTAAGCAATCTTGTGCATCCAATAAGTTAATTTGTGTCATTTGATTAAGATTTAAGTCATTGTCGTCCTACCTAGGCTTATTCTTGTCGAATTAGGATTTTTTACCAATCTTGTGCATCCAATAAGTTCATTTGTGTCATTGGATGAACATTTAGGTCATTTTCGTCCACCCTAGGCTTATTCTTGTCCAATTAGAGTTTTTAACCAATCTTGTGCATCCAATAAGTTCATTTGTGTCATTGGATGAACATTTAGGTCATTTTCGTCCTCCCTAGGCTTATTCTTGTCCAATTAGGGTTTTTAAACAATCTTGTGCATCCAGTAGGTGTGTTTGTGTCATTGGATGAACATTTAGGTCATTTTCGTCCTCCCTAGGCTTATTCTTGTCCAATTAGGGTTTTTAACCAACCTTGTGCATCCAATAAGTTCATTTGTGTCATTGGTTGAACATTTAGGTCATTTTCGTCCTCCCTAGGCTTATTCTTTTCCAACTATGGTTTTTAACCAACCTTGTGCTTCTAATAAGTTCATTTGTGTCATTGGAGGAACATTTAGGTCATTTTCGTCCTCCCTAGTCTTATTCTTGTCCAATTAGGGTTTTTATGCAATCTTGTGCATCCAATAGGTGTGTTTGTGTCATTGGACGAACATTTAGGTCATTTTCGCCCTCCCTAGGCTTATTCTTGTCCAATTAAAGTTTTTAACCAATCTTGTGCATCCAATAAGTTCATTTGTGTCATTGGATGAACATTTAGGTCATTTTCGTCCTCCCTAGGCTTATTCTTGTCCAATTAGGGTTTTTAACCAATCTTGTGCATCCAATAGGTGTGTTTGTGTCATTGGATGAACATTTAGGTCATTTTCGTTCTCCCTAGGCTTATTCTTGTCCAATTAGGGTTTTTAACCAATCTTGTGCATCAAATAAGTTCATTTGTGTCATTGGATGAACATTTAGGTCATTTTCGTCCACCCTAGGCTTATTCTTGTCCAATTAGGGTTTTTAACCAATCTTGTGCATCCAATAAGTTCATTTGTGTCATTGGATGAACATTTAGGTCATTTTCATTCTCCCAAGGCTTATTCTTGTCTAATTAGGGTTTTTAACCAATCTTGTGCATCCAATAGGTGTGTTTGTGTCATTGGATGAACATTTAGGTCATTTTCGTCCTCCCTAGGCTTATTCTTGTCCAATTAGGGTTTTTAACCAATCTTGTGCATCCAATAGGTGTGTTTGTGTCATTGGATGAACATTTAGGTCATTTTCGTTCACCCTAGGCTTATTCTTGTCCAATTAGGGTTTTTAACCAATCTTGTGCATCCAATAAGTTCATTTGTGTCATTGGATGAACATTTAGGTCATTTTCGTCCACCCTAGGCTTATTCTTGTCCAATTAGGGTTTTTAACCAATCTTGTGCATCCAATAAGTTCTTTTGTGTCATTGGATGAACATTTAGGTCATTTTCGTCCTCCCAAGGCTTATTCTTGTCCAATTAGGGTTTTTAACCAATCTTGTGCATCCAATAAGTTCATTTGTGTCATTGGATGAACATTTAGGTCATTTTCGTCCTCCCTAGGCTTATTCTTGTCTAATTAGCGTTTTTAAGCAATCTTGTGAATCCAATAAGTTCATTTGTTTCATGGGATGAACATTTAGGTCATTTTCGTCCTCCCTAGGCTTATTCTTGTTCAATTAGGGTTTCTAACTAATCTTGTGCATCCAATTGGTGTGCTTGTGTCATTGGATGAACATTTAGGTCATTTTCGTCCTCCCTAGTCTTATTCTTGTCCAATTAGGGTTTTAAGCAATCTTGTGCATCCAATAAGTTCATTTGTATCATTGGATGAACATTTAGGTTATTTTCGTCCTCACTAGGCTTAGTTTTGTGCAATTAGGGTTTTTAACCAATCTTGTGCATCCAATAGGTGTGTTTGTGTCATTAGATGAACATTTAGGTCATTTTCATCCTCCCTAGGCTTATTGTTGTCCAATTAGGGTTTTTAACAAATCTTGTGCATCCAATAGGTGTGTTTGTGTCATTGGATGAACATTTAGGTCATTTTCGTCCTCCCTAGTTTTATTCTTGTCCAATTAGGGTTTTTAGCCAATCTTGTGCATCCAATAGGTGTGTTTGTGTCATTTGATGAACATTTAGGTCATTTTCGTCCTCCCAAGGCTTATTCTTATCCAATTAGGGTTTTAAGCAATCTTGTGCATCCAATAAGTTCATTTGTGACATTGGATTAAGATTTAAGTCATTTTCGTCCTCCCTAGGCTTATTCTTGTCCAGTTAGGCTTTTTAACCAATCTTGTGCATCCAATAGGTGTGTTTGTGTCATTGGATGAACATTTAGGTCATTTTCGTCCTCCCTAGGCTTATTCTTGTCCAATTAGGGTTTTTAACCAATCTTGTGCATCCAATAGGTGTGTTTGTGTCATTGGATGAACATTTAGGTCATTTTCGTCCTCCCTAGGCTTATTCTTGTACAATTAGGGTTTTTAACCAATCTTGTGCATCCAATAAGTTCATTTGTGTCATTGGATTAACATTTAGGTCATTTTCGTCCTCCCTAGGCTTATTCTTGTCCAATTAGGGTTTCTAACCAATCTTGTGCATCCAATAGGTGTGTTTGTGTCATTGGATGAACATTTAGGTCATTTTCGTCCTCCCTAGGCTTATTCTGGTCCAATTAGGGTTTTTAACCAATCTTGTGCATCCAATAGGTGTGTTTGTGTCATTGGATGAACATTTAGGTTATTTTCGTCCTCACTAGGCTTAGTTTTGAGCAATTAGGGTTTTTAACCAATCTTGTGCATCCAATAGGTGTGTTTGTGTCATTAGATGAACATTTAGGTCATTTTCATCCTCCCTAGGCTTATTCTTGTGCAATTAGGGTTTCTAAGCAATCTTGCGCATCCAATAGGTGTATTTGTGTCATTGGATGAACATTTAGGTCATTTTCGTCCTCCCTAGGCTTATTCTTGTCCAATTAGGGTTTTTAACCAATCTTGTGCATCCAATAGGTGTGTTTGTGTCATTGGATGAACATTTAGGTCATTTTCGTCCTACCTAGGCTTATTCTTGTCCAATTAGGGTTTCTAAGCAATCTTGTGCATCCAATAGGTGTATTTGTGTCATTGGATGAACATTTAGGTCATTTTCGTCCTCCCTAGGCTTATTCTTGTCCAATTAGGGTTTTTAAGCAATCTTGTGCATCCAATAAGTTCATTTGTGGCATTGGATGAACATTTAGGTTATTTTCGTCCTCCCTAGGCTTATTCTTGTCCAATTAGGGTTTCTTACCAATCTTGTGCATCCAATAGGTGTATTTGTGTCATTGGATGAACATTTAGGTCATTTTCGTCCTCCCTAGGCTTATTCTTGTCCAATTAGGGTTTTTAAGCAATCTTGTGCATCCAATAAGTTCATTTGTGTCATTGGATTAAGATTTAAGTCATTTTCGTCCTCCCTATGCTTATTCTTGTCCAGTTAGGGTTTTTAACCAATCTTGTGCATCCAATAGGTGTGTTTGTGTCATTGGATGAACATTTAGGTCATTTTCGTCCTCCCTAGGCTTATTCTTGTCCAATTAGGGTTTTTAACCAATCTTGTGCATCCAATAGGTGTGTTTGTGTCATTGGATGAACATTTAGGTGAGTTTCGTCCTCCCTAGGCTTATTCTTGTCCAATTAGGGTTTCTAACCAATCTTGTGCATCCAATAGGTGTATTTGTGTCATTGGATGAACATTTAGGTCATTTTCGTCCTCCCTAGGCTTATTCTTGTCCAATTAGGGTTTTTAAGCAATCTTGTGCATCCAATAAGTTCATTTGTGTCATTGGATGAACATTTAGGTTATTTTCGTTCTCACTAGGCTTAGTTTTGTGCAATTAGGGTTTTTAGCCAATCTTGTGCATTCAATAGGTGTGTTTGTGTCATTAGATGAACATTTAGGTCATTTTCATCCTCCCTAGGCTTATTGTTGTCCAATTAGGGTTTTTAACCAATCTTGTGCATCCAATAGGTGTGTTTGTGTCATTGGATGAACATTTAGGTCATTTTCGTCCTCCCTAGTATTATTCTTGTCCAATTAGGGTTTTAAGCCAATCTTGTGCATCCAATAGGTGTGTTTGTGTCATTTGATGAACATTTAGGTCATTTTCGTCCTCCCAAGGCTTATTCTTATCCAATTAGGGTTTTAAGCAATCTTGTGCATCCAATAAGTTCATTTGTGTCATTGGATTAAGATTTAAGTCATTTTCGTCCTCCCTATGCTTATTCTTGTCCAGTTAGGGTTTTTAACCAATCTTGTGCATCCAATAGGTGTGTTTGTGTCATTGGATGAACATTTAGGTCCTTTTCGTCCTCCCTAGGCTTATTCTTGTCCAATTAGGGTTTTTAACCAATCTTGTGCATCCAATAGGTGTGTTTGTGTCATTGGATGAATATTTAGGTCATTTTCGTTCTCCCTAGGCTTATTCTTGTCCAATTAGGGTTTTTAACCAATCTTGTGCATCCAATAAGTTCATTTGTGTCATTGGATGAACATTTAGGTCATTTGCGTCCACCCTAGGCTTATTCTTGTCCAATTAGGGTTTTTAACCAATCTTGTGCATCCAATAAGTGCATTTGTGTCATTGGATGAACATTTAGGTCATTTTCGTCCTCCCAAGGCTTATTCTTGTCCAATTAGGGTTTTTAACCAATCTTGTGCATCCAATAAGTTAATTTGTGTCATTGGATGAACATTTAGGTCATTTTCGTCCTCCGTAGGCTTATTCTTGTCCAATTAGGGTTTTTAAGCAATCTTGTGCATCAAATAAGTTCATTTGTATCATTGGATGAACATTTAGGTCATTTTCGTCCATCCTAGGGTTATTCTTGTCCAATTAGGGTTTTTAACCAATCTTGTGCATCCAATAAGTTCATTTGTGTAATTGGATGAACATTTAGGTCATTTTCGTCCTCCCTAGGCTTATTCTTGTCCAATTAGGGTTTTTAAGCAATCTTGTGCATCTAATAAGTTCATGTGTGTCATTGGATGAACATTTAGGTCATTTACGTCCACCCTAGGCTTATTCTTGTCCAATTAGGGTTTTTAACCAATCTTGTGCATCCAATAAGTGCATTTGTGTCATTGGATGAAAATTTAGGTCATTTTCGTCCTCCCAAGGATTATTCTTTTTCAATTAGGGTTTCTAACCAATCTTGTTCATCCAATAGGTGTGTTTGTGTCATTGGATGAACATTTAGGTCATTTTCGTCCTCCCTAGCCTTATTCTTGTCCAATTAGGATTTTAAGCAATCTTGTGCATCCAATAAGTTCATTTGTGTCATTGGATGAACATTTAGGTCATTTTCGACCTCCCTAGGCTTATTCTTGTCCAATTAGGGTTTCTAACCAATCTTGTGCATCCAATAGGTGTGTTTGTGTCATTCGATGAACATTTAGGTCATTTTCATCCTCCCTAGTCTTATTCTTGTCCAATTAGGGTTATAAGCAATCTTGTGCATCCAATAAGTTCATTTGTGTCATTGGATGAACATTTAGGTCATTTTCGTCCTCCCTAGTCTTATTCTTGTCCAATTAGGGTTTCTAACCAATCTTGTGCATCCAATAGGTGTGTTTGTGTCATTCGATGAACATTTAGGTCATTTTCGTCCTCCCTAGTCTTATTCTTGTCCAATTAGGGTTTTAAGCAATCTTGTGCATCCAATAAGTTCATTTGTGTCATTGGATAAACATTTAGGTCATTTTCGTCCTCCCTAGGCTTATTTTTGTGCAATTAGGGTTTTTAACCAATCTTGTGCATCCAATAGGTGTGTTTGTGTCATTAGATGAACATTTAGGTCATTTTCATCCTCCCTAGGCTTATTGTTGTCCAATTAGGGTTTTTAACCAATCTTGTGCATCCAATAAGTGTGTTTGTGTCATTGGATGAACATTTAGGTCATTTCCGTCCTCCCTAGTTTTATTCTTGTCCAATTAGGGTTTTAAGCCAATCTTGTGCATCCAATAGGTGTGTTTGTGTCATTTGATGAACATTTAGGTCATTTGCGTCCTCCCAAGGCTTATTCTTATCCAATTAGGGTTTTAAGCAATCTTGTGCATCCAATAAGTTCATTTGTGTCATTGGATTAAGATTTAAGTCATTTTCGTCCTCCCGATGCTTATTCTTGTCCAGTTAGGGTTTTTAACCAATCTTGTGCATCCAATAGGTGTGTTTGTGTCATTGGATGAACATTTAGGTCATTTTCGTCCTCCCTAGGCTTATTCTTGTCCAATTAGGGTTTTTAACCAATCTTGTGCATCCAATAGGTGTGTTTGTGTCATTGGAAGAACATTTAGGTCATTTTCGTTCTCCCTAGGCTTATTCTTGTCCAATTAGGGTTTTTAACCAATCTTGTGCATCCAATAAGTTCATTTGTGTCATTGGATGAACATTTAGGTCATTTGCGTCCACCCTAGGCTTATTCTTGTCCAATTAGGGTTTTTAACCAATCTTGTGCATCCAATAAGTGCATTTGTGTTATTGGATGAACACTTAGGTCATTTTCGTCTTCCCAATGATTATTCTTGTTCAATTAGGGTTTCTAACCAATCTTGTTCATCCAATAGGTGTGTTTGTGTCATTGGATGAACATTTAGGTCATTTTCGTCCTCCCTAGCCTTATTCTTGTCCAATTAGGATTTTAAGCAATCTTGTGCATCCAATAAGTTCATTTGTGTCATTGGATGAACATTTAGGTTATTTTCGTCCTCCCTAGGCTTAGTTTTGTGCAATTAGGGTTTTTAACCAATCCTGTGCATCCAATAGGTGTGTTTGTGTCATTGGATGAATATTTAGGTCTTTTTCGTCCTCCCTAGGCTTATTCTTGTCCAATTAGGGTTTTTAAGCAATCTTGTGCATCCAATAAGTTCATTTGTGTCATTGGATGAACATTTAGGTCATTTTCGTCCTCCCTAGGCTTATTCTTGTCCAATTAGGGTATCTAACCAATCTTGTGCATCCAATAGGTGTGTTTGTGTCATTCGATGAACATTTAGGTCATTTTCATCCTCCCTAGTCTTATTCTTGTCCAATTAGGGTTTTAAGCAATCTTGTGCATCCAATAAGTTCATTTGTGTCATTGGATGAACATTTAGGTCATTTTCGTCCTCCCTAGGCTTATTCTTGTCCAATTAGGGTTTCTAACCAATCTTGTCCATCCAATAGGTGTGTTTATGTCATTCGATGAACATTTAGGTCATTTTCGTCCTCCATAGTCTTATTCTTGTCCAATTAGGGTTTTAAGCAATCTTGTGCATCCAATAAGTTCATTTGTGTCATTGGATGAACATTTAGGTCATTTTCGTCCTCCCTAGGCTTATTTTTGTGCAATTAGGGTTTTTAACCAATCTTGTGCATCCAATAGGTGTGTTTGTGTCATTAGATGAACATTTAGGTCATTTTCATCCTCCCTAGGCTTATTGTTGTCCAATTAGGGTTTTTATCCAATCTTGTGCATCCAATAGGTGTGTTTGTGTCATTGGATGAACATTTAGGTCATTTTCGTCCTCCCTAGTTTTATTCTTGTCCAATTAGGGTTTTCAGCCAATCTTGTGCATCCAATAGGTGTGTTTGTGTCATTTGATGAACATTTAGGTCATTTTCGTCATCCCAAGGCTTATTCTTATCCAATTAGGGTTTTAAGCAATCTTGTGCATCCAATAAGTTCATTTGTGTCATTGGATTAAGATTTAAGTCATTTTCGTCCTCCCTATGCTTATTCTTGTCCAGTTAGGGTTTTTAACCAATCTTGTGCATCCAATAGGTGTGTTTGTGTCATTGGATGAACATATAGGTCATTTTCGTCCTCCCTAGGCTTATTCTTGTCCAATTAGGGTTTTTAACCAATCTTGTGCATCCAATAAGTTCATTTGTGTCATTGGATGAACATTTAGGTCATTTTCGTCCTCCCTAGGCTTATTCTTGTCCAATTAGGGTTTTTAACCAACCTTGTGCGTCCAATAAGTTCATTTGTGTCATTGGAGGAACATTTAGGTCATTTTCGTCCTCCCTAGTCTTATTCTTGTCCAATTAGGGTTTTTATGCAATCTTGTGCATCCAATAGGTGTGTTTGTGTCATTGGACGAACATTTAGGTCATTTTCGTCCTCCTAGGCTTATTCTTTTCCAATTAGGGTTTTTAACCAATCTTGTGCATCCAATAGGTGTGTTTGTGTCATTGGATGAACATTTAGGTCATTTTCGTCCTCCCTAGGCTTATTCTTGTCCAATTAGGGTTTTTAACCAATCTTGTGCATCCAATAGGTGTGTTTGTGTCATTGGAAGAACATTTAGGTCATTTTCGTTCTCCCTAGGCTTATTCTTGTCCAATTAGGGTTTTTAACCAATCTTGTGCATCCAATAAGTTCATTTGTGTCATTGGATGAACATTTAGGTCATTTGCGTCCACCCTAGGCTTATTCTTGTCCAATTAGGGTTTTTAACCAATCTTGTGCATCCAATAAGTGCATTTGTGTTATTGGATGAACACTTAGGTCATTTTCGTCTTCCCAATGATTATTCTTGTTCAATTAGGGTTTCTAACCAATCTTGTTCATCCAATAGGTGTGTTTGTGTCATTGGATGAACATTTAGGTCATTTTCGTCCTCCCTAGCCTTATTCTTGTCCAATTAGGATTTTAAGCAATCTTGTGCATCCAATAAGTTCATTTGTGTCATTGGATGAACATTTAGGTTATTTTCGTCCTCCCTAGGCTTAGTTTTGTGCAATTAGGGTTTTTAACCAATCTTGTGCATCCAATAGGTGTGTTTGTGTCATTGGATGAACGTTTAGGTCATTTTCGTCCTCCCTAGGCTTATTCTTGTCCAATTAGGGTTTTTAAGCAATCTTGTGCATCCAATAAGTTCATTTGTGTCATTGGATGAACATTTAGGTCATTTTCGTCCTCCCTAGGCTTATTCTTGTCCAATTAGGGTATCTAACCAATCTTGTGCATCCAATAGGTGTGTTTGTGTCATTCGATGAACATTTAGGTCATTTTCATCCTCCCTAGTCTTATTCTTGTCCAATTAGGATTTTAAGCAATCTTGTGCATCCAATAAGTTCATTTGTGTCATTGGATGAACATTTAGGTTATTTTCGTCCTCCCTAGGCTTAGTTTTGTGCAATTAGGGTTTTTAACCAATCTTGTGCATCCAATAGGTGTGTTTGTGTCATTAGATGAACATTTAGGTCATTTTCATCCTCCCTAGGCTTATTGTTGTCCAATTAGGGTTTTTAACCAATCTTGTGCATCCAATAGGTGTGTTTGTGTCATTGGATGAACATTTAGGTCATTTCCGTCCTCCCTAGTTTTATTCTTGTCCAATTAGGGTTTTAAGCCAATCTTGTGCATCCAATAGGTGTGTTTGTGTCATTTGATGAACATTTAGGTCATTTGCGTCCTCCCAAGGCTTATTCTTATCCAATTAGGGTTTTAAGCAATCTTGCGCATCCAATAAGTTCATTTGTGTCATTGGATTAAGATTTAAGTCATTTTCGGCCTCCCTATGCTTATTCTTGTCCAGTTAGGGTTTTTAACCAATCTTGTGCATCCAATAGGTGTGTTTGTGTCATTGGATGAACATTTAGGTCATTTTCGTCCTCCCTAGGCTTATTCTTGTCCAATTAGGGTTTTAAGCAATCTTGTGCATCCAATAAGTTCATTTGTGTCATTGGATGAACATTTAGGTCATTTTCGTCCTCCCTAGGCTTATTCTTGTCCAATTAGGGTTTCTAACCAAGCTTGTGCATCCAATAGGTGTGTTTGTGTCATTCGATGAACATTTAGGTCATTTTCGTGCTCCATAGTCTTATTCTTGTCCAATTAGGGTTTTAAGCAATCTTGTGCATCCAATAAGTTCATTTGTGTCATTGGATGAACATTTAGGTCATTTTCGTCCTCCCTAGGCTTATTTTTGTGCAATTAGGGTTTCTAACCAAGCTTGTGCATCCAATAGGTGTGTTTGTGTCATTCGACGAACATTTAGGTCATTTTCGTCCTCCCTAGGCTTATTGTTGTCCAATTAGGGTTTTTAACCAATCTTGTGCATCCAATAGGTGTGTTTGTGTCATTGGATGAACATTTAGGTCATTTTCGTCCTCCCTAGTTTTATTCTTGTCCAATTAGGGTTTTAAGCCAATCTTGTGCATCCAATAGGTGTGTTTGTGTCATTTGATGAACATTTAGGTCATTTTCGTCCTCCCAAGGCTTATTGTTGTCCAATTAGGGTTTTAAGCAATCTTGTGCATCCAATAAGTTCATTTGTGTCATTGGATTAAGATTTAAGTCATTTTCGTCCTCCCTATGCTTATTCTTGTCCAGTTAGGGTTTTTAACCAATCTTGTGCATCCAATAGGTGTGTTTGTGTCATTGGATGAACATTTAGGTCATTTTCGTCCTCCCTAGGCTTATTCTTGTCCAATTAGGGTTTTTAACCAATCTTGTGCATCCAATAGGTGTGTTTGTGTCATTGGATGAACATTTAGGTCATTTTCGTTCTCCCTATGCTTATTCTTGTCCAGTTAGGGTTTCTTACCAATCTTGTGCATCCAATAGGTGTATTTGTGTCATTGGATGAACATTTAGGTCATTTTCGTCCTCCCTAGGCTTATTCTTGTCCAATTAGGGTTTTTAAGCAATCTTGTGCATCCAATAAGTTCATTTGTGGCATTGGATGAACATTTAGGTTATTTTCGTCCTCCCTAGGCTTATTCTTGTCCAATTAGGGTTTCTTACCAATCTTGTGCATCCAATAGGTGTATTTGTGTCATTGGATGAACATTTAGGTCATTTTCGTCCTCCCTAGGTTTATTCTTGTCTAATTAGGGTTTTTAAGCAATCTTGTGCATCCAATAAGTTCATTTGTGTCATTGGACGAACATTTAGGTCATTTTCGTCCTCCCTAGGCTTATTCTTGTCCAATTAGGGTTTTTAACCAATCTTGTGCATCCAATAGGTGTGTTTGTGTCATTGGATGAACATTTAGGTCATTTTCATCCTCCCTAGGCTTATTCTTGTCCAATTAGGGTTTTTAACCAATCTTGTGCATCCAATAAGTTCATTTGTGTCATTGGATGAACATTTAGGTCATTTGCGTCCACCCTAGGCTTATTCTTGTCCAATTAGGGTTTTTCACCAATCTTGTGCATCCAATAAGTGCATTTGTGTCATTGGATGAACACTTAGGTCATTTTCGTCTTCCCAAGGATTATTCTTGTTCAATTAGGGTTTCTAACCAATCTTGTTCATCCAATAGGTGTGTTTGTGTCATTGGATGAACATTTAGGTCATTTTCGTCCTCCGTAGCCTTATTCTTGTCCAATTAGGATTTTAAGCAATCTTGTGCATCCAATAAGTTCATTTGTGTCATTGGATGAACATTTAGGTTATTTTCGTCCTCCCTAGGCTTAGTTTTGTGCAATTAGGGTTTTTAACCAATCTTGTGCATCCAATAGGTGTGTTTGTGTCATTGGATGAACATTTAGGTCATTTTCGTCCTCCCTAGGCTTATTCTTGTCCAATTAGGGTTTTTAAGCAATCTTGTGCATCCAATAAGTTCATTTGTGTCATTGGATGAACATTTAGGTCATTTTCGTCCTCCCTAGGCTTATTCTTGTCCAATTAGGGTATCTAACCAATCTTGTGCATCCAATAGGTGTGTTTGTGTCATTCGATGAACATTTAGGTCATTTTCATCCTCCCTAGTCTTATTCTTGTCCAATTAGGGATTTAAGCAATCTTGTGCATCCAATAAGTTCATTTGTGTCATTGGATGAACATTTAGGTCATTTTCGTCCTCCCTAGGCTTATTTTTGTGCAATTAGGGTTTTTAACCAATCTTGTGCATCCAATAGGTGTGTTTGTGTCATTAGATGAACATTTAGGTCATTTTCATCCTCCCTAGGCTTATTGTTGTCCAATTAGGGTTTTTATCCAATCTTGTGCATCCAATAGGTGTGTTTGTGTCATTGGATGAACATTTAGGTCATTTTCGTCCTCCCTAGTTTTATTCTTGTCCAATTAGGGTTTTCAGCCAATCTTGTGCATCCAATAGGTGTGTTTGTGTCATTTGATGAACATTTAGGTCATTTTCGTCATCCCAAGGCTTATTCTTATCCAATTAGGGTTTTAAGCAATCTTGTGCATCCAATAAGTTCATTTGTGTCATTGGATTAAGATTTAAGTCATTTTCGTCCTCCCTATGCTTATTCTTGTCCAGTTAGGGTTTTTAACCAATCTTGTGCATCCAATAGGTGTGTTTGTGTCATTGGATGAACATATAGGTCATTTTCGTCCTCCCTAGGCTTATTCTTGTCCAATTAGGGTTTTTAACCAATCTTGTGCATCCAATAAGTTCATTTGTGTCATTGGATAAACCTTTAGGTCATTTTCGTCCACCCTAGGCTTATTCTTGTCCAATTAGGGTTTTTAACCAATCTTGTGCATCCAATAGGTGTGTTTGTGTCATTGGATGAACATTTAGGTCATTTTCGTCCTCCCTAGGTTTATTCTTGTCCAATTAGGGTTTCTAACTAATCTTGTGTATCCAATAGATGTATTTGTGTCATTGGATGAACATTTAGGTCATTTTCGTCCTCCCTAGGCTTATTCTTGTCTAATTAGGGTTTTTAAGCAATCTTGTGCATCCAATAAGTTCATTTGTGTCATTGGATGATTATTTAGGTCATTTTCGTCCTCCCTAGGCTTATTCTTGTCCAATTAGGGTTTTTAAGCAATCTTGTGCATCCAATAAGTTCATTTGTGTCATTGGATGAACATTTAGGTCATTTTCGTCCTCCCTAGGCTTATTCTTGTCCAGTTAGGGTTTTTAACCAATCTTGTGCATCCAATAGGTGTGTTTGTGTCATTGGAGGAAAATTTAGGTCATTTTCGTCCTCCCTAGGCTTATTCTTGTCTAATTAGGGTTTTTAAGCAATCTTGTGCATCCAATAAGTTCATTTGTGTCATTGGATGAACATTTAGGTCATTTATGTCCTCCCTAGGCTTATTCTTGTCCAATTATGGTTTTTAACCAATCTTGTGCATCCAATAGGTGTGTTTGTGTCATTGGATGAACATTTAGGTCATTTTCGTCCTCCCTAGGCTTATTCTTGTCCAATTAGGGTTTTTAACCAATCTTGTGCATCCAATAGGTGTGTTTGTGTCATTGGATGAACATTTAGGTCATTTTCGTCCTACCAAGGCTTATTCTTGTCCAATTAGGGTTTCTAACCAATCTTGTGCATCCAATAGGTGTATTTGTGTCATTGGATGAACTTTTAGGTCATTTTCGTCCTCCCTAGGCTTATTCTTGTCCAATTAGGGTTTTTAAGCAATCTTGTGCATCCAATAAGTTCATTTGTGTCATTGGATGAACATTTAGGTCATTTTCGTCCTCCCTAGGCTTATTCTTGTCTAATTAGGGTTTTTAACCAATCTTGTGCATCTAATAAGTTCATTTGTGTCATTGGATGAACATTTAGGTCATTTTCGTCCTCCCTAGGCTTATTCTTGTCCAATTAGGGTTTTTAAGCAATCTTGTGCATCCAATAAGTTCATTTGTGTCATTGGATGAACATTTAGGTCATTTTCGTCCTCCCTAGGCTTATTCTTGTCCAATTAGGGTTTTTAAGCAATCTTGTGCATCAAATAAGTTCATTTGTGTCATTGGATGAACATTTTGGTCATTTTCGTCCTCCCTAGGCTTATTCTTGTCCAATTAGGGTTTCTAACCATTCTTGTGCGTCCAATAAGTTCATTTGTGTCATTGGATGAACATTTAGGTCATTTTCGTCCTCCCTAGGCTTATTCTTGTCCAATTAGGGTTTTTAACCAATCTTGTGCATCCAATAGGTGTGTTTGTGTCATTGGATGAACATTTAGGTCATTTTCGTCCTCCCTAGGCTTATTCTTGTCCAATTAGGGTTTCTTACCAATCTTATGCATCCAATAGGTGTGTTTGTGTCATTGGATGAACATTTAGGTCATTTTCGTCCTCCCTAGGCTTATTCTTGTCCAATTAGGGTTTTTAAGCAATCTTGTGCATCCAATAAGTTCATTTGTGTCATTGGATGAACATTTAGGTCATTTTCGTCCTCCCTAGTCTTATTCTTGTCCAATTAGGGTTTCTAACCAATCTTGTGCATCCAATAGGTGTGTTTGTGTCATTCGATGAACATTTAGGTCATTTTCATCCTCCCTAGTCTTATTCTTGTCCAATTAGGGTTTTAAGCAATCTTCTGCATCCAATAAGTTCATTTGTGTCATTGGATGAACATTTAAGTTATTTTCGTCCTCACTAGTCTTATTCTTGTCCAATTAGGGTTTCTAACCAATCTTGTGCATCCAATAGGTGTGTTTGTGTCATTGGATGAACATATAGGTCATTTTCGTCCTCCCTAGGCTTATTCTTGTCCAATTAGGGTTTTTAACCAATCTTGTGCATCCAATAAGTTCATTTGTGTCATTGGATGAACATTTAGGTCATTTTCGTCCTCCCTAGGCTTATTCTTGTCCAATTAGGGTTTCTAACCAATCTTGTGCATCCAATAGGTGTGTTTGTGTCATTGGATGAACATTTAGGTCATTTTTGTCCTCCCTAGGCTTATTCTTGTCCAATTACGGTTTTTAACCAATCTTGTGCATCCAATAAGTTCATTTGTGTCATTGGATGAACATTTAGGTCATTTTCGTCCTCCCTAGGCTTATTCTTGTCCAATTAGGGTTTTTAACCAATCTTGTGCATCCAATAGGTGTGTTTGTGTCATTGGATGAACATTTAGGTCATTTTTTTCCTCCCTAGGCTTATTCTTGTCCAATTATGGTTTTTAACCAATCTTGTGCATCCAATAAGTTCATTTGTGTCATTGGATAAACATTTAGGTCATTTTCGTCCACCCTAGGCTTATTCTTGTCCAATTAGGGTTTTTAACCAATCTTGTGCATCCAATAGGTGTGTTTGTGTCATTGGATGAACATTTATGTCATTTTCGTCCTCCCTAGGCTTATTCTTGTCCAATTAGGGTTTTTAAGCAATCTTGTGCATCCAATAAGTTCATTTGTGTCATTGGATGAACATTTAGGTCATTTTCGTCCTCCCTAGGCTTATTCTTGTTCAATTAGGGTTTCTAACCAATCTTGTGCATCCAATAGGTGTGTTTGTGTCATTGGATGAACATTTAGGTCATTTTTGTCCTCCCTAGTCTTATTCTTGTCCAATTAGGGTTTTAAGCAATCTTGTGCATCCAATAAGTTCATTTGTGTCATTGGATGAACATTTAGGTTATTTTCGTCCTCACTAGGCTTTGTTTTGTGCAATTAGGGTTTTTAACCAATCTTGTGCATCCAATAGGTGTGTTTGTGTCATTAGATGAACATTTAGGTCATTTTCATCCTCCCTAGGCTTATTGTTGTCCAATTAGGGTTTTTAACCAATCTTGTGCATCCAATAAGTGTGTTTGTGTCATTGGATGAACATTTAGGTCATTTCCGTCCTCCCTAGTTTTATTCTTGTCCAATTAGGGTTTTAAGCCAATCTTGTGCATCCAATAGGTGTGTTTGTGTCATTTGATGAACATTTAGGTCATTTGCGTCCTCCCAAGGCTTATTCTTATCCAATTAGGGTTTTAAGCAATCTTGTGCATCCAATAAGTTCATTTGTGTCATTGGATTAAGATTTAAGTCATTTTCGTCCTCCCGATGCTTATTCTTGTCCAGTTAGGGTTTTTAACCAATCTTGTGCATCCAATAGGTGTGTTTGTGTCATTGGATGAACATTTAGGTCATTTTCGTCCTCCCTAGGCTTATTCTTGTCCAATTAGGGTTTTTAACCAATCTTGTGCATCCAATAGGTGTGTTTGTGTCATTGGAAGAACATTTAGGTCATTTTCGTTCTCCCTAGGCTTATTCTTGTCCAATTAGGGTTTTTAACCAATCTTGTGCATCCAATAAGTTCATTTGTGTCATTGGATGAACATTTAGGTCATTTGCGTCCACCCTAGGCTTATTCTTGTCCAATTAGGGTTTTTAACCAATCTTGTGCATCCAATAAGTGCATTTGTGTTATTGGATGAACACTTAGGTCATTTTCGTCTTCCCAATGATTATTCTTGTTCAATTAGGGTTTCTAACCAATCTTGTTCATCCAATAGGTGTGTTTGTGTCATTGGATGAACATTTAGGTCATTTTCGTCCTCCCTAGCCTTATTCTTGTCCAATTAGGATTTTAAGCAATCTTGTGCATCCAATAAGTTCATTTGTGTCATTGGATGAACATTTAGGTTATTTTCGTCCTCCCTAGGCTTAGTTTTGTGCAATTAGGGTTTTTAACCAATCCTGTGCATCCAATAGGTGTGTTTGTGTCATTGGATGAATATTTAGGTCTTTTTCGTCCTCCCTAGGCTTATTCTTGTCCAATTAGGGTTTTTAAGCAATCTTGTGCATCCAATAAGTTCATTTGTGTCATTGGATGAACATTTAGGTCATTTTCGTCCTCCCTAGGCTTATTCTTGTCCAATTAGGGTATCTAACCAATCTTGTGCATCCAATAGGTGTGTTTGTGTCATTCGATGAACATTTAGGTCATTTTCATCCTCCCTAGTCTTATTCTTGTCCAATTAGGGTTTTAAGCAATCTTGTGCATCCAATAAGTTCATTTGTGTCATTGGATGAACATTTAGGTCATTTTCGTCCTCCCTAGGCTTATTTTTGTGCAATTAGGGTTTTTAACCAATCTTGTGCATCCAATAGGTGTGTTTGTGTCATTAGATGAACATTTAGGTCATTTTCATCCTCCCTAGGCTTATTGTTGTCCAATTAGGGTTTTTATCCAATCTTGTGCATCCAATAGGTGTGTTTGTGTCATTGGATGAACATTTAGGTCATTTTCGTCCTCCCAAGTTTTATTCTTGTCCAATTAGGGTTTTCAGCCAATCTTGTGCATCCAATAGGTGTGTTTGTGTCATTTGATGAACATTTAGGTCATTTTCGTCCTCCCAAGGCTTATTCTTATCCAATTAGGGTTTTAAGCAATCTTGTGCATCCAATAAGTTCATTTGTGTCATTGGATTAAGATTTAAGTCATTTTCGTCCTCCCTATGCTTATTCTTGTCCAGTTAGGGTTTTTAACCAATCTTGTGCATCCAATAGGTGTGTTTGTGTCATTGGATGAACATATAGGTCATTTTCGTCCTCCCTAGGCTTATTCTTGTCCAATTAGGGTTTTTAACCAATCTTGTGCATCCAATAAGTTCATTTGTGTCATTGGATGAACATTTAGGTCATTTTCGTCCTCCCTAGGCTTATTCTTGTCCAATTAGGGTTTCTAACCAATCTTGTGCATCCAATAGGTGTGTTTGTGTCATTCGATGAACATTTAGGTCATTTTCATCCTCCCTTGTCTTATTCTTGTCCAATTAGGGTTTTAAGCAATCTTCTGCATCCAATAAGTTCATTTGTGTCATTGGATGAACATTTAAGTTATTTTCGTCCTCACTAGTCTTATTCTTGTCCAATTAGGGTTTCTAACCAATCTTGTGCATCCAATAGGTGTGTTTGTGTCATTCGATGAACATTTAGGTCATTTTCGTCCTCCCTAGTCTTATTCTTGTCCAATTAGGGTTTTAAGCAATCTTGTGCATCCAATAAGTTCATTTGTGTCATTGGATGAACATTTAGGTCATTTTCGTCCTCCCTAGGCTTATTTTTGTGCAATTAGGGTTTTTAACCAATCTTGTGCATCCAATAGGTGTGTTTGTGTCATTAGATGAACATTGAGGTCATTTTCATCCTCCCTAGGCTTATTGTTGTCCAATTAGGGTTTTTAACCAATCTTGTGCATCCAATAGGTGTGTTTGTGTCATTGGATGAACATTTAGGTCATTTTCGTCCTCCCTAGGCTTATTCTTTTCCAATTAGGGTTTTTAACCAATCTTGTGCATCCAATAGGGGTGTTTGTGTCATTGGATGAACATTTAGGTCATTTTCGTCCTCCGTAGGCTTATTCTTGTCCAATTAGGGTTTTTAACCAATCTTGTGCATCCAATAGGTGTGTTTGTGTCATTGGATGAACATTTAGGTCATTTTCGTCCTCCCTAGGCTTATTCTTGTCCAATTAGGGTTTCTAACCAATCTTGTGCATCCAATAGGTGTATTTGTGTCATTGGATGAACATTTAGGTCATTTTCGTCCTCCCTAGGCTTATTCTTGTCCAATTAGGGTTTCTTACGAATCTTGTGCATCCAATAGGTGTATTTGTGTCATTGGACGGACATTTAGGTCATTTTCGTCCTCCCTAGGCTTATTCTTGTCCAATTAGGGTTTTTAAGCAATCTTGTGCATCCAATAAGTTCATTTGTGTCATTGGATGAACATTTAGGTCATTTTCGTCCTCCCTAGGCTTATTCTTGTCCAATTAGGGTTTTTAACCAATCTTGTGCATCCAATAGGTGTGTTTGTGTCATTGGATGAACATTTAGGTCATTTTCATCCTCCCTAGGCTTATTCTTGTCCAATTAGGGTTTTTAACTAATCTTGTGCATCCAATAAGTTCATTTGTGTCATTGGATGAACATTTAGGTCATTTTCGTCCTCCCTAGGCTTATTCTTGTCCAATTAGGGTTTCTAACCAATCTTTTGCATCCAATAGGTGTGTTTGTGTCATTCGATGAACATTTAGGTCATTTTCATCCTCCCTAGTCTTATTCTTGTCCAATTAGGGTTATAAGCAATCTTGTGCATCCAATAAGTTCATTTGTGTCATTGGATGAACATTTAGGTCATTTTCGTCCTCCCAAGGATTATTCTTTTTCAATTAGGGTTTCTAACCAATCTTGTTCATCCAATAGGTGTGTTTGTGTCATTGGATGAACATTTAGGTCATTTTCGTCCTCCCTAGCCTTATTCTTGTCCAATTAGGATTTTAAGCAATCTTGTGCATCCAATAAGTTCATTTGTGTCATTGGATGAACATTTAGGTCATTTTCGTCCTCCCTAGGCTTATTCTTGTCCAATTAGGGTTTATAAGCAATCTTGTGCATCTAATAAGTTCATGTGTGTCATTGGATGAACATTTCGGTCATTTGCGTCCACCCTAGGCTTATTCTTGTCCAATTAGGGTTTTTAACCAATCTTGTGCATCCAATAAGTGCATTTGTGTCATTGGATGAACATTTAGGTCATTTTCGTCCTCCCAAGGATTATTCTTTTTCAATTAGGGTTTCTAACCAATCTTGTTCATCCAATAGGTGTGTTTGTGTCATTCGATGAACATTTAGGTCATTTTCATCCTCCCTAGTCTTATTCTTGTCCAATTAGGGTTATAAGCAATCTTGTGCATCCAATAAGTTCATTTGTGTCATTGGATGAACATTTAGGTCATTTTCGTCCTCCCTAGGCTTATTCTTGTCCAATTAGGGTTTATAAGCAATCTTGTGCATCTAATAAGTTCATGTGTGTCATTGGATGAACATTTCGGTCATTTGCGTCCACCCTAGGCTTATTCTTGTCCAATTAGGGTTTTTAACCAATCTTGTGCATCCAATAAGTGCATTTGTGTCATTGGATGAACATTTAGGTCATTTTCGTCCTCCCAAGGATTATTCTTTTTCAATTAGGGTTTCTAACCAATCTTGTTCATCCAATAGGTGTGTTTGTGTCATTGGATGAACATTTAGGTCATTTTCGTCCTCCCTAGCCTTATTCTTGTCCAATTAGGGTTTTAAGCAATCTTGTGCATCCAATAAGTTCATTTGTGTCATTGGATGAACATTTAGGTCATTTTCGTCCTCCCTAGGCTTATTTTTGTGCAATTAGGGTTTTTAACCAATCTTGTGCATCCAATAGGTGTGTTTGTGTCATTAGATGAACATTTAGGTCATTTTCATCCTCCCTAGGCTTATTGTTGTCCAATTAGGGTTTTTATCCAATCTTGTGCATCCAATAGGTGTGTTTGTGTCATTGGATGAACATTTAGGTCATTTTCGTCCTCCCTAGTTTTATTCTTGTCCAATTAGGGTTTTCAGCCAATCTTGTGCATCCAATAGGTGTGTTTGTGTCATTTGATGAACATTTAGGTCATTTTCGTCATCCCAAGGCTTATTCTTATCCAATTAGGGTTTTAAGCAATCTTGTGCATCCAATAAGTTCATTTGTGTCATTGGATTAAGATTTAAGTCATTTTCGTCCTCCCTATGCTTATTCTTGTCCAGTTAGGGTTTTTAACCAATCTTGTGCATCCAATAGGTGTGTTTGTGTCATTGGATGAACATATAGGTCATTTTCGTCCTCCCTAGGCTTATTCTTGTCCAATTAGGGTTTTTAACCAATCTTGTGCATCCAATAAGTTCATTTGTGTCATTGGATAAACCTTTAGGTCATTTTCGTCCACCCTAGGCTTATTCTTGTCCAATTAGGGTTTTTAACCAATCTTGTGCATCCAATAGGTGTGTTTGTGTCATTGGATGAACATTTAGGTCATTTTCGTCCTCCCTAGGCTTATTCTTGTCCAATTAGGGTTTTTAACAAATCATGTGTATCCAATAAGTTCATTTGTGTCATTGGATGAACATTTAGGTCATTTTCGTCCTCCCTAGGCTTATTCTTGTCCAATTAGGGATTTTAACCAATCTTGTGCATCCAATAGGTGTGTTTGTGTCATTGGATGAACATTTAGGTCATTTTCGTCCTCCCTAGGCTTATTCTTGTCCAATTAGGGTTTTTAACCAATCTTGTGCATCCAATAAGTTCATTTGTGTCATTGGATATACATTTAGGTCATTTTCGTCCACCCTAGGCTTATTCTTGTCCAATTAGGGTTTTTAAGCCATCTTGTGCATCCAATAAGTTCATTTGTGTCATTGGATGAACATTTAGGTCGTTTTCGTCCTCCCTAGGCTTATTCTTGTCCAATTAGGGTTTTTAACATATCTTGTGCATCCAATAAGTTCATTTGTGTCATTGGATGAACATTTAGGTCATTTTCGTCCTCCCTAGGCTTATTCTTGTCCAATTAGGGTTTTTAACCAATCTTGTGCATCCAATAGGTGTGTTTGTGTCATTGGATGAACATTTAGGTCATTTTCGTCCTCCCTAGGCTTATTCTTGTCCAATTAGGGTTTTTAACCAATCTTGTGCATCCAATAAGTTCATTTGTGTCATTGGATAAACATTTAGGTCATTTTCGTCCACCCTAGGCTTATTCTTGTCCGATTAGGGTTTTTAAGCAATCTTGTGCATCCAAATAAGTTCATTTGTGTCATTGGATAAACATTTAGGTCATTTTCGTCCCCCCTAGGCTTATTCTTGTCCAATTAGGGTTTTTAACCAATCTTGTGCATCCAATAGGTGTGTTTGTGTCATTGGATGAACATTTAGGTCATTTTCGTCCTCCCTAGGCTTATTCTTGTCCAATTAGGGTTTTTAACCAATCTTGTGCATCCAATAAGTTCATTTGTGTCATTGGATAAACATTTAGGTCATTTTCGTCCACCCTAGGCTTATTCTTGTTCAATTAGGGTTTCTAACCAATCTTGTGCATCCAATAGGTGTGTTTGTGTCATTGGATGAACATTTAGGTCATTTTCGTCCTCCCTAGTCTTATTCTTGTCCAATTAGGGTTTTAAGCCAATCTTGTGCATCCAATAGGTGTGTTTGTGTTATTTGATGAACATTTAGGTCATTTTCATCCTCCCTAGGCTTATTGTTGTCCAATTAGGGTTTTTAACCAATCTTGTGCATCCAATAAGTTCATTTGTGTCATTGGATGAACATTTAGGTCATTTTCGTCCTCCCTAGGCTTATTTTTGTGCAATTAGGGTTTTTAACCAATCTTGTGCATCCAATAGGTGTGTTTGTGTCATTAGATGAACATTTAGGTCACTTTCATCCTCCCTAGGCTTATTGTTGTCCAATTAGGGTTTTTAACCAATCTTGTGCATCCAATAGGTGTGTTTGTGTCATTGGATGAACATTTAGGTCATTTTCGTCCTCCCTAGTTTTATTCTTGTCCAATTAGGGTTTTAAGCCAATCTTGTGCATCCAATAGGTGTGTTTGTGTCATTTGATGAACATTTAGGTCATTTTCGTCCTCCCAAGGCTTATTCTTTTCCAATTAGGGTTTTAAGCAATCTTGTGCATCCAATAAGTTCATTTGTGTCATTGGATTAAGATTTAAGTCATTTTCGTCCTCCCTATGCTTATTCTTGTAAAGTTAGGGTTTTTAACCAATCTTGTGCATCCAATAGGTGTGTTTGTGTCATTGGATGAACATTTAGGTCATTTTCGTCCTCCCTAGGCTTATTCTTGTCCAATTAGGGTTTTTAACCAATCTTGTGCATCCAATAGGTGTGTTTGTGTCATTGGATGAACATTTAGGTCATTTTCGTCCTACCTAGGCTTATTCATGTCCAATTAGGGGTTTTAACCAATCTTGTGCGTCCAATAAGTTCATTTGTGTCATTGGATTAACATTTATGTCATTTTCGTCCTCCCTAGGCTTATTCTTGTCCAATTAGGGTTTCTAGCCAATCTTGTGCATCCAATAGGTGTGTTTGTGTCATTGGATGAACATTTAGGTCATTTTCGTCCTCCCTAGGCTTATTCTTGTCCAATTAGGGTTTTTAACCAATCTTGAGCATCCAATAAGTTCAATTGTGTAATTGGATGAACATTTAGGTCATTTTCGTCCTCCCTATGCTTATTCTTATCCAATTAGGGTTTTTAACCAATCTTGTGCATCCAATAGGTGTGTTTGTGTCATTGGATGAACATTTAGGTCATTTTCGTCCTACCTAGGCTTATTCTTGTCCAATTAGGGGTTTTAACCAATCTTGTGCATCCAATAAGTTCATTTGTGTCATTGGATTAACATTTATGTCATTTTCGTCCTCCCTAGGCTTATTCTTGTCCAATTAGGGTTTTTAACCAATCTTGTGCATCCAATAGGTGTGTTTGTGTCATTGGATGAACATTTAGGTCATTTTCGTCCTCCCTAGGCTTATTCTTGTCCAATTAGGGTTTCTAACCAATCTTGTGCATCCAATAGGTGTGTTTGTGTCATTGGATGAACATTTAGGTCATTTTCGTCCTCCCTATGCTTATTCTTATCCAATTAGGGTTTTTAACCAATCTTGTGCATCCAATAGGTGTGTTTGTGTCATTGGATGAACATTTAGGTCATTTTCGTCCTACCTAGGCTTATTCTTGTCCAATTAGGGGTTTTAACCAATCTTGTGCATCCAATAAGTTCATTTGTGTCATTGGATTAACATTTAGGTCATTTTCGTCCTCCCTAGGCTTATTCTTGTCCAATTAGGGTTTTTAACCAATCTTGTGCATCCAATAGGTGTGTTTGTGTCATTGGATGAACATTTAGGTCATTTTCGTCCTCCCTAGGCTTATTCTTGTCCAATTAGGGTTTCTAACCAATCTTGTGCATCCAATAGGTGTGTTTGTGTCATTGGATGAACATTTAGGTCATTTTCGTCCTCCCTAGTCTTATTCTTTTCCAATTACGGTTTTAAGCAATCTTGTGCATCCAATAAGTTCATTTGTGTCATTGGATGAATATTTAGGTCATTTTCATCCTCCCTAGGCTTATTCTTGTCCAATTAGGGTTTCTAACCAATCTTGTGCATCCAATAGGTGTGTTTGTGTCATTGGATGAACATTTAGGTAATTTTCGTCCTCCCTAGGCTTATTCTTGTCCAATTAGGGTTTTTAACCAATCTTGTGCATCCAATAGGTGTGTTTGTGTCATTGGATGAACATTTAGGTCATTTTCGTTCTCCCTAGTCTTATTCTTGTCCAATTAGGGTTTTACGCCAATCTTGTGCATCCAATAGGTGTGTTTGTGTCATTTGATGAACATTTAGGTCATTTTCGTCCTCCCAAGGCTTATTCTTATCCAATTAGGGTTTTAAGCAATCTTGTGCATCCAATAAGTTCATTTGTGTCATTGGATTAAGATTTAAGTCATTTTCGTCCTCCCTATGCTTATTCTTGTCCAGTTAGGGTTTTTAACCAATCTTGTGCATCCAATAGGTGTGTTTGTGTCATTGGATGAACATTTAGGTCATTTTCGTCCTCCCTAGGCTTATTCTTGTCCAATTAGGGTTTTTAACCAATCTTGTGCATCCAATAGGTGTGTTTGTGTCATTGGAAGAACATTTAGGTCATTTTCGTTCTCCCTAGGCTTATTCTTGTCCAATTAGGGTTTTTAACCAATCTTGTGCATCCAATAAGTTCATTTGTGTCATTAGATGAACATTTGGGTCATTTGCGTCCACCCTAGGCTTATTCTTGTCCAATTAGGGTTTTTAACCAATCTTGTGCATCCAATAAGTGCATTTGTGTCATTGGATGAACACTTAGGTCATTTTCGTCTTCCGAAGGATTATTCTTGTTCAATTAGGGTTTCTAACCAATCTTGTTCATCCAATAGGTGTGTTTGTGTCATTGGATGAACATTTAGGTCATTTTCGTCCTCCCTAGCCTTATTCTTGTCCAATTAGGATTTTAAGCAATCTTGTGCATCCAATAAGTTCATTTGTGTCATTGGATGAACATTTAGGTTATTTTCGTCCTCCCTAGGCTTAGTTTTGTGCAATTAGGGTTTTTAACCAATCATGTGCATCCAATAGGTGTGTTTGTGTCATTGGATGAATATTTAGGTCATTTTCGTCCTCCCTAGGCTTATTCTTGTCCAATTTGGGTTTTTAAGCAATCTTGTGCATCCAATAAGTTCATTTGTGTCATTGGATGAACATTTAGGTCATTTTCGTCCTCCCTAGGCTTATTCTTGTCCAATTAGGGTATCTAACCAATCTTGTGCATCCAATAGGTGTGTTTGTGTCATTCGATGAACATTTAGGTCATTTTCATCCTCCCTAGTCTTATTCTTGTCCAATTAGGGTTTTAAGCAATCTTGTGCATCCAATAAGTTCATTTGTGTCATTGGATGAACATTTAGGTCATTTTCGTCCTCCCTAGGCTTATTCTTGTCCAATTAGGGTTTCTAACCAATCTTGTCCATCCAATAGGTGTGTTTATGTCATTCGATGAACATTTAGGTCATTTTCGTCCTCCATAGTCTTATTCTTGTCCAATTAGGGTTTTAAGCAATCTTGTGCATCCAATAAGTTCATTTGTGTCATTGGATGAACATTTA
Source organism: Cicer pinnatifidum (assembly GCA_037974775.1). NCBI lineage: Eukaryota > Viridiplantae > Streptophyta > Magnoliopsida > Fabales > Fabaceae > Cicer > Cicer pinnatifidum. The sequence continues at coordinate 177,085 of JBBPBR010000606.1, read as the reverse complement.
GGTCATTTTCGTCCTCCCTAGGCTTATTTTTGTGCAATTAGGGTTTTTAACCAATCTTGTGCATCCAATAGGTGTGTTTGTGTCATTAGATGAACATTTAGGTCATTTTCATCCTCCCTAGGCTTATTGTTGTCCAATTAGGGTTTTTATCCAATCTTGTGCATCCAATAGGTGTGTTTGTGTCATTGGATGAACATTTAGGTCATTTTCGTCCTCCCTAGTTTTATTCTTGTCCAATTAGGGTTTTCAGCCAATCTTGTGCATCCAATAGGTGTGTTTGTGTCATTTGATGAACATTTAGGTCATTTTCGTCATCCCAAGGCTTATTCTTATCCAATTAGGGTTTTAAGCAATCTTGTGCATCCAATAAGTTCATTTGTGTCATTGGATTAAGATTTAAGTCATTTTCGTCCTCCCTATGCTTATTCTTGTCCAGTTAGGGTTTTTAACCAATCTTGTGCATCCAATAGGTGTGTTTGTGTCATTGGATGAACATATAGGTCATTTTCGTCCTCCCTAGGCTTATTCTTGTCCAATTAGGGTTTTTAACCAATCTTGTGCATCCAATAAGTTCATTTGTGTCATTGGATGAACATTTAGGTCATTTTCATCCTCCCTAGGCGTATTCTTGTCCAATTAGGGTTTCTAACCAATCTTGTGCATCCAATAGGTGTGTTTGTGTCATTGGATGAACATTTAGGACATTTTCATCCTCCCTAGGCTTATTCTTGTCCAATTAGGGTTTTTAACCAATCTTGTGCATCCAATAAGTTCATTTGTGTCATTGGATGAACATTTAGGTCATTTTCGTCCTCCCTAGGCTTATTCTTGTCCAATTAGGGTTTTTAACCAATCTTGTGCATCCAATAGGTGTGTTTGTGTCATTGGATGAACATTTAGGTCATTTTCGTCCTCCCTAGGCTTATTCTTTTCCAATTAGGGTTTTTAACCAATCTTGTGCATCCAATAAGTTCATTTGTGTCATTGGATGAACGTTTAGGTCATTTTCGTCCTCCCTAGGCTTATTCTTGTCCAATTAGGGTTTTTAACCAATCTTGTGCATCCAATAGGTGTGTTTGTGTCATTGGATGAACATTTAGGTCATTTTCATCGTCCCTAGGCTTATTCTTGTTTAATTAGGGTTTTTAACCAATCTTGTGCATCCAATAAGTTCATTTGTGTCATTGGATTAACATTTAGGTCATTTGCGTCCTCCCTAGGCTTATTCTAGTCCAATTAGGATTTCTAACCAATCTTGTGCATCCAATAGGTGTGTTTGTGTCATTGCATGAACATTTAGGTCATTTTCGTCCTCCCTAGGCTTATTTTTGTCCAATTAGGGTTTTTAACCAATCTTGTGCATCCAATAAGTTCAATTGTGTCATTGGATGAACATTTAGGTCATTTTCGTCCTCCCTAGGCTTATTCTTGTCCAATTAGGGTTTTTAACCAATCTTGTGCATCCAATAGGTGTGTTTGTGTCATTGGATGAACATTTAGGTCATTTTCGTCCTCCCTAGGCTTATTCTTGGCCAATTAGGGTTTCTAACCAATCTTTTGCATCCAATAGGTGTATTTGTGTCATTGGATGAACATTTAGGTCATTTTCGTCCTCCCTAGGCTTATTCTTGTCCAATTAGGGTTTTTAACCAATCTTGTGCATCCAATAGGTGTGTTTGTGTCATTGGATGAACATTTAGGTCATTTTCGTCCTCCCTAGGCTTATTCTTGTCCAATTAGGGTTTTTAACCAATCTTGTGCATCCAATAAGTTCATTTGTGTCATTGGATGAACATTTAGGTCATTTTCGTCCTCCCAAGACTTATTCTTGTCCAATTAGGGTTTTTAAGTAATCTTGTGCATCCAATAAGTTAATTTGTGTCATTGGATGAACATTTAGTTCATTTTCGTCCTCCCTAGGCTTATTCTTGTTCAATTAGGGTTTTTAACCAATCTTGTGCATCCAATAGGTGTGTTTGTGTCATTGGATGAACATTTAGGTCATTTTCGTCCTCCCTAGGCTTATTCTTGTCCAATTAGGGTTTTTAACCAATCTTGTGCATCCAATAGGTGTGTTTGTGTCATTGGATGAACATTTAGGTCATTTTCGTCCTCCCTAGTCTTATTCTTGTCCAATTAGGGTTTTAAGCAATCTTGTGCAACCAATAAGTTCAGTTGTGTCATTGGATGAACATTTAGGTCATTTTCGTCCTCCCTAGGCTTATTCTTTTCCAATTAGGGTTTTTAAGCAATCTTGTGCATCCAATAAGTTCATTTGTGTCATTGGAGGAACATTTAGGTCATTTTCGTCCTCCCTAGGCTTATTCTTGTCCAATTAGGGTTTTTAACCAATCTTGTGCATCCAATAGGTGTGTTTGTGTCATTGGATGAACATTTAGGTCATTTTCGTCCTCCCTAGGCTTATTCTTGTCCAATTAGGGTTTTTAACCAATCTTGTGCATCCAATAGGTGTGTTTGTGTCATTGGATGAACATTTAGGTCATTTTCGTCCTCCCTAGGCTTATTCTCTTCCAATTAGTGTTTTTAACCAATCTTTTGCATCCAATAAGTTCATTTGTGTCATTGGATAAACATTTAGGTCATTTTCGTCCACCCTAGGCTTATTTTTGTCCAATTAGGGTTTTTAACCAATCTTGTGCATCCAATAGGTCTGTTTGTGTCATTGGATGAACATTTAGGTCAGTTTCGTCCTCCCTAGGCTTATTCTTGTCCAATTAGGGTTTCTAACGAATCTTGTGCATCCAATAGGTGTATTTGTGTCATTGGATGAACATTTAGGTCATTTTCGTCCTCCCTAGGCTTATTCTTGTCCAATTAGGGTTTTTAACCAATCTTGTGCATCCAATAAGTTCATTTGTGTCATTGGATTAACATTTAGGTCATTTTCATCCTTCCTAGGCTTATTCTTGTCCAATTAGGGTTTCTAACCAATCATGTGCATCCATTAGGTGTGTTTGTGTCATTGGATGAACATTTAGGTCATTTTCGTCCTCCCTAGGCTTATTCTTGTCCATTTAGGGTTTTTAACCAATCTTGTGCATCCAATAGGTGTGTTTGTGTCATTGGATGAACATTTAGGTCATTTTCGTCCTCCCTAGGCTTATTCTTGTCCAATTAGGGTTTTTAACCAATCTTGTGCATCCAATAAGTTCATTTGTGTCATTGGATGAACATTTAGGTCATTTTCGTCCTCCCTAGGCTTATTCTTGTCCAATTAGGGTTTATAACCAATCTTGTGCTTCCAATAGGTGTATTTGTGTCATTGGATGAACATTTAGGTCATTTTCGTCCTCCCTAGGCTTATTCTTGTCCAATTAGGGTTTTTAAGCAATCTTGTGCATCCAATAAGTTCATTTGTGTCATTGGATGAACATTTAGGTCATTTTCGTCCTCCCTAGGCTTATTCTTGTGCAATTAGGGTTTTTAACCAATCTTGTGAATCCAATAAGTTCATTTGTGTCATTGGATGAACATTTAGGTCATTGTCGTCCTCCCTAGTCTTATTCTTGTCCAATTAGGGTTTTAAGCATTCTTGTGCAATCAACGTGTGTGTTTGTGTCATTGGATGCACATTTTGGTCAATTTCGTCCTCTCTAGGCTTATTCTTGTCCAATTAGGGTTTTTAACCAATCTTGTGCATCCAATAAGTTCATTTGTGTCATTGGTTGAACATTTAGGTCATTTTCGTCCTCCCTAGGCTTATTCTTGTCCAATTAGGATTTTAAACCAATCTTGTGCATCCAATAGGTGTGTTTGTGTCATTTGATGAACATTTAGATCATTTTCGTCCTCCCAAGGCTTATTCTTGTCCAGTTAGGGTTTTTAACCAATCTTGTGCATCCAATAGGTGTGTTTGTGTCATTGGATGAACATTTAGGTCATTTTCGTCCTCCCTAGGCTTATTCTTGTCCAATTAGGGTTTTTAACCAATCTTGTGCATCCAATAAGTTCATTTGTGTCATTGGATGAACATTTAGGTCATTTGCGTCCACCCTAGGCTTATTCTTGTCCAATTAGGGTTTTTAAGCAATCTTGTGCATCAAATAAGTTCATTTGTATCATTGGATGAACATTTAGGTCATTTTCGTCCACCCTAGGCTTATTCTTGTCCAATTAGGGTTTTTAACCAATCTTGTGAATCCAATAAGTTCATTTGTGTCATTGGAAGAACATTTAGGTCATTTTCGTCCTCCCTAGGCTTATTCTTGTCCAATTAGGGTTTTTAAGCAATCTTGTGCATCCAATAAGTTCATTTGTGTCATTGGATGAACATTTAGGGCATTTTCATCCTCCCTAGGCTTATTCTTGTTCAATTAGGGTTTCTAACCAATCTTGTGCATCCTATAGGTGTGTTTGTGTCATTGGATGAACATTTAGGTCATTTTCGTCCTCCCTAGTCTTATTCTTGTCCAATTAGGGTTTTAAGCAATCTTGTGCATCCAATAAGTTTATTTGTGTCATTGGATTAAGATTTAAGTCATTTTCGTCCTCCCTAGGCTTATTCTTGTTCAATTAGGGTTTCTAACCAATCTTGTGCATCCAATAGGTGTGTTTGTGTCATTGGATGAACATTTAGGTCATTTTCGTCCTCCCTAGTCTTATTCTTGTCCAATTAGGGTTTTAAGCAATCTTGTGCATCTAATAAGTTCATTTGTGTCATTGGATGAACATTTAGGTCATTTTCGTCCTCCCTAGGCTTATTCTTGTCCAATTAGGGTTTTTAAGCAATCTTGTGCATCCAATAAGTTCTTTTGTGTCATTGGATGAACATTTAGGTCATTTTCGTCCTCCCTAGGCTTATTTTTGTGCAATTTCGGTTTTTAACCAATCTTGTGCATCCAATAGGTGTGTTTGTGTCATTAGATGAACATTTAGGTCATTTTCATCCTCCCTAGGCTTATTGTTGTACAATTAGGGTTTTTAACCAATCTTGTGCATCCAATAGGTGTGTTTGTGTCATTGGATGAACATTTAGGTCATTTTCATCCTCCCTAGTTTTATTCTTGTCCAATTAGGGTTTTAAGCCAATCTTGTGCATCCAATAGGTGTGTTTGTGTCATTTGATGAACATTTAGGTCATTTTCGTCCTCCCAAGGCTTATTCTTATCCAATTAGGGTTTTAAGCAATCTTGTGCATCCAATAAGTTCATTTGTGTCATTCGATTAAGATTTAATTCATTTTCGTCCTCCCTATGCTTATTCTTGTCCAGTTAAGGTTTTTAACCAATCTTGTGCATCCAATAGGTGTGTTTGTGTCATTGGATGAACATTTAGGTCATTTTCGTCCTCCCTAGGCTTATTCTTGTCCAATTAGGGTTTTTAACCAATCTTGTGCATCCAATAGGTGTGTTTGTGTCATTGGATGAACATTTAGGTCATTTTCGTTCCCCCTAGGCTTATTCTTGTCCAATTAGGGTTTTTAACCAATCTTGTGCATCCAATAAGTTCATTTGTGTCATTGGATGAACATTTAGGTCATTTGCGTCCACCCTAGGCTTATTCTTGTCCAATTAGGGTTTTTAACCAATCTTGTGCATCCAATAAGTGCATTTGTGTCATTGGATGAACATTTAGGTCATTTTCGTCTTCCCAAGGATTATTCTTGTTCAATTAGGGTTTCTAACCAATCTTGTTCATCCAATAGGTGTGTTTGTGTCATTGGATAAACATTTAGGTCATTTTCGTCCTCCCTAGCCTTATTTTTGTCCAATTAGGATTCTAAGCAATCTTGTGCATCCAATAAGTTCATTTGTGTCATTGGATGAACATTTAGGTTATTTTCGTCCTCCCTAGGCTTAGTTTTGTGCAATTAGGGTTTTTAACCAATCTTGTGCATCCAATAGGTGTGTTTGTGTCGTTGGAGGAACATTTAGGTCATTTTTGTCCTCCCTAGGCTTATTCTTGTCCAATTAGGGTTTTTAAGCAATCTTGTGCATCCAATAAGTTCATTTGTGTCATTGGATGAACATTTAGGTCATTTTCGTCCTCCCTAGGCTTATTCTTGTCCAATTAGGGTTTGTAACCAATCTTGTGCATCCAATAGGTGTGTTTGTGTCATTGGATGAACATTTAGGTCATTTTCGTCCTCCGTAGCCTTATTCTTGTCCAATTAGGGTTTTAAGCAATCTTGTGCATCCAATAAGTTCATTTGTGTCATTGGATGAACATTTAGGTTGTTTTCGTCCTCCCTAGGCTTAGTTTTGTGCAATTAGGGTTTTTAACCAATCTTGTGCATCCAATAGGTGTGTTTGTGTCATTGGATGAACATTTAGGTCATTTTCGTCCTCCCTAGGCTTATTCTTGTCCAATTAGGGTTTTTAAGCAATCTTGTGCATCCAATAAGTTCATTTGTGTCATTGGATGAACATTTAGGTCATTTTCGTCCTCCCTAGGCTTATTCTTGTCCAATTAGGGTATCTAACCAATCTTGTGCATCCAATAGGTGTGTTTGTGTCATTCGATGAACATTTAGGTCATTTTCATCCTCCCTAGTCTTATTCTTGTCCAATTAGGGATTTAAGCAATCTTGTGCATCCAATAAGTTCATTTGTGTCATTGGATGAACATTTAGGTCATTTTCGTCCTCCCTAGGCTTATTTTTGTGCAATTAGGGTTTTTAACCAATCTTGTGCATCCAATAGGTGTGTTTGTGTCATTAGATGAACATTTAGGTCATTTTCATCCTCCCTAGGCTTATTGTTGTCCAATTAGGGTTTTTATCCAATCTTGTGCATCCAATAGGTGTGTTTGTGTCATTGGATGAACATTTAGGTCATTTTCGTCCTCCCTAGTTTTATTCTTGTCCAATTAGGGTTTTCAGCCAATCTTGTGCATCCAATAGGTGTGTTTGTGTCATTTGATGAACATTTAGGTCATTTTCGTCATCCCAAGGCTTATTCTTATCCAATTAGGGTTTTAAGCAATCTTGTGCATCCAATAAGTTCATTTGTGTCATTGGATTAAGATTTAAGTCATTTTCGTCCTCCCTATGCTTATTCTTGTCCAGTTAGGGTTTTTAACCAATCTTGTGCATCCAATAGGTGTGTTTGTGTCATTGGATGAACATATAGGTCATTTTCGTCCTCCCTAGGCTTATTCTTGTCCAATTAGGGTTTTTAACCAATCTTGTGCATCCAATAAGTTCATTTGTGTCATTGGATGAACATTTAGGTCATTTTCATCCTCCCTAGGCGTATTCTTGTCCAATTAGGGTTTCTAACCAATCTTGTGCATCCAATAGGTGTGTTTGTGTCATTGGATGAACATTTAGGACATTTTCATCCTCCCTAGGCTTATTCTTGTCCAATTAGGGTTTTTAACCAATCTTGTGCATCCAATAAGTTCATTTGTGTCATTGGATGAACATTTAGGTCATTTTCGTCCTCCCTAGGCTTATTCTTGTCCAATTAGGGTTTCTAACCAATCTTGCGCATCCAATAGGTTTATTTGTGTCATTGGATGAACATTTAGGTCATTTTCGTCCTCCCTAGGCTTATTCTTGTCCAATTAGGGTTTTTAAGCAATCTTGTGCATCCAATAAGTTCATTTGTGTCATTGGATGAACATTTAGGTCATTTTCGTCCTCCCTAGGCTTATTCTTGTCCAATTAGGGTTTTTAAGCAATCTTGTGCATCAAATAAGTTCATTTGTGTCATTGGATGAACATTTTGGTCATTTTCGTCCTCCCTAGGCTTATTCTTGTCCAATTAGGGTTTCTAACCATTCTTGTGCGTCCAATAAGTTCATTTGTGTCATTGGATGAACATTTAGGTCATTTTCGTCCTCCCTAGGCTTATTCTTGTCCAATTAGGGTTTTTAACCAATCTTGTGCATCCAATAGGTGTGTTTGTGTCATTGGATGAACATTTAGGTCATTTTCGTCCTCCCTAGGCTTATTCTTGTCCAATTAGGGTTTTTAACCAATCTTGTGCATCCAATAAGTTCATTTGTGTCATTGGATGAACATTTAGGTCATTTTCGTCCTCCCTAGGCTTATTCTTGTCCAATTAGGGTTTCTAATCAATCTTGTGCATCCAATAGGTGTGTTTGTGACATTGGATGAACATTTAGGTCTTTTTCGTCCTCCCTAGGCTTATTCTTGTCCCATTAGGATTTTTAACAAATCTTGTGCATCCAATAAGTTCAATTGTGTCATTGGATGAACATTTAGGTCATTTTCGTCCTCCCTAGGCTTATTCTTGTCCAATTAGGGTTTTTAACCAATCTTGTGCATCCAATAAGTTCATTTGTGTCATTGGATGAACATTTAGGTCATTTTCGTCCTCCCTAGGCTTATTCTTGTCCAATTAGGGTTTCTAACCAATCTTGTGCATCCAATAGGTGTATTTGTGTCACTGGATGGACATTTAGGTCATTTTCGTCCTCCCTAGGCTTATTCTTGTCTAATTAGGGTTTTTAAGCAATCTTGTGCATCCAATAAGTTCATTTGTGTTATTGGATGAACATTTTGGTCATTTTCGTCCTCCCTAGGCTTATTCTTGTCCAATTAGGGTTTTTAACCAATCTTGTGCATCCAATAGGTGTGTTTGTGTCATTGGATGAACATTTAGGTCATTTTCGTCCTCCCTAGTCTTATTCTTGTCCAATTAGGGTTTTAAGCAATCTTGTGCATACAATAAGTTCATTTGTGTCATTGGATGAACATTTAGGTCATTTTCGTCCTCCCTAGGCTTATTCTTGTCCAATTAGGGTTTTTAAGCAATCTTGTGCATCCAATAAGTTCATTTGTGTCATTGGATGAACATTTAGGTCATTTTCGTCCTCCCTAGGCTTATTGTTGTCCAATTAAGGTTTTTAACCAATCTTGTGCATCCAATAAGTTCATTTGTGTCATTGGATGAACATTTAGGTCATTTTCGTCCACCCTAGGCTTATTCTTGTCCAATTAGGGTTTTTAACCAATCTTGTGCATCCAATAGGTGTATTTGTGTCATTGGATGAACATTTAGGTCATTTTCGTCCTCCCTAGGCTTATTCTTGTCCAATTAGGGTTTCTAACCAATCCTGTGCATCCAATAGGTGTATTTGTGTCATTGGATGAACATTTAGGTCATTTTCGTCCTCCCTAGGCTTATTCTTGTCCAATTAGGGTTTCTAACCAATCTTGTGCATCCAATAGGTGTATTTGTGTCATTGGATGAACATTTAGGTCATTTTCGTCCTCCCTAGGCTTATTCTTGTCTAATTAGGGTTTTTAAGCATTCTTGTGCATCTAGTAAGTTCATTTGTGTCATTGGATGAACATTTAGGTCATTTTCGTCCTCCCTAGGCTTATTCTTGTCCAATTAGGGTTTTTAACCAATCTTGTGCATCCAATAGGTGTGTTTGTGTCATTGGATGAACATTTAGGTCATTTTCGTCCTCCCTAGGCTTATTCTTGTCCAATTAGGGTTTTTAAGCAATCTTGTGCATCCAATAAGTTCATTTGTGTCATTGGATGAACATTTAGGTCATTTTCGTCCTCCCTAGGCTTATTCTCGTCCAATTAGGGTTTTTAACCAATCTTGTGCATCCAATAGGTGTGTTTGTGTCATTGGATGAACATTTAGGTCATTTTCGTCCTCCCTAGGCTTATTCTTGTCCAATTAGGGTTTTTAACCAATCTTGTGCATCCAATAGGTGTGTTTGTGTAATTGGATGAACATTTAGGTCATTTTCGTCCTCCCTAGGCTTATTCTTGTCAAATTAGGGTTTCTAACCAATCTTTTGCATCAAATAGGTGTATTTGTGTCATTGGATGAATATTTAGGTCATTTTCGTCCTCCCTAGGCTTATTCTTGTCCAATTAGGGTTTTTAAGCAATCTTGTGCATCCAATAAGTTCATTTGTGTCATTGGATGAACATTTAGGTCATTTTCGTCCTCCCTAGGCTTATTCTTGTCCAATTAGGGTTTTTAACCAATCTTGTGCATCCAATAGGTGTGTTTGTGTCATTGGATGAACATTTAGGTCATTTTCGTCCTCCCTAGGCTTATTCTTGTCCAATTAGGGTTTTTAACCATTCTTGTGCATCCAATAAGTTCATTTGTGTCATTGGATGAACATTTAGGTCATTTTCGTCCTCCCAAGGCTTATTCTTGTCCAATTAGGGTTTCTAACCAATCTTGTGCATCCAATAGGTGTGTTTGTGTCATTGGATGAACATTTAGGTAATTTTCGTCCTCCCTAGGCTTATTCTTGTCCAATTAGGGTTTTTAACCAATCTTGTGCATCCAATAGGTGTGTTTGTGTCATTGGATGAACATTTAGGTCATTTTCGTTCTCCCTAGTCTTATTCTTGTCCAATTAGGGTTTTACGCCAATCTTGTGCATCCAATAGGTGTGTTTGTGTCATTTGATGAACATTTAGGTCATTTTCGTCCTCCCAAGGCTTATTCTTATCCAATTAGGGTTTTAAGCAATCTTGTGCATCCAATAAGTTCATTTGTGTCATTGGATTAAGATTTAAGTCATTTTCGTCCTCCCTATGCTTATTCTTGTCCAGTTAGGGTTTTTAACCAATCTTGTGCATCCAATAGGTGTGTTTGTGTCATTGGATGAACATTTAGGTCATTTTCGTCCTCCCAAGGCTTATTCTTGTCCAATTAGGCTTTTTAACCAATCTTGTACATCCAATAAGATCATTTGCGTCAATGGATGAACAATTAGGTCGTTTTCGTCCTCCCAAGGCTTATTCTTGTCCAATTAGGGTTTCTAACCAATCTTGTGCATCCAATAGGTGTGTTTGTGTCATTCGATGAACATTTAGGTCATTTTCATCCTCCCTAGTCTTATTCTTGTCCAATTAGGGTTTTAAGCAATCTTCTGCATCCAATAAGTTCATTTGTGTCATTGGATTAATATTTAAGTCATTTTCGTCCTCCCTATGCTTATTCTTGTCCAGTTAGGGATTTTAACCAATCTTGTGCATCCAATAGGTGTGTTTGTGTCATTGGATGAACATTTAGGTCATTTTCGTCCTCCCAAGGCTTATTCTTGTCCAATTAGGCTTTTTAACCAATCTTGTACATCCAATAAGATCATTTGCGTCAATGGATGAACAATTAGGTCGTTTTCTTCCTCCCAAGGCTTATTCTTGTCCAATTAGGGTTTCTAACCAATCTTGTGCATCCAATAGGTGTGTTTGTGTCATTCGATGAACATTTAGGTCATTTTCATCCTCCCTAGTCTTATTCTTGTCCAATTAGGGTTTTAAGCAATCTTCTGCATCCAATAAGTTCATTTGTGTCATTGGATGAATATTTAAGTCATTTTCGTCCTCCCTAGTCTTATTCTTGTCCAATTAGGGTTTCTAACCAATCTTGTGCATCCAATAGGTGTGTTTGTGTCATTCGATGAACATTTAGGTCATTTTCGTCCTCCCTAGTCTTATTCTTGTCCAATTAGGGTTTTAAGCAATCTTGTGCATCCAATAAGTTCATTTGTGTCATTGGATGAACATTTAGGTCATTTTCGTCCTCCATAGGCTTATTCTTGTCCAATTAGGGTTTCTAACCAATCTTGTGCATCCAATAGGTGTGTTTGTGTCATTCGATGAACATTTAGGTCATTTTCATCCTCCCTAGTCTTATTCTTGTCCAATTAGGGTTTTAAGCAATCTTCTGCATCCAATAAGTTCATTTGTGTCATTGGATGAACATTTAAGTTATTTTCGTCCTCACTAGTCTTATTCTTGTCCAATTAGGGTTTCTAACCAATCTTGTGCATCCAATAGGTGTGTTTGTGTCATTCGATGAACATTTAGGTCATTTTCGTCCTCCCTAGTCTTATTCTTGTCCAATTAGGATTTTAAGCAATCTTGTGC
>JBBPBR010000606.1:62915-165230 GCA_037974775.1 Cicer pinnatifidum | reverse complement strand
TCCAATTAGGGTTTTAAGCAATCTTGTGCATCCAATAAGTTCATTTGTGTCATTGGATTAAGATTTAAGTCATTTTCGTCCTCCCTATGCTTATTCTTGTCCAGTTAGGGTTTTTAACCAATCTTGTGCATCCAATAGGTGTGTTTGTGTCATTGGATGAACATATAGGTCATTTTCGTCCTCCCTAGGCTTATTCTTGTCCAATTAGGGTTTTTAACCAATCTTGTGCATCCAATAAGTTCATTTGTGTCATTGGATGAACATTTAGGTCATTTTCATCCTCCCTAGGCGTATTCTTGTCCAATTAGGGTTTCTAACCAATCTTGTGCATCCAATAGGTGTGTTTGTGTCATTGGATGAACATTTAGGACATTTTCATCCTCCCTAGGCTTATTCTTGTCCAATTAGGGTTTTTAACCAATCTTGTGCATCCAATAAGTTCATTTGTGTCATTGGATGAACATTTAGGTCATTTTCGTCCTCCCTAGGCTTATTCTTGTCCAATTAGGGTTTTTAACCAATCTTGTGCATCCAATAGGTGTGTTTGTGTCATTGGATGAACATTTAGGTCATTTTCGTTCATTCTAGGCTTATTCTTGTCCAATTAGGGTTTTTTACCAATCCTGTGCATCCAATAAGTTTATTTGTGTCATTGGATAAACATTTAGGTCATTTTCGTCCACCCTAGGCTTATTCTTGTCCAATTAGGGTTTTTAACCAATCTTGTGCATCCAATAAGTTCATTTGTGTCATTGGATGAACATTTAGGTCATTTTCGTCCTCCCAAGGTTTATTGTTGTCCAATAAGGGTTTTTAACCAATCTTGTGCATCCAATAAGTTCATTTGTGTCATTGGATGAACATTTAGGTCATTTTCGTCCTCCCTAGGCTTATTCTTGTTCAATTAGGGTTTCTAACCAATCTTGTGCATCCAATAGGTGTGTTTGTGTCATTGGATGAACATTTAGGTCATTTTCGTCCTCCCTAGGCTTATTCTTGTCCAATTAGGGTTTTTAACCAATCTTGTGCATCCAATAAGTTCATTTGTGTCATTGGATGAACATTTAGGTTATTTTCGTCCTCCCTATGCTTATTCTTGTCCAATTAGGGTTTTTAACCAATCTTGTGCATCCAATAAGTTCATTTGTGTCATTGGATGAACATTTAGGTCATTATCATCCTCCATAGTCTTATTCTTGTCCAATTAGGGTTTTTATGCAATCTTGTGCATCCAATAGGTGTGTTTGTGTCATTGGATGAACATTTTGGTCATTTTCGTCCTCCCTAGTCTTATTCTTGTCCAATTAGGGTTTTTAACCAATCTTGTGCATCCAATAGGTGTGTTTGTGTCATTGGATGAACATTTAGGTCATTTTCGTCCTCCCTAGGCTTATTCTTGTCCAATTAGGGTTTTTAACCAATCTTGTGCATCCAATAAGTTCATTTGTGTCATTGGATGAACATTTAGGTTATTTTCGTCCTCCCTAGGCTTATTCTTGTCCAATTAGGGTTTTTAACCAATCTTGTGCATCCTATAAGTTCATTTGTGTCATTGGATTAACATTTAGGTCATTTTCGTCCTCCCTAGGCTTATTCTTGTCCAATTAGGGTTTCTTACCAATCTTGTGCATCCAATAGGTGTGTTTGTGTCATTGGATGAACATTTAGGTCATTTTCGTCCTCCCTAGGCTTATTCTTGTCCAATTAGGGTTTTTAACCAATCTTGTGCATCCAATAAGTTCATTTGTGTCATTGGATGAACATTTAGGTCATTTTCGTCCTCCCTAGGCTTATTCTTGTCCAATTAGGGTTATTAACCAATCTTGTGCATCCAATAGGTGTGTTTGTGTCATTGGATGAACATTTATGTCATTTTCGATCTCCCTAGGCTTATTCTTGTCCAATTAGGGTTTTTAACCAATCTTGTGCATCCAATAACTTCATTTGTGTCATTGGATGAACATTTAGGTCATTTTCGTCCTCCCAAGGCATATTCTTGTCCAATTAGGGTTTCTAACCAATCTTGTGCATCCAATAGGTGTGTTTGTGTCATTGGATGAACATTTAGGTCATTTTCGTCCTCCCTAGTCTTATTCTTGTCCAATTAGGGTTTTTAGCCAATCTTGTGCATCCAATAGGTGTGTTTGTGTCATTTGATGAACATTTAGGTCATTTTCGTCCTCCCAAGGCTTATTCTTATCCAATTAGGGTTTTAAGCAATCTTGTGCATCCAATAAGTTCATTTGTGTCATTCGATTAAGATTTAAGTCATTTTCGTCCTCCCTATGCTTATTCTTGTCCAGTTAAGGTTTTTAACCAATCTTGTGCATCCAATAGGTGTGTTTGTGTCATTGGATGAACATTTAGGTCATTTTCGTCCTCCCTAGGCTTATTCTTGTCCAATTAGGGTTTTTAACCAATCTTGTGCATCCAATAAGTTCTTTTGTGTCATTGGGTGAACATTTAGGTCATTTTCGTCCTCCCTAGGCTTATTCTTGTCCAATTAGGGTTTCTAACCAATCTTGTGCATCCAATAGGTGTGTTTAGTCATTTGATGAACATTTAGGTTATTTTCCTCCTCCCTAGGCTTATTCTTGTCCAATTAGGGTTTTTAACCAATCTTGTGCATCCAATAAGTTCATTTGTGTCATTGGATGAACATTTAGGTCATTTTCGTCCTCCCTAGGCTTATTCTTGTCCAATTAGGGTTTCTAACCAATCTTGTGCATCCAATAGGTGTGTTTGTGTCATTGGATGAACATTTAGATCATTTTCGTCCTCCCTAGGCATATGCTTGTCCAATTAGGGTTTCTAACCAATCTTGTGCATCCAATAGGTGTGTTTGTGTCATTGGATGAATAGTTAGGTCATTTTCGTCCTCCCTAGGCTTATCCTTGTCAAATTAGGGTTTCTAACCAATCGTGTGCATCCAATAGGTGTGTTTGTGTCATTGGATGAACATTTAGGTCATTTTCGTCCTCCCTAGGCATATTCTTGTCCAATTAGGGTTTCTAACCAATCTTGTGCATCCAATAGGTGTGTTTGTGTCATTGGATGAACATTTAGGTCATTTTCGTCCTCCCTAGGCTTATTCTTGTCCAATTAGGGTTTTTAACCAATCTTGTGCATCCAATAAGTTCATTTGTGTCATTGGATGAACATTTAGGTCATTTTCGTCCTCCCTAGGCTTATTCTTTTCCAATTAAGGTTTTTAACCAATCTTGTGCATCCAATAAGTTCATTTGTGTCATTGGATGAATAGTTAGGTCATTTTCGTCCTCCCTAGGCTTATTCTTGTCAAATTAGGGTTTCTAACCGATCGTGTGCATCCAATAGGCGTGTTTGTGTCATTGGATGAACATTTAGGTCATTTTCGTCCTCCCTAGGCATATTCTTGTCCAATTAGGGTTTCTAACCAATCTTGTGCATCCAATAGGTGTGTTTGTGTCATTGGATGAACATTTAGGTCATTTTCGTCCTCCCTAGGCTTATTCTTGTCCAATTAGGGTTTTTAACCAATCTTGTGCATCCAATAAGTTCATTTGTGTCATTGGATGAACATTTAGGTCATTTTCGTCCTCCCAAGGCATATTCTTTTCCAATTAGGGTTTCTAACCAATCTGGTGCATCCAATAGGTGTGTTTGTGTCTTTTGATGAACATTTAGGTCATTTTCGTCCTCCCTATGCTTATTCTTGTCCAATTAGGGTGTTTAACCAATCTTGTGCATCCAATAGGTGTGTTTGTGTCATTGGATGAACATTTAGGTCATTTTCGTCCTCCCTAGGCTTATTCTTGTCCAATTAGGGTTTTTAACCAATCTTGTGCATCCAATAAGTTCATTTGTGTCATTGGGTGAACATTTAGGTCATTTTCGTCCTTCCTAGGTTTATTCTTGTCCAATTAGGGTTTTTAACCAATCTTGTGCATCCAATAGGTGTGTTTAGTCATTTGATGAACATTTAGGTTATTTTCGTTCTCCCTAGGCTTATTCTTGTCCAACTAGGGTTTTTAACCAATCTTGTGCATCCAATAAGTTCATTTGTGTCATTGGATTAACATTTAGGTCATTTTCGTCCTCCCTAGGCTTATTCTTGTCCAATTAGGGTTTCTAACCAATCTTGTGCATCCAATAGGTGTGTTTGTGTCATTGGATGAACATTTAGGTCATTTTCGTCCTCCCTAGGCTTATTCTTGTCCAATTAGGGTTTTTAACCAATCTTGTGCATCCAATAAGTTCATTTGTGTCTTTGGGTGAACATTTAGGTCATTTTCGTCCTTCCTAGGCTTATTATTGTCCAATTAGGGTTTCTAACCAATCTTGTGCATCCAATAGGTGTGTTTAGTCATTTGATGAACATTTAGGTTATTTTCGTCCTCCCTAGGCTTATTCTTGTCCAATTAGGGTTTTTAACCAATCTTGTGCATCCAATAAGTTCATTTGTGTCATTGGATTAACATTTAGGTCATTTTCGTCCTCCCTAGGCTTATTCTTGTCCAATTAGGGTTTCTAACCAATCTTGTGCATCCAATAGGTGTGTTTGTGTCATTCGATGAACATTTAGGTCATTTTCGTCCTCCCTAGTCTTATTCTTGTCCAATTAGGATTTTAAGCAATCTTGTGCATCCAATAAGTTCATTTGTGTCATTGGATGAACATTTAGGTCATTTTCGTCCTCCCTAGGCTTATTTTTGTGCAATTAGGGTTTTTAACCAATCTTGTGCATCCAATAGGTGTGTTTGTGTCATTAGATGAACATTTAGGTCATTTTCATCCTCCCTAGGCTTATTGTTGTCCAATTAGGGTTTTTAACAAATCTTGTGCATCCAATAGGTGTGTTTGTGTCATTGGATGAACATTTAGGTCATTTTCGTCCTCCCTAGTTTTATTCTTGTCCAATTAGGGTTTTAAGCCAATCTTGTGCATCCAATAGGTGTGTTTGTGTCATTTGATGAACATTTAGGTCATTTTCGTCCTCCCAAGGCTTATTCTTATCCAATTAGGGTTTTAAGCAATCTTGTGCATCCAATAAGTTCATTTGTGTCATTGGATTAAGATTTAAGTCATTTTCGTCCTCCCTATGCTTATTCTTGTCCAGTTAGGGTTTTTAACCAATCTTGTGCATCCAATAGGTGTGTTCGTGTCATTGGATGAACATTTAGGTCCTTTTCGTCCTCCCTAGGCTTATTCTTGTCCAATTAGGGTTTTTAACCAATCTTGTGCATCCAATAGGTGTGTTTGTGTCATTGGATGAATCTTTAGGTCATTTTCGTTCTCCCTAGGCTTATTCTTGTCCAATTAGGGTTTTTAACCAATCTTGTGCATCCAATAAGTTCATTTGTGTCATTGGATGAACATTTAGGTCATTTGCGTCCACCCTAGGCTTATTCTTGTCCAATTAGGGTTTTTAACCAATCTTGTGCATCCAATAAGTGCATTTGTGTCATTGGATGAACATTTAGGTCATTTTCGTCCTCCCAAGGCTTATTCTTGTCCAATTAGGGTTTTTAACCAATCTTGTGCATCCAATAGGTGTATTTGTGTCATTGGATGAACATTTAGGTCATTTTCGTCCTCCCTAGGCTTATTCTTGTCCAATTAGGGTTTTAAGCAATCTTGTGCATCCATTAAGTTCATTTGTGTCATTGGATGAACATTTAGGTCATTTTCGTCCTCCCTAGGCTTATTCTTGTCCAATTAGGGTTTTTAACCAATCTTGTGCATCCAATAGGTGTGTTTGTGTCATTGGATGAACATTTAGGTCATTTTCGTCCTTCCTAGGCTTATTCTTGTCCAATTACGGTTTTTAAGCAATCATGTGAATCCAATAAGTTCATTTGTTTCATTGGATGAACATTTAGGTCATTTTCGTCCTCCCTAGGTTTATTCTTGTTCAATTAGGTTTTCTAAACAATCTTGTGCATCCAATAGGTGTGTTTGTGTCATTGGATGAACATTTAGGTCATTTTCGTCCTCCCTAGGCTTATTCTTGTCCAATTAGGGTTTTTAACCAATCTTGTGCATCCAATAAGTTCATTTGTGTCATTGGATAAACATTTAGGTCATTTTCGTCCACCCTAGGCTTATTCTTGTCCAATTAGGGTTTTTAACCAATCTTGTACATCCAATAAGTTGATTTGTGTCATTGGATGAACATTTAGGTCATTTTCCTCCTCCCTAGGCTTATTCTTGTCCAATTACGGTTTTTAAGCAATCATGTGAATCCAGTAAGTTCATTTGTTTCATTGGATGAACATTTAGGTCATTTTGGTCCTCCCTAGGCTTATTCTTGTTCAATTAGGGTTTCTAAACAATCTTGTGCATCCAATAGGTGTGTTTGTGTCATTGGATGAACATTTAGGTCATTTTCGTCCTCCCTAGTCTTATTCTTGTCCAATTAGGGTTTTAAGCAATCTTGTGCATCCAATAAGTTCATTTGTGTCATTGGATGAACATTTAGGTTATTTTCGTCCTCACTAGGCTTAGTTTTGTGCAATTAGGATTTTTAACCAATCTTGTGCATCCAATAGGTGTGTTTGTGTCATTGGATAAACATTTAGGTCATTTTCGTCCTCCCTAGTCTTATTCTTGTCCAATTAGGGTTTTTAACCAATCTTGTGCATCCAATAGGTGTGTTTGTGTCATTGGATGAACATTTAGGTCATTTTTGTCCTCCCTAGGCTTATTCTTGTCCAATTAGGGTTTTTAACCAATCTTGTGCATCTAATAAGTTCATTTGTGTCATTGGATAAACATTTAGGTCATTTTCGTCCACCCTAGGCTTATTCTTGTCCAATTAGGGTTTTTAACCAATCTTGTGCATCCAATAGGTGTATTTGTGTCATTGGATGAACATTTAGGTCATTTTCGTCCTCCCTAGGCTTATTCTTGTCCAATTAGGGTTTTTAAGCAATCTTGTGCATCCAATAAGTTCATTTGTGTCATTGGATGAACATTTAGGTCATTTTCGTCCTCCCTAGGCTTATTCATGTCCAACTAAGGTTTTTAACCAATCTTGTGCATCCAATAAGTTCATTTGTGTCATTGGATGAACATTTAGGTCATTTTCGTCCTCCCTAGGCTTATTCTTGTCCAATTAGGGTTTTTAACCAATCTTGTGCATCCAATAGGTGTGTTTGTGTCATTGGATGAACATTTAGGTCATTTTCGTCCTCCCTAGGCTTATTCTTGTCCAATTAGAGTTTTTAATTAATCTTGTGCATCCAATAAGTTCATTGGTGTCATTGGATGAACATTTAGGTCATTTTCGTCCTCCCAAGGCTTATTCTTGTCCAATTAGGGTTTCTAACCAATCTTGTGCATCCAATAGGTGTGTTTGTGTCATTGGATGAACATTTAGGTCATTTTCGTCCTCCCTAGGCTTATTCTTGTCCAATTAGGGTTTTTAACCAATCTTGTGCATCCAATAAGTTCATTTGTGTCATTGGATGAACATTTAGGTCATTTTCGTCCTCCCTAGGCTTATTCTTGTCCAATTAGGGTTTTTAACCAATCTTGAGCATCCAATAGGTGTGTTTGTGTCATTGGATGAACATTTAGGTCATTTTCGTCCTCCCTAGGCTTATTCTTGTCCAATTAGGGTTTTTAAGCAATCTTGTGCATCCAATAAGTTCATTTGTGTCATTGGATGAACATTTACGTTATTGTCGTCCTCCCTAGGCTTATTCTTGTCCAATTAGGGTTTTTAACCAATCTTGTGCATCCAATAGGTGTGTTTGTGTCATTGGATGAACATTTAGGTCATTTTCGTCCTCCCTAGGCTTATTCTTGTCCAATTTGGGTTTCTAATCAATCTTGTGCATCCAATAGGTGTATTTGTGTCATTGGATGAACATTTAGGTCATTTTCGTCCTCCCTAGGCTTATTCTTGTCCAATTAGGGTTTTTAAGCAATCTTGTGCATCCAATAAATTCATTTGTGTCATTGGATGAACATTTAGGTCATTTTCGTCCTCCCTAGGCTTATTCTTGTCCAATTAGGGTTTTTAACCAATCTTGTGCATCCAATAGGTGTGTTTGTGTCATTGGATGAACATTTAGGTCATTTTCGTCCTCCGTAGGCTTATTCTTGTCCAATTAGGGTTTTTAACCAATCTTGTGCATCCAATAAGTTCATTTGTGTCATTGGATAAACGTTTAGGTCATTTTCGTCCACCCTAGGCTTATTCTTGTCTAATTAGGGTTTTTAACCAATCTTGTGCATCCAATAGGTATGTTTGTGTCATTGGATGAACATTTAGGTCATTTTCGTCCTCCCTAGGCTTATTCTTGTCCAATTAGGGTTTCTAACCAATCTTGTGCATCCAATAGGTGTATTTGTGTCATTGGATGAACATTTAGGTCATTTTCGTCCTCCCTAGGCATATTCTTGTCCAATTAGGGTTTTTAACCAATCTTGTGCATCCAATAGGTGTATTTGTGTCATTGGATGAACATTTAGGTCATTTTCGTCCTCTCTAGGCTTATTCTTGTCCAATTAGGGTTTCTAACCAATCTGGTGCATCCAATAGGTGTATTTGTGTCATTGGATGAACATTTAGGTCATTTTCGTCCTCCCTAGGCATATTCTTGTCCAATTAGGGTTTTTAACCAATCTTGTGCATCCAATAGGTGTATTTGTGTCATTGGATGAACATTTAGGTCATTTTCATCCTCCCTAGGCTTATTCTTGTCCAATTAGGGTTTTTAACCAATCTTGTGCATCCAATAGGTGTGTTTGTGTCATTGGATGAACATTTAGGTGAGTTTCGTCCTCCCTAGGCTTATTCTTGTCCAATTAGGGTTTCTAACCAATCTTGTGCATCCAATAGGTGTATTTGTGTCATTGGATGAACATTTAGGTCATTTTCGTCCTCCCTAGGCTTATTCTTGTCCAATTAGGGTTTTTAAGCAATCTTGTGCATCCAATAAGTTCATTTGTGTCATTGGATGAACATTTAGGTTATTTTCGTTCTCACTAGGCTTAGTTTTGTGCAATTAGGGTTTTTAGCCAATC
The DNA here is from genome assembly GCA_037974775.1 of Cicer pinnatifidum. Taxonomy (NCBI): domain Eukaryota; kingdom Viridiplantae; phylum Streptophyta; class Magnoliopsida; order Fabales; family Fabaceae; genus Cicer; species Cicer pinnatifidum. Next base: position 156,215 of record JBBPBR010000606.1, on the reverse strand, counting down.
TTGTGCATTCAATAGGTGTGTTTGTGTCATTAGATGAACATTTAGGTCATTTTCATCCTCCCTAGGCTTATTGTTGTCCAATTAGGGTTTTTAACCAATCTTGTGCATCCAATAGGTGTGTTTGTGTCATTGGATGAACATTTAGGTCATTTTCGTCCTCCCTAGTATTATTCTTGTCCAATTAGGGTTTTAAGCCAATCTTGTGCATCCAATAGGTGTGTTTGTGTCATTTGATGAACATTTAGGTCATTTTCGTCCTCCCAAGGCTTATTCTTATCCAATTAGGGTTTTAAGCAATCTTGTGCATCCAATAAGTTCATTTGTGTCATTGGATTAAGATTTAAGTCATTTTCGTCCTCCCTATGCTTATTCTTGTCCAGTTAGGGTTTTTAACCAATCTTGTGCATCCAATAGGTGTGTTTGTGTCATTGGATGAACATTTAGGTCCTTTTCGTCCTCCCTAGGCTTATTCTTGTCCAATTAGGGTTTTTAACCAATCTTGTGCATCCAATAGGTGTGTTTGTGTCATTGGATGAATATTTAGGTCATTTTCGTTCTCCCTAGGCTTATTCTTGTCCAATTAGGGTTTTTAACCAATCTTGTGCATCCAATAAGTTCATTTGTGTCATTGGATGAACATTTAGGTCATTTGCGTCCACCCTAGGCTTATTCTTGTCCAATTAGGGTTTTTAACCAATCTTGTGCATCCAATAAGTGCATTTGTGTCATTGGATGAACATTTAGGTCATTTTCGTCCTCCCAAGGCTTATTCTTGTCCAATTAGGGTTTTTAACCAATCTTGTGCATCCAATAAGTTAATTTGTGTCATTGGATGAACATTTAGGTCATTTTCGTCCTCCGTAGGCTTATTCTTGTCCAATTAGGGTTTTTAAGCAATCTTGTGCATCAAATAAGTTCATTTGTATCATTGGATGAACATTTAGGTCATTTTCGTCCACCCTAGGCTTATTCTTGTCCAATTAGGGTTTTTAACCAATCTTGTGCATCCAATAAGTTCATTTGTGTAATTGGATGAACATTTAGGTCATTTTCGTCTTCCCTAGGCTTATTCTTGTCCAATTAGGGTTTATAAGCAATCTTGTGCATCTAATAAGTTCATGTGTGTCATTGGATGAACATTTAGGTCAATTGCGTCCACCCTAGGCTTATTCTTGTCCAATTAGGGTTTTTAACCAATCTTGTGCATCCAATAAGTGCATTTGTGTCATTGGATGAACATTTAGGTCATTTTCGTCCTCCCAAGGATTATTCTTTTTCAATTAGGGTTTCTAACCAATCTTGTTCATCCAATAGGTGTGTTTGTGTCATTGGATGAACATTTAGGTCATTTTCGTCCTCCCTAGCCTTATTCTTGTCCAATTAGGATTTTAAGCAGTCTTGTGCATCCAATAAGTTCATTTGTGTCATTGGATGAACATTTAGGTCATTTTCGTCCTCCCTAGGCTTATTCTTGTCCAATTAGGGTTTCTAACCAATCTTTTGCATCCAATAGGTGTGTTTGTGTCATTCGATGAACATTTAGGTCATTTTCATCCTCCCTAGTCTTATTCTTGTCCAATTAGGGTTATAAGCAATCTTGTGCATCCAATAAGTTCATTTGTGTCATTGGATGAACATTTAGGTCATTTTCGTCCTCCCTAGTCTTATTCTTGTCCAATTAGGGTTTCTAACCAATCTTGTGCATCCAATAGGTGTGTTTGTGTCATTCGATGAACATTTAGGTCATTTTCGTCCTCCCTAGCCTTATTCTTGTCCAATTAGGATTTTAAGCAATCTTGTGCATCCAATAAGTTCATTTGTGTCATTGGATGAACATTTAGGTCATTTTCGACCTCCCTAGGCTTATTCTTGTCCAATTAGGGTTTCTAACCAATCTTGTGCATCCAATAGGTGTGTTTGTGTCATTCGATGAACATTTAGGTCATTTTCATCCTCCCTAGTCTTATTCTTGTCCAATTAGGGTTATAAGCAATCTTGTGCATCCAATAAGTTCATTTGTGTCATTGGATGAACATTTAGGTCATTTTCGTCCTCCCTAGTCTTATTCTTGTCCAATTAGGGTTTCTAACCAATCTTGTGCATCCAATAGGTGTGTTTGTGTCATTCGATGAACATTTAGGTCATTTTCGTCCTCCCTAGTCTTATTCTTGTCCAATTAGGGTTTTAAGCAATCTTGTGCATCCAATAAGTTCATTTGTGTCATTGGATGAACATTTAGGTCATTTTCGTCCTCCATAGGCTTATATTTGTGCAATTAGGGTTTTTAACCAATCTTGTGCATCCAATAGATGTGTTTGTGTCATTAGATGAACATTTAGGTCATTTTCATCCTCCCTAGGATTATTGTTGTCCAATTAGGGTTTTTAACCAATCTTGTGCATCCAATAGGTGTGTTTGTGTCATTGGATGAACATTTAGGTCATTTTCGTCCTCCCTGGTCTTATTCTTGTCCAATTAGGGTTTTAAGCCAATCTTGTGCATCCAATAGGTGTGTTTGTGTCATTTGATGAACATTTAGGTCATTTTCGTCCTCCCAAGACTTATTCTTATCCAATTAGGGTTTTAAGCAATCTTGTGCATCCAATAAGTTCATTTGTGTCATTGGATTAAGATTTAAGTCATTTTCGTCCTCCCTATGCTTATTCTTGTCCAGTTAGGGATTTTAACCAATCTTGTGCATCCAATAGGTGTGTTTGTGTCATTGGATGAACATTTAGGTCATTTTCGTCCTCCCAAGGCTTATTCTTGTCCAATTAGGCTTTTTAACCAATCTTGTGCATCCAATAAGATCTTTTGCGTCAATGGATGAACAATTAGGTCATTTTCGTCCATCCAAGGCTTATTCTTGTCCAATTAGGGTTTCTAACCAATCTTGTGCATCCAATAGGTGTGTTTGTGTCATTGGATGAACATTTAGGTCATTTTCGTCTTCCCAAGGATTATTCTTGTTCAGTTTGGGTTTCTAACCAATCTTGTTCATCCAATAGGTGTGTTTTGTGTCATTGGATGAACATTTAGGTCATTTTCGTCCTCCCTAGCCTTATTCTTGTCCAATTAGGATTTTAAGCAATCTTGTGCATCCAATAAGTTCATTTGTGTCATTGGATGAACATTTAGGTTATTTTCGTCCTCCCTAGGCTTAGTTTTGTGCAATTAGGGTTTTTAACCAATCTTGTGCATCCAATAGGTGTGTTTGTGTCATTAGATGAACATTTAGGTCATTTTCATCCTCCCTAGGCTTATTGTTGTCCAATTAGGGTTTTTAACCAATCTTGTGCATCCAATAGGTGTGTTTGTGTCATTGGATGAACATTTAGGTCATTTCCGTCCTCCCTAGTTTTATTCTTGTCCAATTAGGGTTTTAAGCCAATCTTGTGCATCCAATAGGTGTGTTTGTGTCATTTGATGAACATTTAGGTCATTTGCGTCCTCCCAAGGCTTATTCTTATCCAATTAGGGTTTTAAGCAATCTTGCGCATCCAATAAGTTCATTTGTGTCATTGGATTAAGATTTAAGTCATTTTCGGCCTCCCTATGCTTATTCTTGTCCAGTTAGGGTTTTTAACCAATCTTGTGCATCCAATAGGTGTGTTTGTGTCATTGGATGAACATTTAGGTCATTTTCGTCCTCCCTAGGCTTATTCTTGTCCAATTAGGGTTTTAAGCAATCTTGTGCATCCAATAAGTTCATTTGTGTCATTGGATGAACATTTAGGTCATTTTCGTCCTCCCTAGGCTTATTCTTGTCCAATTAGGGTTTCTAACCAAGCTTGTGCATCCAATAGGTGTGTTTGTGTCATTCGATGAACATTTAGGTCATTTTCGTGCTCCATAGTCTTATTCTTGTCCAATTAGGGTTTTAAGCAATCTTGTGCATCCAATAAGTTCATTTGTGTCATTGGATGAACATTTAGGTCATTTTCGTCCTCCCTAGGCTTATTCTTGTCCAATTAGGGTATCTAACCAATCTTGTGCATCCAATAGGTGTGTTTGTGTCATTCGATGAACATTTAGGTCATTTTCATCCTCCCTAGTCTTATTCTTGTCCAATTAGGGTTTTAAGCAATCTTGTGCATCCAATAAGTTCATTTGTGTCATTGGATGAACATTTAGGTTATTTTCGTCCTCCCTAGGCTTAGTTTTGTGCAATTAGTGTTTTTAACCAATCTTGTGCATCCAATAGGTGTGTTTGTGTCATTAGATGAACATTTAGGTCATTTTCATCCTCCCTAGGCTTATTGTTGTCCAATTAGGGTTTTTAACCAATCTTGTGCATCCAATAGGTGTGTTTGTGTCATTGGATGAACATTTAGGTCATTTTCGTCCTCCCTAGTCTTATTCTTGTCAAATTAGGGTTTTAAGCAATCTTGTGCATCCAATAAGTTCATTTGTGTCATTGGATTAACATTTAGGTCATTTTCGTCCTCCCTAGGCTTATTTTTGTCCAATTAGGGTTTCTAACCAATCTTGTGCATCCAATAGGTGTGTTTGTGTCATTTGATGAACATTTAGGTCATTTTCGTCCTCCCTAGGCTTATTCTTGTCCAATTAGGGTTTTTAACCAATCTTGTGCATCCAATAAGTTCATTTGTGTCATTGGATGAACATTTAGGTCATTTTCGTCCTCCCTAGGCTTATTCTTGTCCAATTAGGGTTTTTAAGCAATCTTGTGCATCCAATAGGTGCGTTTGTGTCATTGGACGAACATTTAGGTCATTTTCGTCCTCCCTAGGCTTATTCTTGTCCAATTAGGGTTTTTAACCAATCTTGTGCATCCAATAAGTTCATTTGTGTCATTGGATGAACATTTAGGTCATTTACGTCCTCCCTAGGATTATTCTTGTCCAATTAGGGTTTTTAACCAATCTTGTGCATCCAATAAGTTCATTTGTGTCATTGGATGAACATTTAGGTCATTTTCGTCGTCCCTAGTCTTATTCTTGTCCAATTAGGGTTTTAAGCAATCTTGTGCATCCAATTAGGGTTTTTAACCAACCTTGTGCATCCAATAGGTGTGTTTGTGTCATTGGATGAACATTTAGGTCATTTTCGTCCTCCCTAGGCTTATTCTTGTCCAATTAGGGTTTTTAACCAATCTTGTGCATCCAATAAGTTCATTTGTGTCATTGGATGAACATTTAGGTCATTTACGTTCTCCCTAGGCTTATTCTTGTCCAATTAGGGTTTTAAGCAATCCTGTGCATCCAATAGGTGTGTTTGTGTCATTGGACGAAGATTTAAGTCATTTTCGTCCTCCCTAGTCTTATTCTTGTCCAATTAGGGTTTTTATGCAATCTTGTGCATCCAATAGGTGTGTTTGTGTCATTGGACGAACATTTAGGTCAATTTCGTCCTCCCTAGGCTTATTCTTGTCCAATTAGGGTTTTTAACCAATCTTGTGCATCCAATAGGTGTGTTTGTGTCATTGGATGAACATTTAGGTCATTTTCGTCCTCCCTAGGCTTATTCTTGTCCAATTAGGGTTTTTAACCAATCTTGTGCATCCAATAAGTTCATTTGTGTCATTGGATGAACAATTAGGTCATTTTCGTCCACCCTAAGCTTATTCTTGTCCAATTAGGGTTTTTAACCAATCTTATGCATCCAATAAGTTCATTTGTGTCATTGGATGAACATTTAAGTCATTTTCGTCCTCCCTAGGCTTATTCTTGTCCAATTAGGGTTTTTAACCAATCTTGTGCATCCAATAGGTGTGTTTGTGTCATTGGATGAACATTTAGGTCATTTTCGTCCTCCCTAGGCTTATTCTTGTCCAATTAGGGTTTTTAACCAATCTTGTGCATCCAATAGGTGTGTTTGTGGCATTGGATGAACATTTAGGTCATTTTCGCCCTCCCTAGGCTTATTCTTGTCCAATTAGGGTTTTTAACCAATCTTGTGCATCCAATAAGTTCATTTGTGTCATTGGATGAACATTTAGGTCATTTTCGTCCTCCCTAGGCTTATTCTTGTCCAATTAGGGTTTTTAAGCAATCTTGTGCATCCAATAAGTTCATTTGTGTCATTGGATGAACATTTAGGTCATTTTCGTCCTCCCTAGGCTTATTTTGGTGCAATTAGGGTTTTTAACCAATCTTGTGCATCCAATAGGTGTGTTTGTGACATTAGATGAACATTTAGGTCATTTTCATCCTCCCTAGGCTTATTGTTGTCCAATTAGGGTTTTTAACCAATCTTGTGCATCCAATAGGTGTGTTTGTGTCATTAGATGAACATTTAGGTCATTTTCATCCTCCCTAGGCTTATTGTTGTCCAATTAGGGTTTTTAACCAATCTTGTGCATCCAATAGGTGTGTTTGTGTCATTGGATGAACATTTAGGTCATTTTCGTCCTCCCTAGTTTTATTCTTGTCCAATTAGGGTTTTAAGCCAATCTTGTGCATCCAATAGGTGTGTTTGTGTCATTCGATGAACATTTAGGTCATTTTCGTCCTCCCTAGTCTTATTCTTGTCCAATTAGGGTTTTAAGCAATCTTGTGCATCCAATAAGTTCATTTGTGTCATTGGATGAACATTTAGGTCATTTTCGTCCTCCCTAGGCTTATTTTTGTGCAATTAGGGTTTTTAACCAATCTTGTGCATCCAATAGGTGTGTTTGTGTCATTAGATGAACATTTAGGTCATTTTCATCCTCCCTAGGCTTATTGTTGTCCAATTAGGGTTTTTAACCAATCTTGTGCATCCAATAGGTGTGTTTGTGTCATTGGATGAACATTTAGGTCATTTCCGTCCTCCCTAGTCTTATTCTTGTCCAATTAGGGTTTTAAGCCAATCTTGTGCATCCAATAGGTGTGTTTGTGTCATTTGATGAACATTTAGGTCATTTGCGTCCTCCCAAGGCTTATTCTTATCCAATTAGGGTTTTAAGCAATCTTGTGCATCCAATAAGTTCATTTGTGTCATTGGATTAAGATTTAAGTCATTTTCGTCCTCCCTATGCTTATTCTTGTCCAGTTAGGGTTTTTAACCAATCTTGTGCATCCAATAGGTGTGTTTGTGTCATTGGATGAACATTTAGGTCATTTTCGTCCTCCCTAGGCTTATTCTTGTCCAATTAGGGTTTTTAACCAATCTTGTGCATCCAATAGGTGTGTTTGTGTCATTGGATGAACATTTAGGTCATTTTCGTTCTCCCTAGGCTTATTCTTGTCCAATTAGGGTTTCTTACCAATCTTGTGCATCCAATAGGTGTATTTGTGTCATTGGATGAACATTTAGGTCATTTTCGTCCTCCCTAGGCTTATTCTTGTCCACTTAGGGTTTTTAAGCAATCTTGTGCATCCAATAAGTTCATTTGTTTCATTGGATGAACATTTAGGTTATTTTCGTCCTCCCTAGGCTTATTCTTGTCCAATTAGGGTTTCTTACCAATCTTGTGCATCCAATAGGTGTATTTATGTCATTGGATGAACATTTAGGTCATTTTCGTCCTCCCTAGGCTTATTCTTGTCCAATTAGGGTTTTTAAGCAATCTTGTGCATCCAATAAGTTCATTTGTGTCATTGGATGAACATTTAGGTCATTTTTGTCCTCCCTAGGCTTATTCTTGTCCAATTAGGATTTTTAAGCAATCTTGTGCATCCAATGGGTGTATTTGTGTCATTGGATGAACATTTAGGTCATTTTCGTCCTCCCTAGGCTTATTCTTGTCCAATTAGGGTTTTTAAGCAATCTTGTGCATCCAATAAGTTCATTTGTGTCATTGGATGAACATTTAGGTCATTTTCGTCCTCCCTAGGCTTATTCTTGTCCAATTAGGGTTTTTAACCAATCTTGTGCATCCAATAAGTTCATTTGTGTCATTGGATGAACATTTAGGTCATTTTCTTCCTCCCTAGGCTTATTCATGTCCAATTAAGGTTTTTAACCAATCTTGTGCATCCAATAAGTTCATTTGTGTCATTGGATGAACATTTAGGTCATTTTCGTCCTCCCTAGGCTTATTCTTGTTCAATTAGGGTTTGTAAACAATCTTGTGCATCCAATAGGTGTGTTTGTGTCATTGGATGAACATTTAGGTCATTTTCGTCCTCCCTAGGCTTATTCTTGTCCAATTAGGGTTTTTAAGCAATCTTGTGCATCCAATAAGTTCATTTGTGTCATTGGATGAACATTTAGGTCATTTTCGTCTTCCCTAGGCTTATTCTTGTCCAATTAGGGTTTATAAGCAATCTTGTGCTTCCAATAAGTTCATTTGTGTCATTGGATGAACATTTAGGTCATTTTCGTCCTCCCTAGGCTTATTCTTGTCCAATTAGGGTTTCTAACCAAACTTGTGCATCCAATAAGTTCTTTTTTGTCATTGGATGAACATTTAGATCATTTTTCGTCCTCCCTAGGCTTATTCTTGTCCAATTAGGGTTTTTAACCAATCTTGTGCATCCAATAGGTGTGTTTGTGTCATTGGATGAACATTTAGGTCATTTTCGTCCTCCCTAGGCTTATTCTTGTCCAATTAGGGTTTTTAACCAATCTTGTGCATCCAATAGGTGTGTTTGTGTCATTGGATGAACATTTAGGTCATTTTCGTCCTCCCTAGGCTTATTCTTGTCCAATTAGGGTTTTTAACCAATCTTGAGCATCCAATAGGTGTGTTTGTGTCATTGGATGAACATTTAGGTCATATTCGTCCTCCCTAGGCTTATTCTTGTCCAATTAGGGTTTTTAACCAATCTTGTGCATCCAATAGGTGTGTTTGTGTCATTGGATGAACATTTAGGTCATTTTCGTCCTCCCTAGGCTTATTCTTGTACAATTAGGGTTTTTAACCAATCTTGTGCATCCAATAGGTGTGTTTGTGTCATTGGATGAACATTTAGGTCATTTTCGTCCTCCCTAGGCTTAATCTTGTCCAATTAGGGTTTTTAACCAATCTTGTGCATCCAATAAGTTCATTTGTGTCATTGGATAATCTTTTAGGTCATTTTCGTCCAACCTAGGCTTATTCTTGTCCAATTAGGATTTTTAACCAATCTTGTGCATCCAATAGGTGTGTTTGTGTCATTAGATGAACATTTATGTCATTTTCATCCTCCCTAGGCTTATTGTTGTCCAATTAGGGGTTTTAACCAATCTTGTGCATCCAATAGGTGTGTTTGTGTCATTGGATGAACATTTAGGTCATTTTCGTCCTCCCTAGTCTTATTCTTGTCCAATTAGGGTTTTAAGCCAATCTTGTGCATCCAATAGGTGTGTTTGTGTCATTTGATGAACATTTAGGTCATTTTCGTCCTCCCAAGGCTTATTCTTATCCAATTAGGGTTTTAAGCAATCTTGTGCATCCAATAAGTTCATTTGTGTCATTGGATTAAGATTTAAGTCATTTTCGTCCTCCCTATGCTTATTCTTGTCCAGTTAGGGTTTTTAACCAATCTTGTGCATCCAATAGGTGTGTTTGTGTCATTGGATGAACATTTAGGTCATTTTCGTCCTCCCTAGGCTTATTCTTGTCCAATTAGGGTTTTTAACCAATCTTGTGCATCCAATAGGTGTGTTTGTGTCATTGGATGAACATTTAGGTCATTTTCGTTCTCCCTAGGCTTATTCTTGTCCAATTAGGGTATCTTACCAATCTTGTGCATCCAATAGGTGTATTTGTGTCATTGGATGAACATTTAGGTCATTTTCGTCCTCCCTAGGCTTATTTTTGTCCAATTAGGGTTTTTAAGCAATCTTGTGCATCCAATAAGTTCATTTGTTTCATTGGATGAACATTTAGGTTATTTTCGTCCTCCCTAGGCTTATTCTTGTCCAATTAGGGTTTCTTACCAATCTTGTGCATCCAATAGGTGTATTTATGTCATTGGATGAACATTTAGGTCATTTTCGTCCTCCCTAGGCTTATTCTTGTCCAATTAGGGTTTTTAACCAATCTTGTGCATCCAATAGGTGTGTTTGTGTCATTGGATGAACATTTAGGTCATTTTCGTTCCCCCTAGGCTTATTCTTGTCCAATTAGGGTTTTTAACCAATCTTGTGCATCCAATAAGTTCATTTGTGTCATTGGATGAACATTTAGGTCATTTGCGTCCACCCTAGGCTTATTCTTGTCCAATTAGGGTTTTTAAGCAATCTTGTGCATCAAATAAGTTCATTTGTATCATTGGATGAACATTTAGGTCATTTTCGTCCACCCTAGGCTTATTCTTGTCCAATTAGGGTTTTTAACCAATCTTGTGAATCCAATAAGTTCATTTGTGTCATTGGAAGAACATTTAGGTCATTTTCGTCCTCCCTAGGCTTATTCTTGTCCAATTAGGGTTTTTAAGCAATCTTGTGCATCCAATAAGTTCATTTGTGTCATTGGATGAACATTTAGGGCATTTTCATCCTCCCTAGGCTTATTCTTGTTCAATTAGGGTTTCTAACCAATCTTGTGCATCCTATAGGTGTGTTTGTGTCATTGGATGAACATTTAGGTCATTTTCGTCCTCCCTAGTCTTATTCTTGTCCAATTAGGGTTTTAAGCAATCTTGTGCATCCAATAAGTTTATTTGTGTCATTGGATTAAGATTTAAGTCATTTTCGTCCTCCCTAGGCTTATTCTTGTTCAATTAGGGTTTCTAACCAATCTTGTGCATCCAATAGGTGTGTTTGTGTCATTGGATGAACATTTAGGTCATTTTCGTCCTCCCTAGTCTTATTCTTGTCCAATTAGGGTTTTAAGCAATCTTGTGCATCTAATAAGTTCATTTGTGTCATTGGATGAACATTTAGGTCATTTTCGTCCTCCCTAGGCTTATTCTTGTCCAATTAGGGTTTTTAAGCAATCTTGTGCATCCAATAAGTTCTTTTGTGACATTGGATGAACATTTAGGTCATTTTCGTCCTCCCTAGGCTTATTTTTGTGCAATTACGGTTTTTAACCAATCTTGTGCATCCAATAGGTGTGTTTGTGTCATTAGATGAACATTTAGGTCATTTTCATCCTCCCTAGGCTTATTGTTGTACAATTAGGGTTTTTAACCAATCTTGTGCATCCAATAGGTGTGTTTGTGTCATTGGATGAACATTTAGGTCATTTTCATCCTCCCTAGTTTTATTCTTGTCCAATTAGGGTTTTAAGCCAATCTTGTGCATCCAATAGGTGTGTTTGTGTCATTTGATGAACATTTAGGTCATTTTCGTCATCCCAAGGCTTATTCTTATCCAATTAGGGTTTTAAGCAATCTTGTGCATCCAATAAGTTCATTTGTGTCATTCGATTAAGATTTAAGTCATTTTCGTCCTCCCTATGCTTATTCTTGTCCAGTTAAGGTTTTTAACCAATCTTGTGCATCCAATAGGTGTGTTTGTGTCATTGGATGAACATTTAGGTCATTTTCGTCCTCCCTAGGCTTATTCTTGTCCAATTAGGGTTTTTAACCAATCTTGTGCATCCAATAGGTGTGTTTGTGTCATTGGATGAACATTTAGGTCATTTTCGTTCCCCCTAGGCTTATTCTTGTCCAATTAGGGTTTTTAACCAATCTTGTGCATCCAATAAGTTCATTTGTGTCATTGGATGAACATTTACTTGTCCAATTAGGGTTTTTAACCAATCTTGTGCATCCAATAAGTGCATTTGTGTCATTGGATGAACATTTAGGTCATTTTCGTCTTCCCAAGGATTATTCTTGTTCAATTAGGGTTTCTAACCAATCTTGTTCATCCAATAGGTGTGTTTGTGTCATTGGATAAACATTTAGGTCATTTTCGTCCTCCCTAGCCTTATTCTTGTCCAATTAGGATTCTAAGCAATCTTGTGCATCCAATAAGTTCATTTGTGTCATTGGATGAACATTTAGGTTATTTTCGTCCTCCCTAGGCTTAGTTTTGTGCAATTAGGGTTTTTAACCAATCTTGTGCATCCAATAGGTGTGTTTGTGTCGTTGGAGGAACATTTAGGTCATTTTCGTCCTCCCTATGCTTATTCTTGTCCAATTAGGGTTTTTAAGCAATCTTGTGCATCCAATAAGTTCATTTGTGTCATTGGATGAACATTTAGGTCATTTTCGTCCTCCCTAGGCTTATTCTTGTCCAATTAGGGTTTGTAACCAATCTTGTGCATCCAATAGGTGTGTTTGTGTCATTCGATGAACATTTAGGTCATTTTCATCCTCCCTAGTCTTATTCTTGTCCAATTAGGGTTTTAAGCAATCTTGAGCATCCAATAAGTTCATTTGTGTCATTGGATGAACATTTAGGTCATTTTCGTCCTCCCTAGGCTTAGTTTTGTGCAATTAGGGTTTTTAACCAATCTTGTCCATCCAATAGGTGTGTTTATGTCATTCGATGAACATTTAGGTCATTTTCGTCCTCCATAGTCTTATTCTTGTCCAATTAGGGTTTTAAGCAATCTTGTGCATCCAATAAGTTCATTTGTGTCATTGGATGAACATTTAGGTCATTTTCGTCCTCCCTAGGCTTATTTTTGTGCAATTAGGGTTTTTAACCAATCTTGTGCATCCAATAGGTGTGTTTGTGTCATTCGATGAACATTAAGGTCATTTTCATCCTCCCTAGTCTTATTCTTGTCCAATTAGGGTTTTAAGCAATCTTGTGCATCCAATAAGTTCATTTGTGTCATTGGATGAACATTTAGGTCATTTTCGTCCTCCCTAGGCTTATTCTTGTCCAATTAGGTTTTCTAACCAATCTTGTCCATCCAATAGGTGTGTTTATGTCATTCGATGAACATTTAGGTCATTTTCGTCCTCCCTAGTCTTATTCTTGTCCAATTAGGGTTTTAAGCAATCTTGTGCATCCAATAAGTTCATTTGTGTCATTGGATGAACATTTAGGTCATTTTCGTCCTCCCTAGGCTTATTTTTGTGCAATTAGGGTTTTTAACCAATCTTGTGCATCCAATAGGTGTGTTTGTGTCATTAGATGAACATTTAGGTCATTTTCATCCTCCCTAGGCTTATTGTTGTCCAATTAGGGTTTTTAACCAATCTTGTGCATCCAATAGGTGTGTTTGTGTCATTGGATGAACATTTAGGTCATTTTCGTCCTCTCTAGTCTTATTCTTGTCCAATTAGGGTTTTAAGCCAAGCTTGTGCATCCAATAGGTGTGTTTGTGTCATTGGATGAACATTTAGGTCATTTTCGTCCTCCCTAGGCTTATTCTTGTCCAATTAGGGTTTTTAACCAATCTTGTGCATCCAATAAGTTCATTTGTGTCCTTGGATTAACATTTAGGTCATTTTCGTCCTCCCTAGGCATATTCTTGTCCAATTATGGTTTTTAACCAATCTTGTGCATCCAATAGGTGTGTTTGTGTCATTGGATGATCAATTAGGTCATTTTCGTCCTCCCTAGGCTTATTGATGTCCAATTAGGGTTTTTAACCAATCTTGTGCATCCAATAGGTGTGTTTGTGCATTGGATGATCAATTAGGTTATTTTCGTCCTCCCTAGGCATATTCTTGTCCAATTAGGGTTTTTAACTAATCTTGTGCATCCAATAAGTTCATTTGTGTCATTGGATGATCAATTAAGTCATTTTCGTCCTCCCTAGGCATATTCTTGTCCAATTAGGGTTTTTAACCAATCTTGTGCATCCAATAGGTGTGTTTGTGTCATTGGATGATCAATTAGGTCATTTTCGTCCTCCCTAGGCTTATTCTTCTCCAATTAGGGTTTTTAACCAATCTTGTGCATCCAATAGGTGTGTTTGTGTCATTGGATGATCAATTAGGTCATTTTCGTCCTTCCTAGGCTTATTCTTGTCCAATTAGGGTTTTTAACCAATCTTGTGCATCCAATAAGTTAATTTGTGTCATTGGATGATCAATTAGGTCATTTTCGTCCTCCCAAAGCATATTCTTGTCCAACTAGGGTTTTAAACCAATCTTGTGCATCCAATAGGTGTGTTTGTGTCATTGGATGATCAATTAGGTCATTTTCGTCCTCCCTAGGCTTATTCTTGTCCAATTAGGGTTTTTAACCAATCTTGTGCATCCAATAGGTGTGTTTGTGTCATTGGATGATCAATTAGGTCATTTTCGTCCTCCCTAGGCTTATTCTTGTCCAATTAGGGTTTTTAACCAATCTTGTGCATCCAATAGGTGTGTTTGTGTCATTGGATGATCAATTAGGTCATTTTCGTCCTTTCTATGCTTATTTTTGTCCAATTAGGGTTTTTAAGCAATCTTGTGCATCCAATAAGTTCATTTGTGTCATTGGATGATCAATTAGGTCATTTTCGTCCTCCCTAGGCATATTCTTGTCCAACTAGGGTTTCTAACCAATCTTGTGCTTCCAATAGATGTGTTTGTGTCATTGGATGATCAATTAGGTCATTTTCGTCCTCCCTAGGCTTATTCTTGTCCAATTAGGGTTTTTAACCAATCTTGTGCATCCAATAGGTGTGTTTGTGTCATTGGATGATCAATTAGGTCATTTTCGTCCTCCCTAGGCTTATTCTTGTCCAATTAGGGTTTTTAACCAATCTTGTGCATCCAATAGGTGTGTTTGTGTCATTGGATGATCAATTAGGTCATTTTCGTCCTCCCTAGGCATATTCTTGTCCAATTAGGGTTTTTAACCAATCTTGTGCATCCAATAGGTGTGTTGGTGTCATTGGATGATAAATTAGGTCATTTACGTCCTCCCTATGCTTATTCTTGTCCAATTAGGGTTTTTAACCAATCTTGAGCATCCAATAACTTTGTTTGTGTCATTGAATTAATATTTAGGTAATTTTCGTCCTCCATAGGCATATTCTTGTCCAATAAGGGTTTTTAACCAATCTTGTGCATCCAATAGGTGTGTTTGTGTCATTGGATGATCAATTAGGTCATTTTCGTCCTCCCTAGGCTTATTCTTGTCCAATTAGGGTTTTTAACCAATCTTGTGCATCCAATAGGTGTGTTTGTGTCATTGGATGATCAATTAGGTCATTTTTCGTCCTCCCTAAGCTTATTCTTGTCCAATTAGGGTTTTTAACCAATCTTATGCATCCAATAGGTGTGTTTGTGTCATTGGATGATCAATTAGGTCATTTTCGTCCTCCCTAGGCTTATTCTTGTCCAATTAGGGTTTTTAACCAATCTTGTGCATCCAATAGGTGTGTTTGTGTCATTGGATGATCAATTAGGTCATTTTCGTCCTCCCTAGGCTTATTCTTGTCCAATTAGGGTTTTTAACCAATCTTGTGCATCCAATAGGTGTGTTTGTGTCATTGGATGATCAATTAGGTCATTTATCGTCCTCCCTAGGCTTATTCTTGTCCAATTAGGGTTTTTAACCAATCTTGTGCATCCAATAGGTTGAGTTGTGTCATTGGATTAACATTTAGGTCATTTTCGTCCTCCCTAGGCATATTCTTGTCCAATTAGGGTTTTTAACCAATCTTGTGCATCCAATAGGTGTGTTTGTGTCATTGGATGATCAATTAGGTCATTTTCGTCCTCCCTAGGCTTATTCTTGTCCAATTAGGGTTTTTAACCAATCTTGTGCATCCAATAGGTGTGTTTGTGTCATTGGATGATCAATTAGGTCATTTTCGTCCTCCCTAGGCTTATTCTTGTCCAATTAGGGTTTTTAACCATTCTTGTGCATCCAATAGGTGTGTTTGTGTCATTGGATGATCAATTAGGTCATTGTTGTCCTCCCTAGGCTTATTCTTGTCCAATTAGGGTTTTTAACCAATCTTGTGCATCCAATAGGTGTGTTTGTGTCATTGGATGATCAATTAGGTCATTTTCGTCCTCCCTAGGCTTATTCTTGTCCAATTAGGGTTTTTAACCAATCTTGTGCATCCAATAAGTTTAGTTGTTTCATTGGATTAACATTTAGGTCATTTTCGTCCTCCCTATGCTTATTCTTGTCCAATTAGGGTTTTTAACCAATCTTGTGCATCCAATAAGTTCATTTGTGTCATTGGATTAACATTTAGGTCATTTTCGTCCTTCCTAGGCTTATTCTTGTCCAATTAGGGTTTCTAACCAATCTTGTGCATCCAATAGGTGTGTTTGTGTCATTGGATGAACATTTAGGTCATTTTCGTCCTCCCTAGGCTTATTCTCTTCCAATTAGGGTTTTTAACCAATCTTGTGCATCCAAAAAGTTCATTTGTGTCATTGGATTAACATTTAGGTCATTTTCGTCCTCCCTAGGCTTATTCTTGTCCAATTAGGGTTTCTAACCAATCTTGTGCATCCAATAAGTTCATTTGTGTCATTGGATGAACATTTAGGTCATTTTCATCCTCCCTAGGCTTATTCTTGTCCAATTAGGGTTTTTAACCAATCTTGTATATCCAATAGGTGTGTTTGTATCATTGGATGAACATTTAGGTCATTTTCGTCTTCCCTAGGCTTATTCTTGTCCAATTAGGGTTTCTAACCAATCTTGTGCATCCAATAGGTGTGTTTGTGTCATTGGATGAACATTTAGGTCATTTTCGTCCTCCCTAGCGTTATTCTTGTCTAATTAGGGTTATTAAGCAATCTTGTGCATCCAATAAGTTCGTTTGTATCATTGGATGAACATTTAGGTCATTTTCGTCCTCCCTAGGCTTATTCTTGTCCAATTAGGGTTTTTAAGCAATCTTGTGCATCCAATAAGTTCATTTGTGTCATTGGATGAACATTTAGGTCATTTTCGTCCTCCCAAGGCTTATTCTTGTCCAATTAGGGTTTTTAACCAATCTTGTGGATCCAATAAGTTCATTTGTGTCATTGGATGAACATTTAGGTCATTTTCGTCCTCCCTAGGGTTATTCTTGTCTAATTAGGGTTTTTAAGCAATCTTGTGCATCCAATAAGTTCATTTGTGTAATTGGATGAACATTTAGGTCATTTTCGTCCACCCTAGGCTTATTCTTGTCCAATTAGGGTTTTTAACCAATCTTGTGCATCCAATAAGTTCATTTGTGTCATTGGATAAACATTTAGGTCATTTTCATCCTCCCTAGGCTTATTCTTGTCCAATTAGGGTTTTTAAGCAATCTTGTGCATCCAATAAGTTCATTTGTGTCATTGGATGAACATTTAGGTCATTTTCGTCCTCCCAAGGCTTATTCTTGTCCAATTAGGGTTTTTAACCAATCTTGTGGATCCAATAAGTTCATTTGTGTCATTGGATGAACATTTAGGTCATTTTCGTCCTCCCTAGGCTTATTCTTGTCCAATTAGGGTTTCTAACCAATCTTGTGCATCCAATAGGTGTATTTGTGTCATTGGATGAACATTTAGGTCATTTTCGTCCTCCCTAGGCTTATTCTTGTCCAATTAGGGTTTTTAAGCAATCTTGCGCATCCAATAAGTTCATTTGTGTCATTGGATGAACATTTAGGTCATTTTCGTCCTCCCTAGGCTTATTCTTGTCTAATTAGGGTTTTTAAGCAATCTTGTGCATCCAATAAGTTCATTTGTGTCATTGGATGAACATTTAGGTCATTTTCGTCCTCCCTAGGCTTATTTTTGTGCAATTAGGGTTTTTAACCAATCTTGTGCATCCAATAGGTGTGTTTGTGTCATTAGATGAACATTTAGGTCATTTTCATCCTCCCTAGGCTTATTGTTGTCCAATTAGGGTTTCTAACCAATCTTGTGCATCCAATAGGTGTGTTTGTGTCATTGGATGAACATTTAGGTCATTTTCGTCCTCCCTAGGCTTATTCTTGTCCAATTAGGGTTTTTAACCAATCTTGTGCATCCAAGAAGTTCATTTGTGTCATTGGATGAACATTTAGGTCATTTTCGTCCTCCCTAGGCTTATTCTTGTCCAATTAGGGTTTTTAACCAATCTTGTGCATCCAATAGGTGTGTTTGTGTCATTGGATGAACATTTAGGTCATTTTCGTCCTCCCTAAGCTTATTCTTGTCCAATTAGGGTTTTTAACCATTCTTGTGCATCCAATAAGTTCATATCTGTCATTGGATGAACATTTAGGTCATTTTCGTCCTCCCTAGGCTTATTCTTGACCAATTAGGGTTTTTAACCAATCTTGTGCATCCAATAAGTTCATTTGTGTCATTGGATGAACATTTAGGTCATTTTTTTCCTCCCTAGGCTTATTCTTGTCCAATTAAGGTTTTTAAGCAATCTTGTCCATCCAATAAGTTCATTTGTGTCATTGGATGAACATTTAGGTTATTTTCGTCCTCACTAGGCTTAGTTTTGTGCAATTAGGGTTTTTAACCAATCTTGTGCATCCAATAGGTGTGTTTGTGTCATTAGATGAACATTTAGGTCATTTTCATCCTCCCTAGGCTTATTGTTGTCCAATTAGGGTTTTTAACCAATCTTGTGCATCCAATAGGTGTGTTTGTGTCATTGGATGAACATTTAGGTCATTTTCGTCCTCCCTAGTCTTATTCTTGTCCAATTAGGGTTTTAAGCAATCTTGTGCTTCCAATAAGTTCATTTGTGTCATTGGATGAACATTTAGGTCATTTTCGTCCTCCCTAGGCTTATTTTTGTGCAATTAGGGTTTTTAACCAATCTTGTGCATCCAATAGGTGTGTTTGTGTCATTAGATGAACATTTAGGTCATTTTCATCCTCCCTAGGCTTATTGTTGTCCAATTAGGGTTTTAAACCAATCTTGTGCATCCAATAAGTTCATTTGTGTCATTGGATAAACATTTAGGTCATTTTCGTCCACCCTAGGCTTATTCTTGTCCAATTAGGGTTTTTAACCAATCTTGTGCATCCAATAAGTTCATTTGTGTTATTGGATGAACATTTAGGTCATTTTCGTCCTCCCTAGGCTTATTCTTGTTCAATTAGGGTTTCTAACCTATCTTGTGCATCCAATAGGTGTGTTTGTGTCATTGGATGAACATTTAGGTCATTTTCGTCCTCCCTAGGGTTATTCTTGTCTAATTAGGGTTATTAAGCAATCTTGTGCATCCAATAAGTTCATTTGTGTAATTGGATTAACATTTAGGTCATTTTCGTCCACCATAGGCTTATTCTTGTCCAATTAGGGTTTTTAACCAATCTTGTGCATCCAATAAGTTCATTTGTGTCATTGGATGAACATTTAGGTCATTTTCGTCCTCCCTAGGCTTATTCTTGTCCAATTAGGGTTTTTAAGCAATCTTGTGCATCCAATAAGTTCATTTGTGTCATTGGATGAACATTTAGGTCATTTTCGTCCTCCCAAGGCTTATTCTTGTCCAATTAGGGTTTTTAACCAATCTTGTGGATCCAATAAGTTCATTTGTGTCATTGGATGAACATTTAGCTCATTTTCGTCCTCCCTAGGCTTATTCTTGTCCAATTAGGGTTTTTAAGCAATCTTGTGCATCCAATAAGTTCATTTGTGTCATTGGATGAACATTTAGGTCATTTTCGTCCTCCCTAGGCTTATTCTTGTCACATTAGGGTTTTTTACCAATCTTGTGCATCCAATAGGTGTGTTTGTGTCATTGGATGAACATTTAGGTCATTTTCGTCCTCCCTAGGCTTATTCTTGTCCAATTAGGGTTTTTAACCAATCTTGTGCATCCAATAAGTTCCTTTGTGTCATTGGATAAACATTTAGGTCATTTTCACCCACCCTAGGCTTATTCTTGTCCAATTAGGATTTTTAACCAATCTTGTGCATCCAATAAGTTCATTTGTGTCATTGGATGAACATTTAGGTCATTTTCGTCCTCCCTAGGCTTATTCTTGTCAAATTAGGGTTTCTAACCAATCTTTTGAATCCAATAGGTGTATTTGTGTCATTGGATGAACATTTAGGTCATTTTCGTCCTCCCTAGTCTTATTCTTGTCCAATTAGGGTTTAAAGCAATCTTGTGCATCCAATAAGTTCATTTGTGTCATTGGATTAAGATTTAAGTCATTTTCGTCCTCCCTAGGCTTATTCTTGTTCAATTAGGGTTTCTAACCAATCTTGTGCATCCAATAGGTGTGTTTGTGTCATTGGATGAACATTTAGGTCATTTTCGTCCTCCCTAGTCTTATTCTTTTCCAATTAGGGTTTTAAGCAATCTTGTGCATCCAATAAGTTCATTTGCGTCATTGGATGAACATTTAGATCATTTTTCGTCCTCCCTAGGCTTATTCTTGTCCAATTAGGGTTTTTAAGCAATCTTGTGCATCCAATAAGTTCATTTGTGTCATTGGATGAACATTTAGGTCATTTTCGTCCTCCCTAGGCTTATTCTTGTCCAATTAGGGTTTTAGACCAATCTTGTGCATCCAATAAGTTCATTTGTGTCATTGGATGAACATTTAGGTCATTTGCGTCCACCCTAGGCTTATTCTTGTCCAATTAGGGTTTTTAACCAATCTTGTGCATCCAATATGTGCATTTGTGTCATTGGATGAACATTTAGGTCATTTTCGTCCTCCCAAGGCTTATTCTTGTCCAATTAGGGTTTTTAATAAATCTTGTGCATCCAATAAGTTCATTTGTGTCATTGGATGAACATTTAGGTCATTTTCGTCCTCCCTAGGCTTATTCTTGTCCAATTAGGGTTTTTAAGCAATCTTGTGCATCCAATAAGTTCATTTGTGTCATTGAATGAACATTTAGGTCATTTTCGTCCTCCCTAGGCTTATTCTTGTTCAAATAGGGTTTCTAACCAATCTTGTGCATCCAATAGGTGTGTTTGTGTCATTGGATGAACATTTTGGTCATTTTCGTCCTCCCTAGTCTTATTCTTGTCCAATTAGGGTTTTAAGCAATCTTGTGCATCCAATAAGTTCATTTGTGTCATTGGATGAACATTTAGGTTATTTTCGTCCTCCCTAGGCTTAGTTTTGTGCAATTAGGGTTTTTAACCATTCTGGTGCATCCAATAGGTCTGTTTGTGTCATTAGATGAACATTTAGGTCATTTTCATCCTCCCTAGGCTTATTGTTGTCCAATTAGGGTTTTTAACCAATCTTTTGCATCCAATAGGTGTGTTTGTGTCATTGGATGAACATTTAGGTCATTTTCGTCCTCCCTAGTCTTATTCTTGTCCAATTAGGGATTTAAGCAATCTTGTGCATCCAATAAGTTCATTTGTGTCATTGGATGAACATTTAGGTCATTTTCGTCCTCCCTAGGCTTATTCTTGTCCAATTAGGTTTTTAAGCAATCTTGTGCATCCAATAAGTTCATTTGTGTCATTGGATGAACATTTAGGTTATTTTCGTCCTCCCTAGGCTTATTCTTGTCCAATTAGGGTTTCTTACCAATCTTGTGCATCCAATAGGTGTATTTGTGTCATTGGATGAACATTTAGGTCATTTTCGTCCTCCCTAAACTTATTCTTGTCCAATTAGGGTTTTTAACCAATCTTGTGCATCCAATAAGTTCATTTGTGTCATTGGATGAACATTTAGGTCATTTTCGTCCTTCCTAGGCTTATTCTTGTCCAATTAGGGTTTTTAACCAATCTTGTGCATCCAATAAGTTCATTTGTGTCATTGGATGAACATTTAGGTCATGTGCGTCCACCCTAGGCTTATTCTTGTCCAATTAGGGTTTTTAACCAATCTTGTGCATCCAATAAGTGCATTTGTGTCATTGGATGAACATTTAGGTCATTTTCGTCCTCCCAAGGCTTATTCTTGTCCAATTAGGGTTTTTAACAAATCTTGTGCATCCAATAAGTTAATTTGTGTCATTGGATGAACATTTAGGTCATTTTCGTCCTCCCTAGGCTTATTCTTGTCCAATTAGGGTTTTTAACCAATTTTGTGCATCAAATAAGTTCATTTGTATCATTGGATGAACATTTAGGTCATTTTCGTCCTCCCTAGTTTTATTCTTGTCCAATTAGGGTTTTAAGCCAATCTTGTGCATCCAATAGGTGTGTTTGTGTCATTTGATGAACATTTAGGTCATTTTCGTCCTCCCAAGGCTTATTCTTATCCAATTAGGGTTTTAAGCTATCTTGTGCATCCAATAAGTTCATTTGTGTCATTGGATTAAGATTTAAGTCATTTTCGTCCTCCCTATGATTATTCTTGTCCAGTTAGGGTTTTTAACCAATCTTGTGCATCCAATAGGTGTGTTTGTGTCATTGGATGAACATTTAGGTTATTTTCGTCCTCCCTAGGCTTATTCTTGTCCAATTAGGGTTTTTAACCAATCTTGTGCATCCAATAGGTGTGTTTGTGTCATTGGATGAACATTTAGGTCATTTTCGTCCTCCCTAGTTTTATTCTTGTCCAATTAGGGTTTTAAGCCAATCTTGTGCATCCAATAGGTGTGTTTGTGTCATTTGATGAACATTTAGGTCATTTTCGTCCTCCCAAGGCTTATTCTTATCCAATTAGGGTTTTAAGCTATCTTGTGCATCCAATAAGTTCATTTGTGTCATTGGATTAAGATTTAAGTCATTTTCGTCCTCCCTATGCTTATTCTTGTCCAGTTAGGGTTTTTAACCAATCTTGTGCATCCAATAGGTGTGTTTGTGTCATTGGATGAACATTTAGGTCATTTTCGTCCTCCCTAGGCTTATTCTTGTCCAATTAGGGTTTTTAACCAATCTTGTGCATCCAATAGGTGTGTTTGTGTCATTGGATGAACATTTAGGTGATTTTCGTTATGCCTAGGCTTATTCTTGTCCAATTAGGGTTTCTTACCAATCTTGTGCATCCAATAGGTGTATTTGTGTCATTGGATGAACATTTAGGTCATTTTCGTCCTCCCTAGGCTTATTCTTGTCCAATTAGGGTTTTTAAGCAATTTTGTGCATCCAATAAGTTCATTTGTGTCATTTGATGAACATTTAGGTTATTTTCGTCCTCCCTAGGCTTATTCTTGTCCAATTAGGGTTTCTTACCAATCTTGTGCATCCAATAGGTGTATTTGTGTCATTGGATGAACATTTAGGTCATTTTCGTCCTCCCTAAACTTATTCTTGTCCAATTAGGGTTTGTAAGCAATCTTGTGCATCCAATAAGTTCATTTGTGTCATTGGATGATCATTTAGGTCATTTTCGTCCTCCCTAGGCTTATTCTTGTCCAATTAGGGTTTTAGACCAATCTTGTGCATCCAATAAGTTCATTTGTGTCATTGGATGAACATTTAGGTCATTTGCGTCCACCCTAGGCTTATTCTTGTCCAATTAGGGTTTTTAACCAATCTTGTGCATCCAATATGTGCATTTGTGTCATTGGATGAACATTTAGGTCATTTTCGTCCTCCCAAGGCTTATTCTTGTCCAATTAGGGTTTTTAACAAATCTTGTGCATCCAATAAGTTCATTTGTGTCATTGGATGAACATTTAGGTCATTTTCGTGCTCCCTAGGCTTATTCTTGTCCAATTAGGGTTTTTAAGCAATCTTGTGCATCCAATAAGTTCATTTGTGTCATTGGATGAACATTTAGGTCATTTTCGTCCTCCCTAGGCTTATTCTTGTTCAATTAGGGTTTCTAACCAATCTTGTGCATCCAATAGGTGTGTTTGTGTCATTGGATGAACATTTAGGTCATTTTCGTCCAATAAGTTTTATTCTTGTCCAATTTGGGTTTTATGCAATCTTGTGCATCCAATAAGTTCATTGGTGTCATTGGATGAACATTTAGGTTATTTTCGTCCACCCTAGGCTTATTCTTGTCCAATTAAGGTTTTTAACCAATCTTGTGCATCAAATAAGTTCATTTGTGTCATTTGATGAACATTTAGGTCATTTTCGTCCACCCTAGGCTTATTCTTGTCCAGTTAGGGTTTTTAACCAATCTTGTGCATCCAATAAGTTCATTTGTGTCATTGGATGAACATTTAGGTCATTTTCGTCCTCCCAAGGCTTATTCTTGTCCAATTAGGGTTTTTAACCAATCTTGTGCATCCAATAAGTTCATTTGTGACATTGGATGAATGTTTAGGTCATTTTCGTCCTCCCTAGGCTTATTCTTATCCAATTAGGGATTTTAAGCAATCTTGTGCATCCAATAAGTTCATTTGTGTCATTGGATGAACATTTAGGTCATTTTCGTCCTCCCTAGGCTTATTCTTGTTCAATTAGGGTTTCTAACCACTCTTGTGCATCCAATAGGTGTGTTTGTGTCATTGGATGAACATTTAGGTCATTTTCGTCCTCCCTAGTCTTATTCTTGTCCAATTAGGGTTTTTAAGAAATCTTGTGCATCCAATAAGTTCATTTGTGTCATTGGATGAACATTTAGGTCATTTTCGTCCTCCCAAGGCTTATTCTTGTCCAATTAGGGTTTTTAACCAATCTTGTGCATCCAATAAGTTCATTTGTGTCATTGGATGAACATTTAGGTCATTTTCACCCTCCCTAGGCTTATTCTTGTTCAATTAGGGTTTCTAACCAATCTTGTGCATCCAATAGGTGTGTTTGTGTCATTGGATGAACATTTAGGTCATTTTCGTCCTCCCTAGGCTTATTCTTGTCCAATTAGGGTTTTTAAGCAATCTTGTGCATCCAATAAGTTCATTTGTGTCATTGGATGAACATTTAGGTCATTTTCGTCCTCCCTAGGCTTATTCTACTCCAATTAGGATTTTTAACCAATCTTGTGCATCAAATAAGTTCATTTGTGTCATTGGATGAACATTTAGGTCATTTTCGTCCTCCCTAGGCTTATTCTTGTCCAATTACGGTTTCTAACCAATCTTGTGCATCCAATAAGTTCATTTGTGTCATTGGATGAACATTTAGGTCATTTTCGTCCTCCCTAGGCTTATTCTTGTCCAATTAGGGTTTTTAAGCAATCTTGTGCATCCAATAAGTTCATTTGTGTCATTGGATGAACATTTACGTCATTTTCGTCCTCCCTAGGCTTATTCTTGTCCAATTAGGTTTTTAACCAATCTTGTGCATCCAATAGGTGTGTTTGTGTCATTGGATGAACATTTAGGTCATTTTCGTCCTCCCTACGCTTATTCTTGTCCAATTAGGGTTTTTAACCAATCTTGTGCATCCAATAGGTGTATTTGTGTCATTGGATGAACATTTAGGTCATTTTCGTCCTCCCTAGGCTTATTCTTGTCCAATTAGGGTTTTTAAGCAATCTTGTGCATCCAATAAGTTCATTTGTGTCATTGGATGAACATTTAGGTCATTTTCGTCCTCCCTAGGTTTATTCTTGTCCAATTAGGGTTTTTAACCAATCTTGTACATCCAATAGGTGTATTTGTGTCATTGGATGAACATTTAGGTCATTTTAGTCCTCCCTAGGCTTATTCTTGTCTAATTAGGGTTTTTAAGCAATCTTGTGCATCCAATAAGTTCATTTGTGTTATTGGATGAACATTTAGGTCATTTTCGTCCTCCCTATGCTTATTCTTGTCCAATTAGGGTTTTTAACCAATCTTGTGCATCCAATAGGTGTATTTGTGTCATTGGATGAACATTTAGGTCATTTTCGTCCTCCCTAGGCTTATTCTTGTCCAATTAGGGTTTTTAAGCAATCTTGTGCATCCAATAAGTTCATTTGTGTCATTGGATGAACATTTAGGTCATTTTCGTCCTCCCTAGGCTTATTCTTGTCCAATTAGGGTTTTTAACCAATCTTGTGCATCCAATAAGTTCATTTGTGTCATTGGTTGAACATTTAGGTCATTTTCGTCCTCCCAAGGCTTGTTCTTGTCTAATTAGGGTTTTTAACCAATCTTGTTCATCCAATAGGTGTGTTTGTGTCATTGGATGAACATATAGGTCATTTTCGTCCTCCCTAGGCTTATTCTTGTCCAATTAGGGTTTCTAACCAATCTTGTGCATCCAATAGGTGTATTTGTGTCATTGGATGAACATTTAGGTCATTTTCGTCCTCCCTAGGCTTATTCTTGTCCAGTTACGGTTTTTAAGCAATCTTGTGCATCCAATAAGTTCATTTGTGTCATTGGATGAACATTTAGGTCATTTTCGTCCTCCCTAGGCTTATTCTTGTCCAATTAGGGTTTTTAACCAATCTTGTGCATCCAATAGGCGTGTTTGTGTTATTGGATGAACATTTAGGTCATTTTCGTCCTCCCTAGGCTTATTCTTGTCCAATTAGGGTTTTTAAGCAATCTTGTGCATCCAATAAGTTCATTTGTGTCATTGGATGAACATTTAGGTCATTTTCGTCCTCCCTAGGCTTATTCTTGTCCAATTAGGGTTTTTAACCAATCTTGTGCATCCAATAAGTTCATTTGTGTCATTGGATGAACATTTAGGTCATTTTCATCCTCCCTAGGCTTATTCTTGTCCAATTAGGGTTTTAAGCAATCTTGTGCATCCAATAAGTTCATTTGTGTCATTGGATTAAGATTTAAGTCATTTTCGTCCTCCCTAGGCTTATTCTTGTTCAATTAGGGTTTCTAACCAATCTTGTGCATCCAATAGGTGTGTTTGTGTCATTGGATGAACATTTAGTTCGTCCTCCCTAGTCTTATTCTTGTCCAATTAGGGTTTTAAGCAATCTTGTGCATCCAATAAGTTCATTTGTGTCATTGGATGAACATTTAGGTCATTTTCGTCCTCCCTAGGCTTATTCTTGTCCAATTAGGTTTTCTAACCAATCTTGTCCATCCAATAGGTGTGTTTGTGTCATTCGATGAACATTTAGGTCATTTTCGTCCTCCATAGTCTTATTCTTGTCCAATTAGGGTTTTAAGCAATCTTGTGCATCCAATAAGTTCATTTGTGTCATTGGATGAACATTTAGGTCATTTTCGTCCTCCCTAGGCTTATTTTTGTGCAATTAGGGTTTTTAACCAATCTTGTGCATCCAATAGGTGTGTTTGTGTCATTCGATGAACATTTAGGTCATTTTCATCCTCCCTAGTCTTATTCTTGTCCAATTAGGGTTTTAAGCAATCTTGAGCATCCAATAAGTTCATTTGTGTCATTGGATGAACATTTAGGTCATTTTCGTCCTCCCTAGGCTTAGTTTTGTGCAATTAGGGTTTTTAACCAATCTTGTCCATCCAATAGGTGTGTTTATGTCATTCGATGAACATTTAGGTCATTTTCGTCCTCCATAGTCTTATTCTTGTCCAATTAGGGTTTTAAGCAATCTTGTGCATCCAATAAGTTCATTTGTGTCATTGGATGAACATTTAGGTCATTTTCGTCCTCCCTAGGCTTATTCTTGTCCAATTAGGGTTTCTAACCAAGCTTGTGCATCCAATAGGTGTGTTTGTGTCATTCGACGAACATTTAGGTCATTTTCGTCCTCCATAGTCTTATTCTTGTCCAATTAGGGTTTTAAGCAATCTTGTGCATCCAATAAGTTCATTTGTGTCATTGGATGAACATTTAGGTCATTTTCGTCCTCCGTAGGCTTATTTTTGTGCAATTAGGGTTTTTAACCAATCTTGTGCATCCAATAGGTGTGTTTGTGTCATTAGATGAACATTTAGGTCATTTTCATCCTCCCTAGGCTTATTGTTGTCCAATTAGGGTTTTTAACCAATCTTGTGCATCCAATAGGTGTGTTTGTGTCATTGGATGAACATTTAGGTCATTTTCGTCCTCCCTAGTTTTATTCTTGTCCAATTAGGGTTTTTAACCAATCTTGTGCATCCAATAGGTGTGTTTGTGTCATTTGATGAACATTTAGGTCATTTTCGTCCTCCCAAGGCTTATTCTTATCCAATTAGGGTTTTAAGCAATCTTGTGCATCCAATAAGTTCATTTGTGACATTGGATTAAGATTTAAGTCATTTTCGTCCTCCCTAGGCTTATTCTTGTCCAGTTAGGCTTTTTAACCAATCTTGTGCATCCAATAGGTGTGTTTGTGTCATTGGATGAACATTTAGGTCATTTTCGTCCTCCCTAGGCTTATTCTTGTCCAATTAGGGTTTTTAACCAATCTTGTGCATCCAATAGGTGTGTTTGTGTCATTGGATGAACATTTAGGTCATTTTCGTCCTCCCTAGGCTTATTCTTGTCCAATTAGGGTTTTTAAGCAATCTTGTGCATCCAATAAGTTCATTTGTGTCATTCGATGAACATTTAGGTCATTTTCGTCCTCCCTAGGCTTATTCTTGTCCAATTAGGGTTTTTATGCAATCTTGTGCATCCAATAAGTTCATTTGTGTCATTGGATGAACATTTAGGTCATTTTCGTCCTCCCTAGGCTTATTCTTGTTCAATTAGGGTTTCTAACCAATCTTGTGCATCCAATAGGTGTGTTTGTGTCATTGGATGAACATTTAGGTCATTTTCGTCCTCCCTAGTCTAATTCTTGTCCAATTAGGGTTTTAAGCAATCTTGTGCATCCAATAATTACATTTGTGTCATTGGATGAACATTTAGGTCATTTTCGTCCTCCCTAGGCTTATTCTTGTCCAATTAGGGTTTTTAACCAATCTTGTGCATCCAATAAGTTCATTTGTGTCATTGGATGAACATTTAGGTCATTTTCGTCCTCCCTAGGCTTATTCTTGTCCAATTAGGGTTTTAAGCAATCTTGTGCATCCAATAAGTTCATTTGTGTCATTGGATGAACATTTAGGTCATTTTTCGTCTTCCCTAGGCTTATTCTTGTCCAATTAGGGTTTTTAACCAATCTTGTGCATCCAATAAGTTCATTTGTGTCATTGGATGAACATTTTGGTCATTTTCGTCCTCCCTAGGCTTATTCTTGTCCAATTAGGGTTTTTAAGCAATCTTGTGCATCCAATAAGTTCATTTGTGTCATTGAATGAACATTTAGGTCATTTTCGTCCTCCCTAGGCTTATTCTTGTTCAATTAGGGTTTCTAACCAATCTTGTGCATCTAATAAGTTCATTGGTGTCATTGGATGAACATTTAGATCATTTCCGTCCTCCCTAGGCTTATTCTTGTCCAATTAGGGTTTTTAAGCAATCTTGTGCATCAAATAAGTTCATTTGTGTCATTGGATGAACATTTAGGTCATTTTTGTCCTCCCAAGGCTTATTCTTGTCCAATTAGGGTTTTTAACCAATCTTGTGCATCCAATAAGTTCATTTGTGTCATTGGATGAACATTTAGGTCATTTTCGTCCTCCCTAGGCTTATTCTTGTCCAATTAGGGTTTTTAAGCAATCTTGTGCATCCAATAAGTTCATTTGTGTAATTGGATGAACATTTAGGTCATTTTCGTCCTCCCTAGGCTTATTTTTGTGCAATTAGGGTTTTTAACCAATCTTGTGCATCCAATAGGTGTGTTAGTGTCATTAGATGAACATTTAGGTCATTTTCATCCTCCCTAGGCTTATTGTTGTACAATTAGGGTTTTTAACCAATCTTGTGCATCCAATAGGTGTGTTTGTGTCATTGGATGAACATTTAGGTCATTTTCATCCTCCCTAGTTTTATTCTTGTCCAATTACGGTTTTAAGCCAATCTTGTGCATCCAATAGGTGTGTTTGTGTCATTTGATGAACATTTAGGTCATTTTCGTCCTCCCAAGGCTTATTCTTTTCCAATTAGGGTTTTAAGCAATCTTGTGCATCCAATAAGTTCATTTGTGTCATTGGATTAAGATTTAAGTCCTTTTCGTCCTCCCTATGCTTATTCTTGTCCAGTTAGGGTTTTTAACCAATCTTGTGCATCCAATAGGTGTGTTTGTGTCATTGGATGAACATTTAGGTCATTTTCGTCCTCCCTACGCTTATTCTTGTCCAATTAGGGTTTTTAACCAATCTTGTGCATCCAATAGGTGTGTTTGTGTCATTGGATGAACATTTAGGTCATTTTCTTTCTGCCTAGGCTTATTCTTGTCCAATTAGGGTTTCTTACCAATCTTGTGCATCCAATAGGTGTATTTGTGTCATTGGATGAACATTTAGGTCATTTTCTTCCTCCCTAGGATTATTCTTGTCCAATTAGGGTTTTTAAGCAATCTTGTGCATCCAATAAGTTCATTTGTGTCATTGGATGAACATTTAGGTTATTTTCGTCCTCCCTAGGCTTATTCTTGTCCAATTAGGGTTTCTTACCAATCTTGTGCATCCAATAGGTGTATTTGTGTCATTGGATGAACATTTAGGTCATTTTCGTCCTCCCTAAACTTATTCTTGTCCAATTAGGGTTTTTAAGCAATCTTGTGCATCCAATAAGTTCATTTGTGTCATGGGATGATCATTTAGGTCATTTTCGTCCTCCCTAGGCTTATTCTTGTCCAATTAGGGTTTTTAACCAATCTTGTGCATCCAATAAGTTCATTTGTGTCATTGGATGAACATTTAGGTCATTTGCGTCCACCCTAGGCTTATTCTTGTCCAATTAGGGTTTTTAACCAATCTTGTGCATCCAATAAGTGCATTTGTGTCATTGGATGAACATTTAGGTCATTTTCGTCTTCCCAAGGATTATTCTTGTTCAATTAGGGTTTCTAACCAATCTTGTTCATCCAATAGGTGTGTTTGTGTCATTGGATGAACATTTAGGTCATTTTCGTCCTCCCTAGGCTTATTCTTGTCCAATTAGGGTTTTTAACCAATCTTGTGCATCCAATAGGTGTGTTTGTGTCATTGGATGAACATTTAGGTCATTTTCGTCCTCCAAAGGCTTATTCTTGTCCAATAAGGGTTTCTAACCAATCTTGGGCATCCAATAGGTGTGTTTGTGTCATTTGATGAACATTTAGGTCATTTTCGTCCTCCCTATGCTTATTCTTGTCCAATTAGGGTTTTTAACCATTCTTGTGCATCCAATAGGTGTGTTTGTGTCATTGGATGAACATTTAGGTCATTTTTGTCGTCCCTAGGCTTATTCTTGTCCAATTAGGGTTTCTAACCAATCTTGTTCATCCAATAGGTGTGTTTGTGTCATTGGATGAACATTTAGGTCATTTTCGTCCTCCCTAGGCTTATTCTTGTCCAATTAGGGTTTTTAACCAATCTTGTGCATCCAATATGTTCATTTGTGTCATTGGATGAACATTTAGGTCATTTTCGTCCTCCCTAGGCTTATTCTTGTCCAATTAGGGTTTCTAACCAATCTTGTGCATCCAATAGGTGTGTTTAGTCATTTGATGAACATTTAGGTCATTTTCGTCCTCCCTAGACTTATTCTTGTCCAATTAGTGTTTTTAACCAATCTTGTGCATCCAATAGGTGTGTTTGTGTCATTGGATGAACATTTAGGTCATTTTCGTCCTCCCTATGCTTATTCTTGTCCAATTAGGGTTTTTAACCAATCTTGTGCATCCAATAGGTGTGTTTGTGTCATTGGATGAACATTTAGGTCATTTTCGTCCTCCCTAGGCTTATTCTTTTCCAATTATGGTTTTTAACCAATCTTGTGCATCCAAAAGTTCATTTGTGTCATTGGATGATAGTTAGGTCATTTGCGTCCTCCCTAGGCTTATTCTTGTCAAATTAGGGTTTCTAACCAATCGTGTGCATCCAATAGGTGTGTTTGTGTCATTGGATGAACATTTAGGTCATTTTCGTCCTCCCTAGGCTTATTCTTGTCCAATTAGGGTTTTTAACCAATCTTGTGCATCCAATAGGTGTGTTTGTGTCATTGGATGAACATTTAGGTCATTTTCGTTCTCCCTAGGCTTATTCTTGTCCAATTAGGGTTTTTAACCAATCTTGTGCATCCAATAGGTGTATTTGTGTCATTGGATGAACATTTAGGTCATTTTGGTCCTCCATAGGCTTATTCTTGTTCAATTAGGGTTTCTAACCAATCTTGTGCATCCAATAGGTGTGTTTGTGTCATTGGATGAACATTTAGGTCATTTTCGTCCTCCCTAGTCTTATTCTTGTCCAATTAGGGTTTTAAGCAATCTTGTGCATCCAATAAGTTCATTTGTGTCATTGGATGAACATTTAGGTTATTTTCGTCCTCACTAGGCTTAGTTTTGTGCAATTAGGGTTTTTAACCAATCTTGTGCATCCAATAAGTTCATTTGTGTCATTGGATGAACATTTAGGTCATTTTCGTCCTCCCTAGGCTTATTTTTGTGCAATTAGGGTTTTTAACCAATCTTGTGCATCCAATAGGTGTGTTTGTGTCATTAGATGAACATTTAGGTCATTTTCATCCTCCCTAGGCTTATTGTTGTCCAATTAGGGTTTTTAACCAATCTTGTGCATCCAATAGGTGTGTTTGTGTCATTGGATGAACATTTAGGTCATTTTCGTCCTCCCTAGTCTTATTCTTGTCCAATTAGGGTTTTAAACCAATCTTGTGCATCCAATAGGTGTGTTTGTGTCATTTGATGAACATTTAGGTCATTTTCGTCCTCCCAAGGCTTATTCTTATCCAATTAGGGTTTTAAGCAATCTTGTGCATCCAATAAGTTCATTTGTGTCATTGGATTAAGATTTAAGTCATTTTCGTCCTCCCTATGCTTATTCTTGTCCAGTTAGGGTTTTTAACCAATCTTGTGCATCCAATAGGTGTGTTTGTGTCATTGGATGAACATTTAGGTCATTTTCGTCCTCCCTAGGCTTATTCTTGTCCAACTAGGGTTTTTAACCAATCTTGGGCATCCAATAGGTGTGTTTGTGTCATTGGATGAACATTTAGGTCATTTTCGTCCTCCCTAGGCTTATTCTTGTCCAATTAGGGTTTTTAACCAATCTTGTGCATCCAATAAGTGCATTTGTGTCATTGGATGAACATTTAGGTCATTTTCGTCCTCCCAAGGCTTATTCTTGTCCAATTAGGGTTTTTAACAAATCTTGTGCATCCAATAAGTTCATTTGTGTCATTGGATGAACATTTAGGTCATTTTCGTGCTCCCTAGGCTTATTCTTGTCCAATTAGGGTTTTTAAGCAATCTTGTGCATCCAATAAGTTCATTTGTGTCATTGGATGAACATTTAGGTCATTTTCGTCCTCCCAAGGCTTATTCTTGTCCAATTAGGGTTTTTAACCAATCTTCTGCATCCAAATAGTTAATTTGTGTCATTGGATGAACATTTAGGTCATTTTCGTCCTCCCAAGGCTTATTCTTATCCAATTAGGGTTTTAAGCAATCTTGTGCATCCAATAAGTTCATTTGTGTCATTGGATTAAGATTTAAGTCATTTTTGTCCTCCCTAGGCTTATTCTTGTCCAGTTAGGGTTTTTAACCAGTCTTGTGCATCCAATAGGTGTGTTTGTGTCATTGGATGAACATTTAGGTCATTTTCGTCCTCCCAAGGCTTATTCTTGTTCAATTAGGGTTTCTAACCAATCTTGTGCATCCAATAGGCGTATTTGTGTCATTGGAGGAACATTTAGGTCATTTTCGTCCTCCCTAGTCTTATTCTTGGCCAATTAGGGTTTTTAACCAATCTTGTGTATCCAATAACTTCATTTGTGTCATTGGATGAACATTTAGGTCATTTTCGTCCTCCCTAGGCTTATTCTTGTCCAATTAGGGTTTTTAAGCAATCTTGTGCATCCAATAAGTTCATTTGTGTCATTGGATGAACATTTAGGTCTTTTTCGTCCTCCCTAGGTTTAGTTTTGTGCAATTAGGGTTTTTAACCAATCTTGTGCATCCAATAGGTGTGTTTGTGTCATTAGATGAACATTTAGGTCATTTTCGTCCTCCCTAGTCTTATTCTTGTCCAATTATGGTTTTTAGCAATCTTGTGCATCCAATAAGTTCATTTTTGTCGTTGGATGAACATTTAGGTCATTTTCGTCCTCCCAAGGCTTATTCTTGTCCAATTAGGGTTTTTAACCAATCTTGTGCATCCAATAAGTTCATTTGTGTCATTGGATGAACATTTAGGTCATTTTCGTCCTCCCAAGGCTTAGTTTTGTGCAATTAGGGTTTTTAACCTATCTTGTGCATCCAATAGGTGTGTTTGTGTCATTAGATGAACATTTAGGTCATTTTCGTCCTCCCTAGGCTTATTCTTGTTCAATTAGGGTTTCTAACCAATCTTGTGCATCCAATAGGCGTATTTGTGTCATTGGAGGAACATTTAAGTTATTTTCGTCCTCCCTAGTCTTATTCTTGGCCAATTAGGGTTTTTAACCAATCTTGTGTATCCAATACCTTCATTTGTGTCATTGGATGAACATTTAGGTCATTTTCGTCCTCCCTAGGCTTATTCTTGTCCAATTAGGGTTTTTAAGCAATCTTGTGCATCCAATAAGTTCATTTGTGTCATTGGATGAACATTTAGGTCTTTTTCGTCCTCCCTAGGCTTATTGTTGTCCAATTAGGGTTTTTAACCAATCTTGTGCATCCAATAGGTGTGTTTGTGTCATTGGATGAACATTTAGGTCATTTTCGTCCTCCCTAGTCTTATTCTTGTCCAATATGGGTTTTAAGCAATCTTGTGGGTCCAATAAGTTCATTTGTGTCATTGTATTATGATTTAAGTCATTTTCGTCGTCCCTAGGCTTATTCTTGTCCAGTTAGGGTTTTTAACCAATCTTGTGCATCCAATAGGTGTGTTTGTGTCATTGGATGAACATTTAGGTAATTTTCGTCCTCCCTAGGCTTATTCTTGTCCAATTAGGGTTTTTAACCAATCTTGTGCATCCAATAAGTTAATTTGTGTCATTGGATGAACATTTAGGTCATTTTCGTCCTCCCAAGGCTTATTCTTGTCCAATTAGGGTTTTTAACCAATCTTGTGCATCCAATAAGTTAATTTGTGTCATTGGATGAACATTTAGGTCATTTTCGTCCTCCCTAGGCTTATTCTTGTCCAATTAGGGTTTTTAACCAATTTTGTGCATCCAATAAGTTCATTTGTATCATTGGATGAACATTTAGGTCATTTTCGTCCACCCTAGGCTTATTCTTGTCCAATTAGGGTTTTTAAGCAATCTTGTGCATCCAATAAGTTAATTTGTGTCATTGGATGAACATTTAGGTCATTTTCGTCCTCCCTAGGCTTATTCTTGTCCAATTAGGGTTTTTAAGCAATCTTGTGCATCAAATAAGTTCATTTGTATCATTGGATGAACATTTAGGTCATTTTCGTCCACCCTAGGCTTATTCTTGTCCAATTAGGGTTTTTAACAAATCTTGTGCATCCAATAAGTTAATTTGTGTCATTGGATGAACATTTAGGTCATTTTCGTCCTCCCTA
This sequence comes from Cicer pinnatifidum, assembly GCA_037974775.1. Classification (NCBI taxonomy): domain Eukaryota; kingdom Viridiplantae; phylum Streptophyta; class Magnoliopsida; order Fabales; family Fabaceae; genus Cicer; species Cicer pinnatifidum. The sequence continues at coordinate 121,304 of JBBPBR010000606.1, read as the reverse complement.
GGCTTATTCTTGTCCAATTAGGGTTTTTAACCAATTTTGTGCATCAAATAAGTTCATTTGTATCATTGGATGAACATTTAGGTCATTTTCGTCCACCCTAGGCTTATTCTTGTCCAATTAGAGTTTTTAAGCAATCTTGTGCATCCAATAAGTTAATTTGTGTCATTGGATGAACATTTAGGTCATTTTTGTCCTCCCTAGGCTTATTCTTGTCCAATTAGGGTTTTTAAGCAATCTTGTGCATCAAATAAGTTCATTTGTATCATTGGATGAACATTTAGGTCATTTTCGTCCACCCTAGGCTTATTCTTGTCCAATTAGGGTTTTTAACAAATCTTGTGCATCCAATAAGCTCATTTGTGTCATTGGATGAACATTTAGGTCATTTTCGTCCTCCCTAGGCTTATTCTTGTCCAATTAGGGTTTTTAAGCAATCTTGTGCATCCAATAAGTTCATTTGTGTCATTGGATGAACATTTAGGTCATTTTCGTCCTCCCTAGGCTTATTCTTGTCCAATTAAGGTTTTTAAGCAATCTTGTGCATCCAATAAGTTCATTTGTGTCATTGAATGAACATTTAGGTCATTTTCGTCCTCCCTAGGCTTATTCTTGTTCAATTAGGGTTTCTAACCAATCTTGTGCATCCAATAGGTGTGTTTGTGTCATTGGATGAACATTTTGGTCATTTTCGTCCTCCCTAGTCTTATTCTTGTCCAATTAGGGTTTTAAGCAATCTTGTGCATCCAATAAGTTCATTTGTGTCATTGGATGAACATTTAGGTTATTTTCGTCCTCCCAAGGCTTATTCTTGTCCAATTAGGGTTTTTAACCAATCTTGTGCATCCAATAAGTTCATTTGTGTCATTGGATGAACATTTAGGTCATTTTCGTCCTCCCTAGGCTTATTCTTGTCCAATTAGGGTTTTTAAGCAATCTTGTGCATCCAATAAGTTCATTTGTGTCATTGGATGAACATTTAGATCATTTTCGTCCTCCCTAGGCTTATTCTTGTCCAATTAGGGTTTCTAACCAATCTTGTGCATCCAATAGGTGTGTTTGTGTCTCATTGGATGAACATTTAGGTCATTTTCGTCCTCCCTAGTCTTATTCTTGTCCAATTAGGGTTTTAAGCAATCTTTTGCATCCAATAAGTTCATTTGTGTCATTGGATTAATATTTAAGTCATTTTCGTCCTCCCTAGGCTTATTCTTGTTCAATTAGGGTTTCTAACCAATCTTGTGCATCCAATAGGTGTGTTTGTGTCATTGGATGAACATTTAGGTCATTTTCGTCCTCCCTAGTCTTATTCTTCTCCAATTAGGGTTTTAAGCAATATTGTGCATCCAATAAGTTCATTTGTGTCATTGGATGAACATTTAGGTCATTTTTCGTCCTCCATAGGCTTATTCTTTTCCAATTAGGGCTTTTAAGCAATCTTGTGCATCCAATAAGTTCATTTGTGTCATTGGATGAACATTTTGGTCATTTTCGTCCTCCCTAGGCTTATTCTTGTCCAATTAGGGTTTCTAACCAATCTTGTGCATCCAATAAGTTCATTTGTGTCATTGGATGAACATTTAGGTCATTTTCGTCCTCCCTAGGCTTATTCTTGTCCAATTAGGGTTTTTAACCAATCTTGTGAATCCAATAGGTGTGTTTGTGTCATTGGATGAACATTTAGGTCATTTTCGTCCTCCCTAGGCTTATTCTTGTCCAATTAGGATTTTTAACCAATCTTGTGCATCCAATAAGTTCATTTGTGTCATTGGATGAACATTTAGGTCATTTTCGTCCTCCCTAGTCTTATTCTTGTCCAAGTAGGGTTTTAAGCAATCTTGTGCATCCAATAAGTTCATTTGTGTCATTGGATGAACATTTAGGTCATTTTCGTCCTCCCTAGGCTTATTTTTGTGCAATTAGGGTTTTTAACCAATCTTGTGCATCCAATAGGTGTGTTTGTGTCATTAGATGAACATTTAGGTCATTTTCATCCTCCCTAGGCTTATTGTTGTCCAATTAGGGTTTTTAACCAATCTTGTGCATCCAATAGGTGTGTTTGTGTCATTGGATGAACATTTAGGTCATTTCCGTCCTCCCTAGTCTTATTCTTGTCCAATTAGGGTTTTAAGCCAATCTTGTGCATCCAATAGGTGTGTTTGTGTCATTTGATGAACATTTAGGTCATTTGCGTCCTCCCAAGGCTTATTCTTATCCAATTAGGGTTTTAAGCAATCTTGTGCATCCAATAAGTTCATTTGTGTCATTGGATTAAGATTTAAGTCATTTTCGTCCTCCCTATGCTTATTCTTGTCCAGTTAGGGTTTTTAACCAATCTTGTGCATCCAATAGGTGTGTTTGTGTCATTGGATGAACATTTAGGTCATTTTCGTCCTCCCTAGGCTTATTCTTGTCCAATTCGGGTTTTTAACCAATCTTGTGCATCCAATAGGTGTGTTTGTGTCATTGGATGAACATTTAGGTCATTTTCGTCCTCCCTAGTCTTATTCTTGTCCAATTAGGGTTTTAAGCAATCTTGTGCATCCAATAAGTTCATTTGTGTCATTGGATTAAGATTTAAGTCATTTTCGTCCACCCTAGGCTTATTCTTGTTCAATTAGGGTTTCTAACCATTCTTGTGCATCCAATAGGTGTGTATGTGTCATTGGATGAACATTTAGGTCATTTTCGTCCTCCCTAGTCTTATTCTTGTCCAATTAGGGTTTTAAGCAATCTTGTGCATCCAATAAGTTCATTTGTGTCATTGGATGAACATTTAGGTTATTTTCGTCCTCCCTAGGCTTAGTTTTGTGCAATTAGGGTTTTTAACCATTCTGGTGCATCCAATAGGTCTGTTTGTGTCATTAGATGAACATTTAGGTCATTTTCATCCTCCCTAGGCTTATTGTTGTCCAATTAGGGTTTTTAACCAATCTTTTGCATCCAATAGGTGTGTTTGTGTCATTGGATGAACATTTAGGTCATTTTCGTCCTCCCTAGTCTTATTCTTGTCCAATTAGGGATTTAAGCAATCTTGTGCATCCAATAAGTTCATTTGTGTCATTGGATGAACATTTAGGTCATTTTCGTCCTCCCTAGGCTTATTCTTGTCCAATTAGGTTTTTAAGCAATCTTGTGCATCCAATAAGTTCATTTGTGTCATTGGATGAACATTTAGGTTATTTTCGTCCTCCCTAGGCTTATTCTTGTCCAATTAGGGTTTCTTACCAATCTTGTGCATCCAATAGGTGTATTTGTGTCATTGGATGAACATTTAGGTCATTTTCGTCCTCCCTAAACTTATTCTTGTCCAATTAGGGTTTTTAACCAATCTTGTGCATCCAATAAGTTCATTTGTGTCATTGGATGAACATTTAGGTCATTTTCGTCCTTCCTAGGCTTATTCTTGTCCAATTAGGGTTTTTAACCAATCTTGTGCATCCAATAAGTTCATTTGTGTCATTGGATGAACATTTAGGTCATGTGCGTCCACCCTAGGCTTATTCTTGTCCAATTAGGGTTTTTAACCAATCTTGTGCATCCAATAAGTGCATTTGTGTCATTGGATGAACATTTAGGTCATTTTCGTCCTCCCAAGGCTTATTCTTGTCCAATTAGGGTTTTTAACAAATCTTGTGCATCCAATAAGTTAATTTGTGTCATTGGATGAACATTTAGGTCATTTTCGTCCTCCCTAGGCTTATTCTTGTCCAATTAGGGTTTTTAACCAATTTTGTGCATCAAATAAGTTCATTTGTATCATTGGATGAACATTTAGGTCATTTTCGTCCTCCCTAGTTTTATTCTTGTCCAATTAGGGTTTTAAGCCAATCTTGTGCATCCAATAGGTGTGTTTGTGTCATTTGATGAACATTTAGGTCATTTTCGTCCTCCCAAGGCTTATTCTTATCCAATTAGGGTTTTAAGCTATCTTGTGCATCCAATAAGTTCATTTGTGTCATTGGATTAAGATTTAAGTCATTTTCGTCCTCCCTATGATTATTCTTGTCCAGTTAGGGTTTTTAACCAATCTTGTGCATCCAATAGGTGTGTTTGTGTCATTGGATGAACATTTAGGTTATTTTCGTCCTCCCTAGGCTTATTCTTGTCCAATTAGGGTTTTTAACCAATCTTGTGCATCCAATAGGTGTGTTTGTGTCATTTGATGAACATTTAGGTCATTTTCGTTCTGCCTAGGCTTATTCTTGTCCAATTAGGGTTTCTTACCAATCTTGTGCATCCAATAGGTGTATTTGTGTCATTGGATGAACATTTAGGTCATTTTCGTCCTCCCTAGGCTTATTCTTGTCCAATTAGGGTTTTTAAGCAATCTTGTGCATCCAATAAGTTCATTTGTGTCATTGGATTAAGATTTAAGTCATTTTCGTCCTCCCTATGCTTATTCTTGTCCAGTTAGGGTTTTTAACCAATCTTGTGCATCCAATAGGTGTGTTTGTGTCATTGGATGAACATTTAGGTCATTTTCGTCCTCCCTAGGCTTATTCTTGTCCAATTAGGGTTTTTAACCAATCTTGTGCATCCAATAGGTGTGTTTGTGTCATTGGATGAACATTTAGGTCATTTTCGTCTTCCCTAGGCTTATTCTTGTCCAATTAGGGTTTCTAACCAATCTTGTGCATCCCATAGGTGTGTTTGTGTCATTGGATGAACATTTAGGTCATTTTCGTCCTCCCTAAGCTTATTCTTGTCTAATTAGGGTTTTTAAGCAATCTTGTGCATCCAAAAAGTTCATTTGTGTCATTGGATGAACATTTAGGTCATTTTCGTCCACCCTAGGTTTATTCTTTTCCAATTAGGGTTATTAACCAATCTTGTGCATCCAATAAGTTCATTTGTGTCATTGGATGAACATTTAGGTCATTTTCGTCCTCCCTAGGCTTATTCTTGTCCAATTAGGGTTTTTAAGCAATCTTGTGCATCCAATAAGTTCATTTGTGTCATTGGATGAACATTTAGGTCATTTTCGTCCTCCCAAGGCTTATTCTTGTCCAATTAGGGTTTTTAACCAATCTTGTGCATCCAATAAGTTCATTTGTGTCATTGGATGAACATTTAGGTCATTTTCGTCCTCCCTAGGCTTATTCTTGTCCAATTAGGGTTTTTAAGCAATCTTGTGCATCCAATAAGTTCATTTGTGTCATTGAATGAACATTTAGGTCATTTTCGTCCTTCCTAGGCTAATTCTTGTTCAATTAGGGTTTCTAACCAATCTTGTGCATCCAATAGGTGTGTTTGTGTCATTGGATGAACATTTTGGTCATTTTCGTCCTCCCTAGTCTTATTCTTGTCCAATTAGGGTTTTAAGCAATCTTGTGCATCCAATAAGTTCATTTGTGTCATTGGATGAACATTTAGGTTATTTTCGTCCTCCCTAGGCTTAGTTTTGTGCAATAAGGGTTTTTAACCATTCTGGTGCATCCAATAGGTCTGTTTGTGTCATTAGATGAACATTTAGGTCATTTTCATCCTCCCTAGGCTTATTGTTGTCCAATTAGGGTTTTTAACCAATCTTTTGCATCCAATAGGTGTGTTTGTGTCATTGGATGAACATTTAGGTCATTTTCGTCCTCCCTAGTCTTATTCTTGTCCAATTAGGGTTTTAAGCAATCTTGTGCATCCAATAAGTTCATTTGTGTCATTGGATTAAGATTTAAGTCATTTTCGTCCAACCTAGGCTTATTCTTGTTCAATTAGGGTTTCTAACCAATCTTGTGCATCCAATAGGTGTGTTTGTGTCATTGGATGAACATTTAGGTCATTTTCGTCCTCCCTAGTCTTATTCTTGTCCAATTAGGGTTTTAAGCAATCTTGTGCATCCAATAAGTTCATTTGTGTCATTTGATGAACATTTAGGTCATTTTCGTCCTCCCTAGGCTTATTCTTGTCCAATTAGGTTGTTAAGCAATCTTGTGCATCCAATAAGTTCATTTGTGTCATTGGAGGAACATTTAGGTCGTTTTCATCCTCCTTAGGCTTATTCTTGTCCAACTAGGGTTTCTAACCAATCTTGTGCATCCAATAGGTGTATTTGTGTTAATGGATGAACATTTAGGTCATTTTCGTCCTCCCTAGGCTTATTCTGGTCCAATTAGGGTTTTTAAGCAATCCTGTGCATCCAATAAGTTCATTTGTGTCATTGGATGAACATTTAGGTCATTTTCGTCCTCCCTAGGCTTATTCTTGTCCAATTAGGGTTTTTAACCAATCTTGTGCATCCAATAAGTTCATTTGTGTCATTGGATGAACATTTTGGTCATTTTCGTCCTCCCTAGGCTTATTCTTGTCCAATTAGGGTTTTTAAGCAATCTTGTGCATCCAATAAGTTCATTTGTGTCATTGAATGAACATTTAGGTCATTTTCGTCCTCCCTAGGCTTATTCTTGTTCAATTAGGGTTTCTAACCAATCTTGTGCATCTAATAAGTTCATTTGTGTCATTGGATGAACATTTAGATCATTTCCGTCCTCCCTAGGCTTATTCTTGTCCAATTAGGGTTTTTAAGCAATCTTGTGCATCAAATAAGTTCATTTGTGTCATTGGATGAACATTTAGGTCATTTTTGTCCTCCCAAGGCTTATTCTTGTCCAATTAGGGTTTTTAACCAATCTTGTGCATCCAATAAGTTCATTTGTGTCATTGGATGAACATTTAGGTCATTTTCGTCCTCCCTTGGCTTATTCTTGTCCAATTAGGATTTTTAAGCAATCTTGTGCATCCAATAAGTTCATTTGTGAAATTGGATGAACATTTAGGTCATTTTCGTCCTCCCTAGGCTTATTTTTGTGCAATTAGGGTTTTTAACCAATCTTGTGCATCCAATAGGTGTGTTTGTGTCATTAGATGAACATTTAGGTCATTTTCATCCTCCCTAGGCTTATTGTTGTACAATTAGGGTTTTTAACCAATCTTGTGCATCCAATAGGTGTGTTTGTGTCATTGGATGAACATTTAGGTCATTTTCATCCTCCCTAGTTTTATTCTTGTCCAATTAGGGTTTTTAGCCAATCTTGTGCATCCAATAGGTGTGTTTGTGTCATTTGATGAACATTTAGGTCATTTTCGTCCTCCCAAGGCTTATTCTTATCCAATTAGGGTTTTAAGCAATCTTGTGCATCCAATAAGTTCATTTGTGTCATTGGATTAAGATTTAAGTCATTTTCGTCCTCCCAATGCTTATTCTTGTCCTGTTAAGGTTTTTAACCAATCTTGTGCATCCAATAGGTGTGTTTGTGTCATTAGATGAACATTTAGGTCATTTTCATCCTCCCTAGGCTTATTGTTGTACAATTAGGGTTTTTAACCAATCTTGTGCATCCAATAGGTGTGTTTGTGTCATTGGATGAACATTTAGGTCATTTTCATCCTCCCTAGTTTTATTCTTGTCCAATTAGGGTTTTAAGCCAATCTTGTGCATCCAATAGGTGTGTTTGTGTCATTTGATGAACATTTAGGTCATTTTCGTCCTCCCAAGGCTTATTCTTATCCAATTAGGGTTTTAAGCTATCTTGTGCATCCAATAAGTTCATTTGTGTCATTGGATTAAGATTTAAGTCATTTTCGTCCTCCCTATGATTATTCTTGTCCAGTTAGGGTTTTTAACCAATCTTGTGCATCCAATAGGTGTGTTTGTGTCATTGGATGAACATTTAGGTTATTTTCGTCCTCCCTAGGCTTATTCTTGTCCAATTAGGGTTTTTAACCAATCTTGTGCATCCAATAAGTTCATTTGTGTCATTGGAAAAACATTTAGGTCATTTTCGTCCACCCTAGGCTTATTCTTGTCCAATTAGGGTTTTTAAGCAATCTTGTGCATCCAATAAGTTCATTTGTGTCATTGGATGAACATTTAGGTCATTTTCGTCCTCCCTAGGCTTATTCTTGTCCAATTAGGGTTTTTAAGCAATCTTGTGCATCCAATAAGTTCATTTGTGTCATTGGATGCACATTTAGGTCATTTTCGTCCTCCCTAGGCTTATTCTTGTTCAATTAGGGTTTCTAACCAATCTTGTGCATCCAATAGGTGTGTTTGTGTCATTGGATGAACATTTAGGTCATTTTCGCCCTCCCTAGTCTTATTCTTGTCCAATTAGGGTTTTAAGCAATCTTGTGCATCCAATAAGTTCATTTGTGTCATTGGATGAACATTTAGGTTATTTTCGTCCTCACTAGGCTTATTGTTGTCCAATTAGGGTTTTTAACCAATCTTGTGCATCCAATAGGTGTGTTTGTGTCATTTGATGAACATTTAGGTCATTTTCCTCCTCCCTAGTCTTATTCTTGTCCAATTAGGGTTTAAAGCAATCTTGTGCATCCAATAAGTTCATTTGTGTCATTGGATTAAGATTTAAGTCATTTTCGTCCTCCCTAGGCTTATTCTTGTTCAATTAGGGTTTCTAACCAATCTTGTGCATCCAATAGGTGTGTTTGTGTCATTGGATGAACATTTAAGTCATTTTCGTCCTCCCTAGTCTTATTCTTTTCCAATTAGGGTTTTAAGCAATCTTGTGCATCCAATAAGTTCATTTGTGTCATTGGATGAACATTTAGATCATTTTTCGTCCTCCCTAGGCTTATTCTTGTCCAATTAGGGTTTTTAAGCAATCTTGTGCATCCAATAAGTTCATTTGTGTCATTGGATGAACATTTAGGTCATTTTCGTCCTCCCTAGGCTTATTCTTGTCCAATTAGGGTTTATAAGCAATCTTGTGCTTCCAATAAGTTCATTTGTGTCATTGGATGAACATTTAGGTCATTTTCGTCCTCCCTAGGCTTATTCTTGTCCAATTAGGGTTTCTAACCAAACTTGTGCATCCAATAAGTTCTTTTTTGTCATTGGATGAACATTTAGGTCATTTTCGTCCTCCCTAGGCTTATTCTTGTCCAATTAGGGTTTTTAACCAATCTTGTGCATCCAATAGGTGTGTTTTTTCATTGGATGAACATTTAGGTCATTTTCGTCCTCCCTAGGCTTATTCTTGTCAAATTAGGGTTTCTAACCAATCTTTTGCATCCAATAGGTGTATTTGTGTCATTGGATGAACATTTAGGTCATTTTCGTCCTCCCTAGGCTTATTCTTGTCCAATTAGGGTTTTTAAGCAATCTTGTGCATCCAATAAGTTCATTTGTGTCATTGGATGAACATTTACGTCATTTTCGTCCTCCCTAGGCTTATTCTTGTCCAATTAGGGTTTTTAACCAATCTTGTGCATCCAATAGGTGTGTTTGTGTCTTTGGATGAACATTTAGGTCATTTTCGTCCTCCCTACGCTTATTCTTGTCCAATTAGGGTTTTTAACCAATCTTGTGCATCCAATAGGTGTGTTTGTGTCATTGGATGAACATTTAGGTCATTTTCGTCCTCCCTAGGCTTATTCTTGTCCAATTAGGGTTTTTAACCAATCTTGTGCATCCAATAGGTGTGTTTGTGTCATTGGATGAACATTTAGGTCATTTTCGTCCTCCCTAGGCTTATTCTTGTCCAATTAGGGTTTTAAACCGATCTTGTGCATCCAATAAGTTCATTTGTGTCATTGGATTAACATTTAGGTCATTTTCGTCCTTCCTAGGCTTATTCTTGTCCGATTAGGGTTTCTAACCAATCTTGTGCATTCAATAGGTGTGTTTGTGTCATTGGATGAACATTTAGGTCATTTTCGTCCTCCCTAGTCTTATTCTTGTCCAATTAGGGTTTTTAACCAATCTTGTGCATCCAATAAGTTCATTTGTGTCATTGGATTAACATTTAGGTCATTTTCTTCCTTCCTAGGCTTATTCTTGTCCAATTAGGGTTTCTAACCAATCTTGTGCATCCAATCGGTGTGTTTGTGTCATTGGATGAACATTTAGGTCATTTTCGTCCTCCCTAGGCTTATTCTTGTCCAATTAGGGTTTTTAACCAATCTTGTGCATCCAATAAGTTCATTTGTGTCATTGGGTGAACATTTAGGTCATTTTCGTCCTCCCTATGCTTATTCTTGTCCAATTAGGGTTTCTAACCAATCTTGTGCATCCAATAGGTGTCTTTAGTCATTTGATGAACATTTAGGTCATTTTCGTCCTCCCTAGGCTTATTCTTGTCCAATTAGGGTTTTTAACCAATCTTGTGCATCCAATAGGTGTGTTTGTGTCATTGGATGAACATTTAGGTCATTTTCGTTCTCCCTAGGCTTATTCTTGTCCAATTAGGGTTTTTAACCAATTTTGTGCATCCAATAAGTTCATTTGTGTCATTGGATGAACATTTAGGTCATTTTAATCCACCCTAGGCTTATTCTTGTCCAATTAGGGTTTTTAACCAATCTTGTGCATCCAATAAGTTCATTTGTGTCATTGGATGAACATTTAGGTCATTTTCGTCCTCCCAAGGCTTATTCTTGTCCAATTAGGGTTTTTAACCAATCTTGTGCATCCAATAAGTTCATTTGTGTCATTGGATTCAGATTTAAGTCATTTTCGTCCTCCCTAGGCTTATTCTTTTCCAGTTAGGGTTTTTAACCAATCTTGTGCATCCAATAGGTGTGTTTGTGTCATTGGATGAACATTTAGGTCATTTTCGTCCTCCCTAGGCTTATTCTTGTCCAATTAGGGTTTTTAACCAATCTTGTGCATCCAATAGGTGTGTTTGTGGCATTGGATGAACATTTAGGTCATTTTCGCCCTCCCTAGGCTTATTCTTGTCCAATTAGGGTTTTTAACCATTCTTGTGCATCCAATAAGTTCATTTGTGTCATCGGATTAACATTTAAGTCATTTTCATCCTCTCTAGGCTTATTCTTTCCAATTAGGGTTTCTAACGAATCTTGTGCATCCAATAGGTGTGTTTGTGTCATTGGATGAACATTTAGGTCATTTTCGTCCTCCCATGGCTTATTCTTGTCCAATTAGGGTTTTTAACCAAAGTTGTGCATCCAATAGGTGTGTTTGTGTCATTGGATGAACATTTAGGTCATTTTCTTCCTCCCTAGGCTTATTCTTGTCCAATTAGGGTTTCTAACCAATCTTGTGCATCCAATAGGTGTGTTTGTGTCATTGGATGAACATTTATGTCATTTTCGTCCTCCCTAGTCTTATTCTTGTCCAATTAGGGTTTTAAGCAATCTTGTGCATCCAATAAGTTCATTTGTGTCATTGGATGAACATTTAGGTCATTTTCGTCCTCCCTAGGCTTATTTTTGTGCAATTAGGGTTTTTAACCAATCTTGTGCATCCAATAGGTGTGTTTGTGTCATTAGATGAACATTTAGGTCATTTTCATCCTCCCTAGGCTTATTGTTGTCCAATTAGGGTTTTTAACCAATCTTGTGCATCCAATAGGTGTGTTAATGTCATTCGATGAACATTTAGGTCATTTACGTCCTCCCTAGGCTTATTCTTGTGCAATTATGGTTTTTAATCAATCTTGTGCATCTAATAGGTGTGTTTGTGTCATTGGATGAACATTTAGGTCATTTTCGTCCTCCCTAGTCTTATTCTTGTCCAATTAGGGTTTTAAGCAATCTTGTGCATCCAATAAGTTCATTTGTGTCATTGGATGAACATTTAGGCTATTTTCGTCCTCATTAGGCTTAGTTTTGAGCAATTACGGTTTTTAACCAATCTTGTGCATCCAATAGGTGTGTTTGTGTCATTAGATGAACATTTAGGTCATTTTCATCCTCCCTAGGCTTATTGTTGTCCAATTAGGGTTTTTAACCAATCTTGTGCATCCAATAGGTGTGTTTGTGTCATTGGATGAACATTTAGGTCATTTTCGTCCTCCCTAGTTTTATTCTTGTCCAATTAGGGTTTTAAGCAATCTTGTGCATCCAATAAGTTCATTTGTGTCATTGGATGAACATTTAGGTCATTTTCGTCCTCCCTAGGCTTATTCTTGTCCAATTAGGGTTTTTAAGCAATCTTGTGCATCCAATAAGTTCATTTTTGTCATTGGATGAACATATAGGTCATTTTCGTCCTCCCTAGGCTTATTCTTGTCCAATTAGGGTTTTTAAGCAATCTTGTGCATCCAATAAGTTCATTTGTGTCATTGGATGAACATTTAGGTCATTTTCGTCCTCCCTAGGCTTATTCTTGTCCAATTAGGGTTTTTAACCAATCTTGCGCATCCAATAAGTTCATTTGTGTCATTGGATGAACATTTAGGTCATTTTCGTCCTCCCTAGGCTTATTCTTGTCCAATTAGGGTTTTTAACCAACCTTGTGCATCCAATAAGTTCATTTGTGTCATTGGATGAACATTTAGGTCATTTTCGTCCTCCCTAGGCTTATTCTTGTCCAATTAGGGTTTTTAAGCAATCTTGTGCATCCAATAAGTTCATTTGTGTCATTGAATGAACATTTAGGTCATTTTCGTCCTCCCTAGGCTTATTCTTGTTCAATTAGGGTTTCTAACCAATCTTGTGCATCCAATAGGTGTGTTTGTGTCATTGGATGAATATTTTGGTCATTTTCGTCCTCCCTAGTCTTATTCTTGTCCAATTAGGGTTTTAAGCAATCTTGTGCATCCAATAAGTTCATTTGTGTCATTGGATGAACATTTAGGTCATTTTCGTCCTCCCTAGGCTTATTCTTGTCCAATTAGGGTTTTTAAGCAATCTTGTGCATCCAATAAGTTCATTTGTGTCATTGGATGAACATTTAGGTCATTTTCGTCCTCCCTAGGCTTATTCTTGTCCAATTAGGGTTTCTAACCAATCTTTTGCATCCAATAGGTGTATTTATGTCATTGGATGAACATTTAGGTCATTTTCGTCCTCCCTAGGCTTATTCTTGTCCAATTAGGGTTTTTAAGCAATCTTGTGCATCCAATAAGTTCATTTGTGTCATTGGATGAACATTTAGGTCATTTTCGTCCTCCCTAGGCTTATTCTTGTCCAATTAGGGTTTTTAAGCAATCTTGTGCATCCAATAAGTTCATTTGTGTCATTGGATGAACATTTAGGTCATTTTCGTCCTCCCTAGGCATATTCTTGTCCAATTAGGGTTTTTAACCAATCTTGTGCATCCAATAGGTGTATTTGTGTCATGTGATGAACATTTAGGTCATTTTCGTCCTCCCAAGGCTTATTCTTGTCTAATTAGGGTTTTTAAGCAATCTTGTGCATCCAATAAGTTCATTTGTGTTATTGGATGAACATTTAGGTCATTTTCGTCCTCCCTAGGCTTATTCTTGTCCAATTAGGGTTTTTAACTAATCTTGTGCATCCAATAGGTGTATTTGTGCCATTGGATGAACATTTAGGTCATTTTCGTCCTCCCTAGGCTTATTCTTGTCCAATTAGGGTTTTTAAGCAATCTTGTGCATCCAATAAGTTCATTTGTGTCATTGGATGAACATTTAGGTCATTTTCGTCCTCCCTAGGCATATTCTTGTCCAATTAGGGTTTTTAACCAATCTTGTGCATCCAATAGGTGTATTTGTGTCATTGGATGAACATTTAGGTCATTTTCGTCCTCCCTAGGTTTATTCTTATCCAATTAGGGTTTTTAAGCAATCTTGTGCATCCAATAGGTGTGTTTGTGTCATTGGATGAACATTTAGGTCATTTTCGTCCTCCCTAGGCTTATTCTTGTCCAATTAGGGTTTTTAACCAATCTTGTGCATCCAATAGGTGTGTTTGTGTCATTGGATTAACATTTAGGTCATTTTCGTCATCCCTAGGCTTATTCTTGTCCAATTAGGGTTTTTAACCAATCTTGTGCATCCAATAGGTGTGTTTGTGTCATTGGATGAAAATTTAGGTCATTTTCGTCCTCCCTAGGCTTATTCTTGTCCAAGTAGGGTTTCTAACCAATCTTGTGCATCCAATAGGTGTATTTGTGTCATTGGATGAACATTTAGGTCATTTTCATCCTCCCTAGGCTTATTCTTGTCTAATTAGGGTTTTTAAGCAATTTTGTGCATCCAATAAGTTCATTTGTGTTATTGGATGAAACATTTAGGTCATTTTCGTCCTCCCTAGGCTTATTCTTGTCCAATTAGGGTTTTTAACCAATCTTGTGCATCCAATAGGTGTGTTTGTGTCATTGGATGAACATTTAGGTCAGTTTCGTCCTCCCTAGGCTTATTCTTATCCAATTAGGGTTTCTAACGAATCTTGTGCATCCAATAGGTGTATTTGTGTCATTGGATGAACATTTAGGTCATTTTCGTCCTCCCTAGGCTTATTCTTGTCCAATTTCGGTTTTTAACCAATCTTGTGCATCCAATATGTGTGTTTGTGTCATTGGATGAACATTTAGGTCATTTTCGTCCTCCCTAGGCTTATTCTTGTCCAATTAGGGTTTCTAACCAATCTTGTGCATCCAATAGGTGTATTTGTGTCATTGGATGAACATTTAGGTCATTTTCGTCCTTCCTAGGCTTATTCTTGTCTAATTAGGGTTTTTAAGCAATCTTGTGCTTCCAATAAGTTCATTTGTGTTATTGGATGAACATTTAGGTCATTTTCGTCCTTACTAGGCTTATTCTTTTCCAATTAGGGTTTTTAACCAATCTTGTGCATCCAATAGGTGTGTTTGTGTCATTGGATGAACATTTAGGTCAGTTTCGTCCTCCCTAGGCTTATTCTTGTCCAATTAGGGTGTTTAACGAATCTTGTGCATCCAATAGGTGTATTTGTGTCATTGGATGAACATTTAGGTCATTTTCGTCCTCCCTAGGCTTATTCTTGTCCAATTAGGGTTTTTAAGCAATCTTGTGCATCCAATAAGTTCATTTGTGTCATTGGATGAACATTTAGGTCATTTTCGTCCTCCCTAGGCTTATTCTTGTCCAATTAGGGTTTTTAAGCAATCTTGTGCATCCAATAAGTTCATTTGTGTCATTGGATGAACATTTAGGTCATTTTCGTCCTCCCAAGGCTTATTCTTGTCCAATTAGGGTTTTTAAGCAATCTTGTGCATCCAATAAGTTAATTTGTGTCATTGGATGAACATTTAGGTCATTTTCGTCCTCCCTAGGCTTATTCTTGTCCAATTAGGGTTTTTAAGCAATCTTGTGCATCAAATAAGTTCATTTGTGTCATTTGATGAACATTTAGGTCATTTTCGTCCACCCTAGGCTTATTCTTGTCCAATTAGGGTTTTGAACCAATCTTGTGTATCCAATAAGTTCATTTTGTGTCATTGGATGAACATTTAGGTCATTTTCGTCCTCCCAAGGCTTATTCTTGTCCAATTAGGGTTTCTAACCAATCTTGTGCATCCAATAAGTTCATTTGTGTCATTGGATGAACATTTAGGTCTTTTTCGTCCTCCCTAGGCTTATTCTTGTCCAATTAGGGTTTTTAAGCAATCTTGTGCATCCAATAAGTTCATTTGTGTCATTTGATTAAGATTTAAGTCATTTTCGTCCTCCCTAGGCTTATTCTTGTCCAGTTAGGGTTTTTAACCAATCTTGTGCATCCAATAGGTGTGTTTGTGTCATTGGATGAACATTTAGGTCATTTTCGTCCTCCCTAGGCTTATTCTTGTCCAATTAGGGTTTTTAACCAATCTTGTGCATCCAATAGGTGTGTTTGTGTCATTGGATGAACATTTAGGTCATTTTCGTTCCCCCTAGGCTTATTCTTGTCCAATTAGGGTTTTTAACCAATCTTGTGCATCCAATAAGTTCATTTGTGTCATTGGATGAACATTTAGGTCATTTTCGTCCTCCCTAGGCTTATTCTTGTCCAATTAGGGTTTTTAAGCAATGTTGTGCATCCTATAAGTTCATTTGTGTCATTGGATGAACATTTAGGTCATTTTCGTCCTCCCTAGGCTTATTCTTGTCCAATTAGGGTTTTTAAGCAATCTTGTGCATCCAATAAGTTCATTTGTGTCATTGGATGAACATTTAGGTCATTTTCGTCCACCCTAGGCTTTTTGTTGTCCAATTAGGGTTTTTAACCAATCTTGTGCATCCAATAAGTTCATTTGTGTCATTGGATGAACATTTAGGTCATTTTCGTCCTCCCTAGGCTTATTCTTGTCCAACTAGGGTTTCTCACCAATCTTGTGCATCCAATAGGTGTATTTGTGTCATTGGATGAAGATTTAGGTCATTTTCGTCCTCCCTAGGCTTATTCTTGTCCAATTAGGGTTTTTAAGCAATCTTGTGCATCCAATAAGTTCATCTGTGTCATTGGATGAACATTTAGGTCATTTTCGTCCTCCCTAGGCTTATTCTTGTCCAATTAGGGTTTTTAACCAATCTTGTGCATCCAATAGGTGTGTTTGTGTCATTGGATGAACATTTAGGTCAATTTCGTTCTTCCTAGGCTTATTCTTGTCCAATTAGGGTTTTTAACCAATCTTGTGATTCCAATAAGTTCATTTGTGTCATTGGATGAACATTTAGGTCATTTTCGTCCACCCTAGGCTTATTCATGTCCAATTAGGGTTTTTAACCAATCTTGTGCATCCAATAAGTTCATTTGTGTCATTGGATGAACATTTAGGTCATTTTCGTCCTCCCAAGGCTTATTCTTTTCCAATTAGGGTTTTTAACCAATCTTGTGCATCCAATAAGTTAATTTGTGTCATTGGATGAACATTTAGGTCATTTTCGTCCTCCCTAGGCTTATTCTTGTCCAATTAGGGTTTTTAAGCAATCTTGTGCATCCAATAAGTTCATTTGTGTCATTGGATGAACATTTAGGTCATTTTCGTCCTCCCTAGGCTTATTCTTGTCCAATTAGGGTTTTTAAGCAATCTTGTGCATCCAATAAGTTCATTTGTGTCATTGAATGAACATTTAGGTCATTTTCGTCCTCCCTAGGCTTATTCTTGTTCAAATAGGGTTTCTAACCAATCTTGTGCATCCAATAGGTGTGTTTGTGTCATTGGATGAACATTTTGGTCATTTTCGTCCTCCCTAGTCTTATTCTTGTCCAATTAGGGTTTTAAGCAATCTTGTGCATCCAATAAGTTCATTTGTGTCATTGGATGAACATTTAGGTTATTTTCGTCCTCCCTAGGCTTAGTTTTGTGCAATTAGGGTTTTTAACCATTCTGGTGCATCCAATAGGTCTGTTTGTGTCATTAGATGAACATTTAGGTCATTTTCATCCTCCCTAGGCTTATTGTTGTCCAATTAGGGTTTTGAACCAATCTTTTGCATCCAATAGGTGTGTTTGTGTCATTGGATGAACATTTAGGTCATTTTTCGTCCTCCCTAGTCTTATTCTTGTCCAATTAGGGTTTTAAGCAATCTTGTGCTTCCAATAAGTTTATTTGTGTCATTGGATTAAGATTTAAGTCATTTTCGTCCAACCTAGGCTTATTCTTGTTCAATTTGGGTTTCTAACCAATCTTGTGCATCCAATAGGTGTGTTTGTGTCATTGGATGAACATTTAGGTCATTTTCGTCCTCCCTAGTCTTATTCTTGTCCAATTAGGGATTTAAGCAATCTTGTGCATCCAATAAGTTCATTTGTGTCATTGGATGAACATTTAGGTCATTTTCGTCCTCCCTAGGCTTATTCTTGTCCAATTAGGTTTTTAAGCAATCTTGTGCATCCAATAAGTTCATTTGTGTCATTGGATGAACATTTAGGTTATTTTCGTCCTCCCTAGGCTTATTCTTGTCCAATTAGGGTTTCTTACCAATCTTGTGCATCCAATAGGTGTATTTGTGTCATTGGATGAACATTTAGGTCATTTTCGTCCTCCCTAAACTTATTCTTGTCCAATTAGGGTTTTTAACCAATCTTGTGCATCCAATAAGTTCATTTGTGTCATTGGATGAACATTTAGGTCATTTTCGTCCTTCCTAGGCTTATTCTTGTCCAATTAGGGTTTTTAACCAATCTTGTGCATCCAATAAGTTCATTTGTGTCATTGGATGAACATTTAGGTCATGTGCGTCCACCCTAGGCTTATTCTTGTCCAATTAGGGTTTTTAACCAATCTTGTGCATCCAATAAGTGCATTTGTGTCATTGGATGAACATTTAGGTCATTTTCGTCCTCCCAAGGCTTATTCTTGTCCAATTAGGGTTTTTAACAAATCTTGTGCATCCAATAAGTTAATTTGTGTCATTGGATGAACATTTAGGTCATTTTCGTCCTCCCTAGGCTTATTCTTGTCCAATTAGGGTTTTTAACCAATTTTGTGCATCAAATAAGTTCATTTGTATCATTGGATGAACATTTAGGTCATTTTCGTCCTCCCTAGTTTTATTCTTGTCCAATTAGGGTTTTAAGCCAATCTTGTGCATCCAATAGGTGTGTTTGTGTCATTTGATGAACATTTAGGTCATTTTCGTCCTCCCAAGGCTTATTCTTATCCAATTAGGGTTTTAAGCTATCTTGTGCATCCAATAAGTTCATTTGTGTCATTGGATTAAGATTTAAGTCATTTTCGTCCTCCCTATGATTATTCTTGTCCAGTTAGGGTTTTTAACCAATCTTGTGCATCCAATAGGTGTGTTTGTGTCATTGGATGAACATTTAGGTTATTTTCGTCCTCCCTAGGCTTATTCTTGTCCAATTAGGGTTTTTAACCAATCTTGTGCATCCAATAGGTGTGTTTGTGTCATTTGATGAACATTTAGGTCATTTTCGTTCTGCCTAGGCTTATTCTTGTCCAATTAGGGTTTCTTACCAATCTTGTGCATCCAATAGGTGTATTTGTGTCATTGGATGAACATTTAGGTCATTTTCGTCCTCCCTAGGCTTATTCTTGTCCAATTAGGGTTTTTAAGCAATCTTGTGCATCCAATAAGTTCATTTGTGTCATTGGATGAACATTTAGGTCATTTTCGTCCTCCCTAGGCTTATTCTTGTCCAATTAGTGTTTCTAACCAATCTTGTGCATCCAATAGGTGTGTTTGTGTCATTCGATGAACATTAAGGTCATTTTCATCCTCCCTAGTCTTATTCTTGTCCAATTAGGGTTTTAAGCAATCTTGTGCATCCAATAAGTTCATTTGTGTCATTGGATGAACATTTAGGTCATTTTCGTCCTCCCTAGGCTTATTCTTGTCCAATTAGGGTTTCTAACCAATCTTGTCCATCCAATAGGTGTGTTTATGTCATTCGATGAACATTTAGGTCATTTTCGTCCTCCATAGTCTTATTCTTGTCCAATTAGGGTTTTAAGCAATCTTGTGCATCCAATAAGTTCATTTGTGTCATTGGATGAACATTTAGGTCATTTTCGTCCTCCCTAGGCTTATTTTTGTGCAATTAGGGTTTTTAACCAATCTTGTGCATCCAATAGGTGTGTTTGTGTCATTAGATGAACATTTAGGTCATTTTCATCCTCCCTAGGCTTATTGTTGTACAATTAGGGTTTTTAACCAATCTTGTGCATCCAATAGGTGTGTTTGTGTCATTGGATGAACATTTAGGTCATTTTCGTCCTCCCTAGTCTTATTCTTGTCCAATTAGGGTTTTAAGCAATCTTGTGCATCCAATAAGTTCATTTGTGTCATTGGATGAATATTTAGGTCATTTTCATCCTCCCTAGGCTTATTCTTGTCCAATTAGGGTTTTTAACCAATCATGTGCATCCAAAAAAGTTCATTTGTGTCATTGGATGAACAATTAGGTCATTTTCGTCCACCCTAAGCTTATTCTTGTCCAATTAGGGTTTTTAACCAATCTTATGCATCCAATAAGTTCATTTGTGTCATTGGATGAACATTTAGGTCATTTTCGTCCTCCCTAGGCTTATTCTTGTCCAATTAGGGTTTTTAAGCAATCTTGTGCATCCAATAAGTTCATTTGTGTCATTGGATGAACATTTAGGTAATTTTCGTCCTCCCAAGGCTTATTCTTGTCCAATTAGGGTTTTTAACCAATCTTGTGCATCCAATAAGTTCATTTGTGTCATTGGATGAACATTTAGGTCATTTTCGTCCTCCCTAGGCTTATTCTTGTCCAATTAGGGTTTTTAAGCAATCTTGTGCATCCAATAAGTTCATTTGTGTCATTGGATGAACATTTAGGTCATTTTCGTCCTCCCTAGGCTTATTTTGGTGCAATTAGGGTTTTTAACCAATCTTGTGCATCCAATAGGTGTGTTTGTGACATTAGATGAACATTTAGGTCATTTTCATCCTCCCTAGGCTTATTGTTGTCCAATTAGGGTTTTTAACCAATCTTGTGCATCCAATAGGTGTGTTTGTGTCATTAGATGAACATTTAGGTCATTTTCATCCTCCCTAGGCTTATTGTTGTCCAATTAGGGTTTTTAACCAATCTTGTGCATCCAATAGGTGTGTTTGTGTCATTAAATGAACATTTAGGTCATTTTCATCCTCCCTAGGCTTATTGTTGTCCAATTAGGGTTTTTAACCAATCTTGTGCATCCAATAGGTGTGTTTGTGTAATTGGATGAACATTTAGGTCATTTTCGTCCTCGCTAGTCTTATTCATGTCCAATTAGGGTTTTAAGCAATCTTGTGCATCCAATAAGTTCATTTGTGTCATTGGATTAAGATTTAAGTCATTTTCGTCCTCCATAGGCTTATTCTTGTTCAATTAGGGTTTCTAACCAATCTCGTGCATCCAATAGGTGTGTTTGTGTCAGTGGATGAACATTTAGGTCATTTTCGTCTTCCCTAGGCTTATTCTTGTCTAATTAGGGTTTTTAAGCAATCTTGTGCATCCAATAAGTTCATTTGTTTCATTGGATGAACATTTAGGTCATTTATGTCCTCCCTAGGCTTATTCTTGTCCAATTATGGTTTTTAACCAATCTTGTGCATCCAATAGGTGTGTTTGTGTCATTGGATGAACATTTAGGTCATTTTCGTCCTCCCTAGGCTTATTGTTGTCCAATTAGGGTTTCTAACCAATCTTGTGATTCCAATAGGTGTATTTGTGTCATTGGATGAACATTTAGGTCATTTTCGTCCTCCCTAGGCTTATTCTTGTCCAATTAGGGTTTTTAAGCAATCTTGTGCATCCAATAAGTTCATTTGTGTCATTGGATGAACATTTAGGTCATTTTCGTCCTCCCTAGGCTTATTCTTGTCCAATTAGGGTTTTTAACCAATCTTGTGCATCCAATAGGTGTGTTTGTGTCATTGGATGAACATTTAGGTCATTTTCGTTCATTCTAGGCTTATTCTTGTCCAATTAGGGTTTTTTACCAATCTTGTGCATCCAATAAGTTCATTTGTGTCATTGGATGAACATTTAGGTCATTTTCGTCCTCCCTAGGCTTATTCTTGTCCAATTAGGGTTTTTAACCAATCTTGTGCATCCAATAAGTTCATTTGTGTCATTGGATGAACATTTAGGTCATTTTCGTCCACCCTAGGCTTATTCTTGTCCAATTAGGGTTTTTAACCAATCTTGTGCATCCAATAAGTTCATTTGTGTCATTGGATAAACATTTAGGTCATTTTTGACCTCCCTAGGCTTATTCTTGTCCAGTTAGGGTTTTTAACCATTCTTGTGCATCCAATAGGCGTATTTGTGTCATTGGATGAACATTTTGGTCATTTTCGTCTTCCCAAGGCTTATTCTTGTCCAATTAGGGTTTTTAACCAATCTTGTGCATCCAATAAGTTCATTTGTGTCATTGGATGAACATTTAGGTCATTTTCGTCCTCCCTAGGCTTATTCTTGTCCAATTAGGGTTTTTAAGCAATCTTGTGCATCCAATAAGTTCATTTCTGTCTTTGGATGAACATTTAGGTCATTTTCATCCTCCCAATGCTTATTCTTGTCCAATTAGGGTTTTTATCCAATCTTGTGCATCCAATAAGTTCATTTGTGTCATTGGATGAACGTTTAGGTCATTTTCGTCCTCCCTAAGCTTATTCTTGTCCAATTAGGGTTTTTAAGCAATCTTGTGCATCCAATAAGTTCATTTGTGTCATTGGATGAACATTTAGGTCATTTTCGTCCTCCCTAGGCTTATTCTTGTCCAATTAGCGTTTTTAACCAATCTTGTGCATCCAATAGGTGTGTTTGTGTCATTGGATGAACATTTAGGTCAGTTTCGTCCTCCCTAGGCTTATTCTTGTCCAATTTGGGTTTCTAACGAATCTTGTGCATCCAATAGGTGTATTTGTGTCATTGGATGGACATTTAGGTCATTTTCGTCCTCCCTAGGCTTATTCTTGTCCAATTAGGGTTTTTAAGCAATCTTGTGCATCCAATAAGTTCATTTGTGTCATTGGATGAACATTTAGGTCATTTTCGTCCTCCCTAGGCTTATTCTTGTCCAATTAGGGTTTTTAACCAATCTTGTGCATCCAATAAGTTCATTTGTGTCATTGGATGAACATTTAGGTCATGTGCGTCCACCCTAGGCTTATTCTTGTCCAATTAGGGTTTTTAACCAATCTTGTGCATCCAATAAGTGCATTTGTGTCATTAGATGAACATTTAGGTCATTTTCGTCCTCCCAAGGCTTATTCTTGTCCAATTAGGGTTTTTAACAAATCTTGTGCATCCAATAAGTTAATTTGTGTCATTGGATGAACATTTAGGTCATTTTCGTCCTCCCTAGGCTTATTCTTGTCCAATTAGGGTTTTTAACCAATTTTGTGCATCAAATAAGTTCATTTGTATCATTGGATGAACATTTAGGTCATTTTCGTCCACCCTAGGCTTATTCTTGTCCAATTAGGGTTTTTAAGCAATCTTGTGCATCCAATAAGTTAATTTGTGTCATTGGATGAACATTTAGGTCATTTTCGTCCTCCCTAGGCTTATTCTTGTCCAATTAGGGTTTTTAACCAATCTTGTGCATCCAATCGGTGTGTTTGTGTCATTGGATGAACATTTAGGTCATTTTCGTCCTCCCTAGGCTTATTCTTGTCCAATTAGGGTTTTTAACCAATCTTGTGCATCCAATAGGTGTGTTTGTGTCATTGGATGAACATTTAGGTCATTTTCTCCTCCCTAGTCTTATTCTTGTCCAATCAGGGTTTTAAGCAATCTTGTGCATCCAATAAGTTCATTTGTGTCATTGGATGAACATTTAGGTCATTTTTCGTCCTCCCTATGCTTATTCTTGTCCAATTAGGGTTTTTAAGCAATCTTGTGCATCCAATAAGTTCATTTGTGTCATTGGATGAACATTTAGGTCATTTTCGTCCTCCCTAGGCTTATTCTTGTCCAATTAAGGTTTTTAAGCAATCTTGTGCATCCAATAAGTTCATTTGTGTCATTGAATGAACATTTAGGTCATTTTCGTCCTCCCTAGGCTTATTCTTGTTCAATTAGGGTTTCTAACCAATCTTGTGCATCCAATAGGTGTGTTTGTGTCATTGGATGAACATTTTGGTCATTTTCGTCCTCCCTAGTCTTATTCTTGTCCAATTAGGGTTTTAAGCAATCTTGTGCATCCAATAAGTTCATTTGTGTCATTGGATGAACATTTAGGTTATTTTCGTCCTCCCTAGGCTTAGTTTTGTGCAATTAGGGTTTTTAACCATTCTGGTGCATCCAATAGGTCTGTTTGTGTCATTAGATGAACATTTAGGTCATTTTCATCCTCCCTAGGCTTATTGTTGTCCAATTAGGGGTTTTTAACCAATCTTTTGCATCCAATAGGTGTGTTTGTGTCATTGGATGAACATTTAGGTCATTTTCGTCCTCCCTAGTCTTATTCTTCTCCAATTAGGGTTTTAAGCAATCTTGTGCATCCAATAAGTTCATTTGTGTCATTGGATTAAGATTTAAGTCATTTTCGTCCAACCTAGGCTTATTCTTGTTCAATTTGGGTTTCTAACCAATCTTGTGCATCCAATAGGTGTGTTTGTGTCATTGGATGAACATCTAGGTCATTTTCGTCCTCCCTAGTCTTATTCTTGTCCAATTAGGGATTTAAGCAATCTTGTGCATCCAATAAGTTCATTTGTGTCATTGGATGAACATTTAGGTCATTTTCGTCCTCCCTAGGCTTATTCTTGTCCAATTAGGTTTTTAAGCAATCTTGCGCATCCAATAAGTTCATTTGTGTCATTGGAGGAACATTTAGGTCGTTTTCGTCCTCCTTAGGCTTATTCTTGTCCAACTAGGGTTTCTAACCAATCTTGTGCATCCAATAGGTGTATTTGTGTCAATGGATGAACATTTAGGTCATTTTCGTCCTCCCTAGGCTTATTCTGGTCCAATTATGGTTTTTAAGCAATCTTGTGCATCCAATAAGTTCATTTGTGTCATTGGATGAACATTTAGGTCATTTTCGTCCTCCCTAGGCTTATTCTTGTCCAATTAGGGTTTTTAACCAATCTTGTGCATCCAATAAGTTCATTTGTGTCATTGGATGAACATTTTGGTCATTTTCGTCCACCCTAGGCTTATTCTTGTCCAATTAGGGTTTTTAACCAATCTTGTGCATCCAATAAGTGCATTTGTGTCATTGGATGAACATTTAGGTCATTTTCGTCCTCCCTAGGCTTATTCTTGTTCAATTAGGGTTTCTAACCAATCTTGTGCATCTAATAAGTTCATTTGTGTCATTGGATGAACATTTAGGTCATTTTCGTCCTCCCTAGGCTTATTCTTGTCCAATTAGGTTTTTAAGCAATCTTGTGCATCCAATAAGTTCATTTGTGTCATTGGAGGAACATTTAGGTCGTTTTCGTCCTCCTTAGGCTTATTCTTGTCCAACTAGGGTTTCTAACCAATCTTGTGCATCCAATAGGTGTATTTGTGTCAATGGATGAACATTTAGGTCATTTTCGTCCTCCCTAGGCTTATTCTGGTCCAATTAGGGTTTTTAAGCAATCTTGTGCATCCAATAAGTTCATTTGTGTCATTGGATGAACATTTAGGTCATTTTCGTCGTCCCTAGGCTTATTCTTGTCCAATTAGGGTTTCTAACCAATCTTGTGCATCTAATAAGTTCATTTGTGTCATTGGATGAACATTTAGATCATTTCCGTCCTCCCTAGGCTTATTCTTGTCCAATTAGGGTTTTTAAGCAATCTTGTGCATCAAATAAGTTCATTTGTTTCATTGGATGAACATTTAGGTCATTTTCGTCCTCCCTAGGCTTATTCTTGTCCAATTAGGGTTTTTAAGCAATCTTGTGCATCCAATAAGTTAATTTGTGTCATTGGATGAACATTTAGGTCATTTTCGTCCTCCCTAGGCTTATTCTTGTTCAATTAGGGTTACTAACCAATCTTGTGCATCCAATAGGTGTGTTTGTGTCATTGGATGAACATTTAGGTCATTTTCGTCCTCCCTAGGCTTATTCTTGTCCAATAAGGGTTTTTAACCAATCTTGTGCATCCAATAGGTGTGTTTGTGTCATTGGATGAACATTTAGGTCATTTTCATTCTCCCTAGGCTTATTGTTGTCCAATTATGGTTTTTAACCAATCTGGTGCATCCAATAAGTTCATTTGTGTCATTGGATGAACATTTAGGTCATTTTCGTCCACCCTAGGCTTATTCTTGTCCAATAAGGGTTTTTAACCAATCTTGTGCATCCAATAGGTGTGTTTGTGTCATTGGATGAACATTTAGGTCATTTTCATTCTCCCTAGGCTTATTGTTGTCCAATTAGGGTTTTTAACCAATCTGGTGCATCCAATAAGTTCATTTGTGTCATTGGATGAACATTTAGGTCATTTTCGTCCACCCTAGGCTTATTCTTGTCCAATTTGGGTTTTTAACCAATCTTGTGCATCCAATAAGTGCATTTGTGTCATTGGATGAACATTTAGGTCATTTTCGTCCTCCCAAGGCTTATTCTTGTCCAATTAGGGTTTTTAACCAATCTTGTGCATCCTATAAGTTAATTTGTGTCATTGGATGAACATTTAGGTCATATTCGTCCTCCGTAGGCTTATTCTTGTCCAATTAGGGTTTTTAAGCAATCATGTGCATTAAATAAGTCCATTTGTGTCATTGGATGAACATTTAGGTCATTTTCGTCCACCCTAGGCTTATTCTTGTCCAATTAGGGTTTTTAACCAATCTTGTGTATCCAATAAGTTCATTTGTGTCATTGGATGAACATTTAGGTCATTTTCGTCCTCCTAAGGCTTATTCTTGTCCAATTAGGGTTTTTAACCAATCTTGTGCATCCAATAAGTTCATTTGTGTCATTGAATGAACATTTAGGTCATTTTCGTCCTCCCTAGTCTTATTCTTGTCCAATTAGGGTTTTAAGCAATCTTGTGCATCCAATAAGTTCATTTGTGTCATTGGATTAAGATTTAAGTCATTTTCGTCCAACCTAGGCTTATTCTTGTTCAATTAGGTTTTTAAGCAATCTTGTGCATCCAATAAGTTCATTTGTGTCATTGGAGGAACATTTAGGTCATTTTCGTCCTCCCTAGGCTTATTCTTGTCCAACTAGGGTTTCTAACCAATCTTGTGCATCCAATAGGTGTATTTGTGTCAATGGATGAACATTTAGGTCATTTTCGTCCTCCCTAGGCTTATTCTTGTCCAATTAGGGTTTTTAAGCAATCTTGTGCATCCAATAAGTTCATTTTTGTCATTGGATGAACATTTAGGTCATTTTCGTCCTCCCTAGGCTTATTCTTGTCCAATTAGGATTTTTAACCAATCTTGTGCATCCAATAAGTTCATTTGTGTCATTGGATGAACATTTAGGTCATTTTCGTCCTCCCTAGCATTATTCTTGTCCAATTAGGGTTTCTAACCAATCTTGTGCATCCAATAAGTTCATTTGTGTCATTGGATGAACATTTAGGTCATTTTCGTCCTCCCTAGGCTTATTCTTGTCCAATTAGGGTTTTTAACCAATCTTGTGCATCCAATAGGTGTGTTTGTGTCATTGGATGAACATTTAGGTCATTTTCGTCCTCCCTAGGCTTATTCTTGACCAATTAGGGTTTTTAAGCTATCTTGTGCATCCAATAAGTTCATTTGTGTCATTGGATGAACATTTAGGTCATTTTCGTCCTCCCTAGGCTTATTCTTGTCCAATTAGGGTTTTTAAGCAATCTTGTGCATCCAATAAGTTCATTTGTGTCATTGGATGAACATTTAGGTCATTTTCGTCCTTCCTAGGCTTATTCTTGTCCAATTATGGTTTTTAACCAATCTTGTGCATCCAATAATTTCAATTGTGTCATTGGATGAACATTTAGGTCATTTTCGTCCTCCCTAGGCTTATTCTTGTCCAATTAGGGTTTTTAACCAATCTTGTGCAACCAATAAGTTCATTTGTGTCATTGGATGAACATTTAGGTCATTTTCGTCCTCCCTAGTCTTATTCTTGTCGAATTAGGGTTTTTATGCAATCTTGTGCATCCAATAGGTGTGTTTGTGTCATTGGAGGAACATTTAGGTCATTTTCGTCCTCCCTAGTCTTATTCTTATCCAATTAGGGTTTTTATGCAATCTTGTTCATCAAATAGGTGTGTTTGTGTCATTGGACGAACATTTAGGTCATTTTCATCCTCCCTAGGCTTACTCTTGTCCAATTAGGGTTTTTAACCATTCTTGTGCATCCAATAAGTTCATTTGTGTCATTGGATGAACATTTAGGTCATTTTCGTCCTCCCAAGTCTTATTCTTGTCCAATTAGGGTTTTTAACCAACCTTGTGCATCCAATAAGTTCATTTGTGTCATTGGTGGAACATTTAGGTCATTTACGTCCTCCCTAGTCTTATTCTTGTCCAATTAGGGTTTTTATGCAATCTTGTGCATCCAATAGGTGTGTTTGTGTCGTTGGACGAACATTTAGGTCATTTTCGTCCTCCATAGGCTTATTCTTGTCCAATTAGGGTTTTTAACCAACCTTGTGCATCCAATAAGTTCATTTGTGTCATTGGTTGAACATTTAGGTCATTTTCGTCCTCCCTAGGCTTATTCTTGTCCAATTAGGGTTTTTAACCAACCTTGTGCATCCAATAAGTTCATTTGTGTCATTGGAGGAACATTTAGGTCATTTTTGTCCTCCCTAGTCTTATTCTTGTCCAATTAGGGTTTTTATGCAATCTTGTGCATCCAATAGATGTGTTTGTTTCATTGGACGAACATTTAGGTCATTTTCGTCCTCCCTAGGCTTATTCTTGTCCAATTAGGGTTTTTAACCAATCTTGTGCATCCAATAAGTTCATTTGTGTCATTGGATGAACATTTAGGTCATTTTCGTCCTCCCTAGGCTTATTCTTGTCCAATTAGGGTTTTTAACCAATCTTGTGCATCCAATAGGTGTGTTTGTGTCATTGGATGAACATTTAGGTCATTTTCGTTCTCCATAGGATTATTCTTGTCCAATTAGGGTTTTTAACCAATCTTATGCATCCAATAAGTTCATTTGTGTCATTGGATGAACATTTAGGTCATTTTCGTCCTCCCAAGGCTTATTCTTGTCCAATTAGGGTTTTTAACCAATCTTGTGCATCCAATAAGTTCATTTGTGTCATTGGATGAACATTTAGGTCATTTTCGTCCTCCCTAGTCTTATTCTTGTCGAATTAGGGTTTTTATGCATTCTTGTGCATCCAATAGGTGTGTTTGTGTCATTGGAGGAACATTTAGGTCGTTTTCGTCCTCCCTAGTCTTATTCTTGTCCAATTAGGGTTTTTAACCAATCTTGTGCATCCAATAGGTGTGTTTGTGTCATTGGACGAACATTTAGGTCATTTTCGTCCTCCCAAGTCTTATTCTTGTCCGATTATGGTTTTTATGCAATCTTGTGCATCCAATAAGTTCATTTGTGTCATTGGATGAACATTCAGGTCATTTTCGTCCTCCCTAGTCTTATTCTTGTCCAATTAGGGTTTTATGCAATCTTGTGCATCCAATATGTGGGTTTGTGTCATTGGACGAACATTTAGGTCATTTTCGTTCTCCCTATGCTTATTCTTGTCCAATTAGGGTTTTTAACCAATCTTGTGCATCCAATAAGTTCATTTGTGTCATTGGATGAACATTTAGGTCATTTTCGTCCTCCCTAGTCTTATTCTTGTCCAATTAGGGTTTTTATGCAATCTTGTGCATCCAATAGGTGTGTTTGTGTCATTGGACGAACATTTAGGTCATTTTCGTCCTCCCTAACCTTATTCTTGTCCAATTAGGGTTTTTAACCAATCTTGTGCATCCAATAAGTTCATTTGTGTCATTGGATGAACATTTTGGTCATTTTTGTCCTCCCTAGGCTTATTCTTGTGCAATTAGGGTTTTTAACCAATCTTGTGCATCCAATAAGTTCATTTGTGTCATTGGATGAACATTTAGGTCATTTTCGTCCTCCCTAGGCTTATTCTTGTCCAATTAGGGTTTTTAACCAATCTTGTGCATCCAATAAGTTCATTTGTGTCATTGGATGAACATTTAGGTCATTTTCGTCCTCCCTAGTCTTATTCTTGTCCAATTAGGGTTTTTATGCAATCTTGTGCATCCAATAGGTGTGTTTGTGTCATTGGAGGAACATTTAGGTCATTTTCGTCCTCCCTAGTCTTATTCTTGTCCAATTAGGGATTTTATGCAATCTTGTGCATTCAATAGGTGTGTTTGTGTCATTGGACGAACATTTAGGTCATTTTCGTCCTCCCTAGGCTTATTCTTGTCCAATTAGGGTTTTTAACCAATCTTGTGCTTCCAATAAGTTCATTTGTGTCATTGGATGAACATTTAGGTCATTTTCGTCCTCCCTAGTCTTATTCTTGTCCAATTAGGGTTTTAAGCAATCTTGTGCGTCCAATATGTGTGTTTGTGTCATTGGATGAACATTTAGGTCATTTTCGTCCTCCCTAGTCTTATTCTTGTCCAATTAGGGTTTTTATGCAATCTTGTGCATCCAAGAGGTGTGTTTGTGTCATTGGACGAACCTTTAGGTCATTTTCGTCTTCCCTAGGCTTATTCTTGTCCAATTAGGGTTTTTAACCAATCTTGTGCATCCAATAAGTTCATTTGTGTCATTGGATGAACATTTAGGTCATTTTCGTCCTCCCTAGGCTTATTCTTGTCCAATTAGGGTTTTTAACCAATCTTGTGCATCCAATAAGTTCATTTGTGTCATTGGATGAACATTTAGGTCATTTTCGTCCTCCCTAGGCTTATTCTTGTCCAATTAGGGTTTTTAACCAATCTTGTGCATCCAATAAGTTCATTTGTGTCATTGGATGAACATTTAGATCATTTTCGTCTTCCCTAGGCTTATTCTTGTCTAATTAGGGTTTCTAACCTATCTTGTGCATCCAATAGGTGTGTTTGTGTCTCATTGGATGAACATTTAGGTCATTTTCGTCCTCCCTAGTCTTATTCTTGTCCAATTAGGGTTTTAAGCAATCTTGTGCATCCAATAAGTTCATTTGTGTCATTGGATTAAGATTTAAGTCATTTTCGTCCTCCCAAGGCTTATTCTTGTCCAATTAGGGTTTTTAACCAATCTTGTGCATCCAATAAGTTCATTTGTGTCATTGGATGAACATTTAGGTCATTTTCGTCCTCCCTAGGCTTATTCTTGTCCAATTAGGGTTTTTAAGCAATGTTGTGCATCCAATAAGTTCATTTGTGTCATTGGATGAACATTTAGGTCATTTTCGTCCTCCCTAGGCTTATTCTTGTTCAATTAGGGTTACTAACCAATCTTGTGCATCCAATAGGTGTGTTTGTGTCATTGGATGAACATTTAGGTCATTTTCGTCCTCCCTAGGCTTATTCTTGTCCAATTAGGGTTATTAACCAATCTTGTGCATCCAATAGGTGTGTTTGTGTCATTGGATGAACATTTAGGTCATTTTCATTCTCCCTAGGCTTATTGTTGTCCAATTAGGGTTTTTAACCAATCTTGTGCATCCAATAAGTTCATTTGTGTCATTGGATGAACATTTAGGTCATTTTCGTCCACCCTAGGCTTATTCTTGTCCAATTTGGGTTTTTAACCAATCTTGTGCATCCAATAAGTGCATTTGTGTCATTGGATGAACATTTAGGTCATTTTCGTCCTCCCAAGGCTTATTCTTGTCCAATTAGGGTTTTTAACCAATCTTGTGCATCCAATAAGTTAATTTGTGTCATTGGATGAACATTTAGGTCATATTCGTCCTCCTTAGGCTTATTCTTGTCCAATTAGGGTTTTTAACCAATCTTGTGAATCCAATAAGTTCATTTGTGTCATTGAATGAACATTTAGGTCATTTTCGTCCTCCCTAGTCTTATTCTTGTCCAATTAGGGTTTTAAGCAATCTTGTGCATCCAATAAGTTCATTTGTGTCATTGGATGAACATTTAGGTCATTTTCGTCCAACCTAGGCTTATTCTTGTTCAATTAGGTTTTTAAGCAATCTTGTGCATCCAATAAGTTCATTTGTGTCATTGGAGGAACATTTAGGTCATTTTCGTCCTCCCTAGGCTTATTCTTGTCCAACTAGGGTTTCTAACCAATCTTGTGCATCCAATAGGTGTATTTGTGTCAATGGATGAACATTTAGGTCATTTTCGTCCTCCCTAGGCTTATTCTTGTCCAATTAGGGTTTTTAAGCAATCTTGTGCATCCAATAAGTTCATTTTTGTCATTGGATGAACATTTAGGTCATTTTCGTCCTCCCTAGGCTTATTCTTGTCCAATTAGGATTTTTAACCAATCTTGTGCATCCAATAAGTTCATTTGTGTCATTGGATGAACATTTAGGTCATTTTCGTCCTCCCTAGGCTTATTCTTGTCCAATTAGGGTTTTTAACCAATCTTGTGCCTCCAATAAGTTCATTTGTGTCATTGGTTGAACATTTAGTTCATTTTCGTCCTCCCTAGGCTAATTCGTGTCCAATTAGGGTTTTTAACCCACCTTGTGCATCCAATAAGTTCATTTGTGTCATTGGAGGAACATTTAGGTCATTTTCGTCCTCCCTAGGCTTATTCTTGTCCAATTAGGGTTTTTAAACAACCTTGTGCATCCAATAAGTTCATTTGTGTCATTGGATGAACATTTAGGTCATTTTCGTCCTCCCTAGGCTTATTCTTGTCCAATTAGGGTTTTTAACCAATCTTGTGCATCCAATAAGGTCATTTGTGTCTTTGGATGAACATTTAGGTCATTTTCGTCCTCCCTAGGCTTATTCTTGTCCAATTAGGATTTTTAACCAATCTTGTGCATCCAATAGGTGTTTGTGTCATTGGAGGAACATTTAGGTCATTTTCGTCCTCCCTAGTCTTATTCTTGTCCAATTAGGGTTTTTATGCAATCTTGTGCATCCAATAGGTGTGTTTGTGTCATTGGACGAACATCTAGGTCATTTTCGTCGTCCCTAGGCTTATTCTTGTCCAATTAGGGTTTTTAACCATCCTTGTGCATCCAATAAGTTCATTTGTGTCATTGGAGGAACATTTAGGTCATTTTCGTCCACCCTAGTCTTATTCTTGTCCAATTAGGGATTTTATGCAATCTTGTGCATCCAATAGGTGTGTTTGTGTCATTGGACGAACATTTAGGTCATTTTCGTCCTCCCTAGGCTTATTCTTTTCCAATTAGGGTTTTCAACCAATCTTGTGCATCCAATAAGTTCATTTGTGTCATGGGATGAACATTTAGGTCATTTTCGTCCTCCCTAGGCTTATTCTTGTCCAATTAGGATTTTTAACCAATCTTGTGCATCCAATAAGTTCATTTGTGTCATTGGATGAACATTTAGGTCATTTTCGTCCTCCCTAGGCTTATTCTTGTCCAATTAGGGTTTTTAACCAACCTTGTGCATCCAATAAGTTCATTTGTGTCATTGGAGGAACATTTAGGTCATTTTCGTCCACCCTAGTCTTATTCTTGTCCAATTAGGGATTTTATGCAATCTTGTGCATCCAATAGGTGTGTTTGTGTCATTGGACGAACATTTAGGTCATTTTCGTCCTCCCTAGGCTTATTCTTTTCCAATTAGGGTTTTCAACCAATCTTGTGCATCCAATAAGTTCATTTGTGTCATTGGATGAACATTTAGGTCATTTTCGTCCTCCCTAGGCTTATTCTTGTCCAATTAGGATTTTTAACCAATCTTGTGCATCCAATAAGTTCATTTGTGTCATTGGATGAACATTTAGGTCATTTTCGTCCTCCCTAGGCTTATTCTTGTCCAATTAGGGTTTTTAACCAATCTTGTGCATCCAATAAGTTCATTTGTGTCATTGGTTGAACATTTAGGTCATTTTTGTCCTCCATAGGCTTATTCTTGTCCAATTAGGGTTTTTAACCAATCTTGTGCATCCAATAGGTGTGTTTGTGTCATTGGATGAACATTTAGGTCATTTTTGTCCTCCCTAGGCTTATTCTTTTCCAATTAGGGTTTTTAAGCAATCTTGTGCATCCAATAAGTTCATTTGTGTCATTGGATGAACATTTAGGTCATTTTCGTCCACCCTAGGCTTATTCTTGTCCAATTAGGGTTTTTAACCAATCTTGTGCATCCAATAAGTTCATTTGTGTCATTGGATGAACATTTAGGTCATTTTCGTCCTCCTTAGGCTTATTCAAGTCCAATTAGGGTTTTTAAGCAATCTTGTGCATCCAATAAGTTCATTTGTGTCATTGGATGAACATTTAGGTCATTTTCGTCCTCCCTAGGCTTATTCTTGTCCAATTAGGGTTTTTAACCAATCTTGTGCATCCAATAAGTTCATTTGTGTCATTGGATGAACATTTAGGTCATTTTCGTCCTCCCTAGGCTTATTCTTGTCCAATTAAGGTTTTCAACCAATCTTGTGCATCCAATAAGTTCATTTGTGTCATTGGAAGAACATTTAGGTCATTTTCGTCCTCCATAGGCTTATTCTTGTCCAATTAGGGTTTTTAAACAATCTTGTGCATCCAATAAGTTCATTTGTGTCATTGGATGAACATTTAGGTCATTTTCGTCCTCCATAGGCTTATTCTTGTCTAATTAGGGTTTTTAAACAATCTTGTGCATCCAATAAGTTCATTTGTGTCATTGGATGAACATTTAGGTCATTTTCGTCCTCCCTAGGCTTATTCTTGTCCAATTAGGGTTTTTAACCAATCTTGTGCATCCAATAAGTTCATTTGTGTCATTGGATGAACATTTAGGTCATTTTCGTCCTCCCAAGGCATATTCTAGTCCAATTAGGGTTTTTAACCAATCTTGTCCATCCAATAGGTGAATTTGTGTCATTGGATGAACATTTAGGTCATTTTCGTCCTCCCTAGGCTTATTCTTGTCCAATTAGGGTTTTTAAGCAATCTTGTGCATCCAATAAGTTCATTTGTGTCATTGGATGAACATTTAGGTCATTTTCGTCCTCCCTAGGCTTATTCTTGTCCAATTTGGGTTTTTAAGCAATCTTGTGCATCCAATAAGTTCATTTGTGTCATTGGATGAACATTTAGGTCATTTTCGTCCTCCCTAGGCTTATTCTTGTTCAATTAGGGTTTCTAACCAATCTTGTGCATCCAATAGGTGTGTTTGTGTCATTGGATGAACATTTAGGTCTTTTTCGTCCTCCCTAGTCTTATTCTTGTCCAATTAGGGTTTTAAGCAATCTTGTGCATCCAATAAGTTCATTTGTGTCATTGGATGAATATTTAGGTCATTTTCATCCTCCCTAGGCTTATTCTTGTCCAATTAGGGTTTTTAACCAATCTTGTGCATCCTATAAATTCATTTGTGTCATTGGATGAACATTTAGGTCATTTTTGTCCTCCCTAGGCTTATTCTTGTCCAATTAGGGTTTTTAACCAATCTTGTGCATCCAATAAGTTCATTTGTGTCATTGGATGAACATTTAGGTCATTTTCGTCCTCCCTAGGCTTATTCTTGTCCAATTAGGGTTTCTAACCAATCTTGTGCATCCAATAGGTGAGTTTGTGTCATTGGATGAACATTTAGGTCATTTTCGTCCTCCCTAGGCTTATTCTTGTCCAATTAGGGTTTTTAACCAATCTTGTGCATCCAATAAGTTCATTTGTGTCATTGGATGAACATTTAGGTCATTTTCGTCCTCCTAAGTCTTATTCTTGTCCAATTAGGGTTTTTAACCAATCTTGTGCATCCAATAGGTGTGTTTGTGTCATTTGATGAACATTTAAGTCATTTTCGTCCTCCCTAGTCTTATTCTTGTCCAATTAGGGTTTTAAGCAATCTTCGGCATCCAATAAGTTCATTTGTGTCATTGGATGAATAGTTAGGTCATTTTCGTCCTCCCTAGGCTTATTCTTGTCCAATTAGGGTTTCTAAACAATCTTGTGCATCCAATAGGTGTGTTTGTGTCATTGGATGAACATTTAGGTCATTTTCGTCCTCCCTAGGCTTATTCTTGTCCAATTAGGATTTTTAACCAATCTTGTGCATCCAATAAGTTCATTTGTGTCATTGGATAAACATTTAGGTCATTTTCGTCCACCCTAGGCTTATTCTTGTCCAATTAGGGTTTTTAACCAATCTTGTGCATCCAATAAGTTCATTTGTGTCATTTGATTAACATTTAGGTCATTTTCGTCCTCCCAAGGCTTATTGTTGTCCAATTAGGGTTTTTAACCAATCTTGTGCATCCAATAAGTTCATTTGTGTCATTGGATGAACATTTAGGTCATTTTCGTCCTCCCTAGGCTTATTCTTGTCCAATTAGGGTTTTTAAGCAATCTTGTGCATCCAATAAGTTCATTTGTGTCATTGGATGAACATTTAGGTCATTTTCGTCCTCCCTAGGCTTATTCTTGTTCAATTAGGGTTTCTAACCAATCTTGTGCATCCAATAGGTGTGTTTGTGTCATTGGATGAACATTTAGGTCATTTTCGTCCTCCCTAGTCTTATTCTTGTCCAATTAGGGTTTTAAGCAATCTTGTGCATCCAATAAGTTCATTTGTGTCGTTGGATGAACATTTAGGTTATTTTCGTCCTCACTAGGCTTAGTTTTGTGCAATTAGGGTTTTTAACCAATCTTGTGCATCCAATAGAAGTGTTTGTGTCATTAGATGAACATTTAGGTCATTTTCATCCTCCCTAGGCTTATTGTTGTCCAATTAGGGTTTATAAGCAATCTTGTGCATCCAATAAGTTCATTTCTGTCATTGGATGAACATTTAGGTCATTTTCGTCCTCCCTAGGCTTATTCTTGTCCAATTAGGGTTTATAAGCAATCTTGTGCATCCAATAAGTTCATTTGTGTCATTGGATGAACATTTAGGTTATTTTCATCCTCTCTAGGCTTATTATTGTCCAGTTAGGGTTTCTAACCAATCTTGTGCATCCAATAAGTTCATTTGTGTCATTGGATGAACATTTAGGTCATTTTCGTCCTCCCTAGGCTTATTCTTGTCCAATTAGGGTTTCTAACCAATCTTTTGCATCCAATAGGTGTATTTGTGTCATTGGATGAACATTTAGGTCATTTTCGTCCTCCATAGTCTTATTCTTGTCCAATTAGGGTTTTAAGCAATCTTGTGCATCCGATAAGTTCATTTGTGTCATTGGATGAACATTTAGGTCATTTTCGTCCTCCCTAGGCTTATTCTTGTCTAATTAGGGTTTTTAAGCAATCTTGTGCATCCAATAAGTTCATTTGTGTCATTGGATGAACATTTAGGTCATTTTTGTCCTCCCTAGGTTTATTCTTGTCCAATTAGGGTTTTTAACCAATCTTGTGCATCCAATAGATGTGTTTGTGTCATTGGATGAACATTTAGGTCATTTTCGTCCTCCCTAGGCTTATTCTTGTCCAATTAGGGTTTTTAACCAATCTTGTGCATCCAATAAGTTCATTTGTGTCATTGGATGAACATTTAGGTCATTTTCGTCCTCCCTAGGCTTATTCTTGTCCAATTAGGGTTTCTAACCAATCTTGTGCATCCAATAGGTGTATTTGTGTCATTGGATGAACATTTAGGTCATTTTCGTCCTCCCTAGGCTTATTCTTGTCTAATTAGGGTTTCTAACCAATCTTGTGCACCCAATAAGTTCATTTGTGTCATTGGATGAACATTTAAGTCATTTTCGTCCTCCCTAGGCTTATTCTTGTCCAATTAGGGTTTTTAAGCAATCTTGTGCATCCAATAAGTTCATTTGTGTCATTGGATGAACATTTAGGTCATTTTCGTCCTCCCTAGGCTTATTCTTGTCCAATTAGGGTTTTTAACCAATCTTGTGCATCCAATAGGTGTGTTTGTGTCATTGGATGAACATTTAGGTCATTTTCGTCCTCCCTAGTCTTATTCTTGTCCAATTAGGGTTTTAAGCAATCTTGTGCATCTAATAAGTTCATTTGTGTCATTGGATGAACATTTAGGTCATTTTCGTCCTCCCTAGGCTTATTCTTGTCCAATTAGGGTTTTTAAGCAATCTTGTGCATCCTATAAGTTCTTTTGTGTCATTGGATGAACATTTAGGTCATTTTCGTCCTCCCTAGGCTTATTCTTGTCCAATTAGGGTTTCTAACCAATCTTGTGCATCCAATAGGTGTGTTTGTGTCATTCGATGAACATTTAGGTCATTTTCGTCCTCCCTAGGCTTATTCTTGTCCAGTTAGGGTTTTTAACAAATCTTGTGCATCCAATAGGTGTGTTTTCTGTCATTGGATGAACATTTAGGTCATTTTCGTCCTCCCTTGGCTTATTCTTGTCCAATTAGGGTTTTTAACCAATCTTGTGCATCCAATAGGTGTGTTTGTGACTTTAGATGAACATTTAGGTCATTTTCGTTCTCCCTAGGCTTATTCTTGTCCAATTAGGGTTTTAACAAATCTTGTGCATCCAATAAGTTCATTTGTGTCATTAGATGAACATATAGGTCATTTTCGTCCACCCTAGGCTTATTTTTGTCCAATTAGGGTTTTTACCCAATCTTGTGCATCCAATAAGTTCATTTGTGTCATTGGATGAACATTTAGGTCATTTTCGTCCACCCTAGGCTTATTCTTGTTCAATTAGGGTTTCTAACCAATCTTGTGCATCCAATAGGTGTGTTTGTGTCATTGGATGAACATTTAGGTCATTTTTGTCCTCCCTAGTCTTATTGTTGTCCAATTAGGTTTTTAAGCAATCTTGTGCATCCAATAAGTTTAATTTTGTCATTGGATGAACATTTAGGTCATTTTCGTCCTCCCTAGGCTTAGTTTTGTGCAATTAGGGTTTTTAACCAATCTTGTGCATCCAATAGGTGTGTTTGTGTCATTAGATGAACATTTAGGTCATTTTCATCCTCCCTAGGCTTATTCTTTTCCAATTAGGGTTTTTAACCAATCTTGTGCATCCAATAGGTGTATTTGTGTCATTGGATGAACATTTAGGTCATTTTCGTCCTCCCTAGTCTTATTCTTGTCCAATTAGGGTTTTAAGCAATCTTGTGCATCCAATAAGTTCATTTGTGTCATTGGATTAAGAATTAAGTCATTTTCGCCCTCCCTAGGCTTATTCTTGTTCAATTAGGGTTTCTAACCAATCTTGTGCATCCAATAGGTGTGTTTGTGTCATTGGATGAACATTTAGGTCATTTTCGTCCTCCCTAGACTTATTCTTGTCCAATTAGGATTTTAAGCAATCTTGTGCATCCAATAAGTTCATTTGTGTCATTGGATGAACATTTAGGTCATTTTCGTCCTCCCTTGGCTTATTCTTGTCCAATTAGGGTTTTTAAGCAATCTTGTGCATCCAATAAGTTCATTTGTGTCATTGGATTAAGATTTAAGTCATTTTCGTCCTCCCTAGGCTTATTCTTGTCCAGTTAGGGTTTTTAACAAATCTTGTGCATCCAATAGGTGTGTTTGTGTCATTGGATGAATATTTAGGTCATTTTCGTCCTCCCTAGGCTTATTCTTGTCCAATTAGGGTTTTTAACCAATCTTGTGCATCCAATAGGTGTGTTTGTGACATTGGATGAACATTTAGGTCATTTTCGTTCTCCCTAGGCTTATTCTTGTCCAATTAGGGTTTTTAACCAATCTTGTGCATCCAATAAGTTCATTTGTGTCATTGGATGAACATTTAGGTCATTTTCGGCCACCCTAGGCTTATTCTTGTCCAATTAGGGTTTTTAACCAATCTTGTGCATCCAATAAGTTCATTTGTGTCATTGGATGACCATTTAGGTCATTTTCGTCCTCCCTAGGCTTACTCTTGTCCAATTAGGGTTTTTAAGCAATCTTGTGCATCAAATAAGTTCATTTGTGTCATTGGATGAACATTTAGGTCATTTTCGTCCACCCTAGGCTTATTCTTGTCCAATTAGGGTTTTTAACCAATCTTGTGCATCCAATAAGTTCATTTGTGTCATTGGATGAACATTTAGGTCATTTTCGTCCTCCCAAGGCGTATTCTTGTCCAATTAGGGTTTTTAACCAATCTTGTTCATCCAATAAGTTCATTTGTGTCATTGGATGAACATTTAGGTCATTTTCGTCCTCCCTAGGCTTATTCTTGTTCAATTAGGGTTTCTAACCAATCTTGTGCATCCAATAGGTGTGTTTGTGTCATTGGATGAACATTTAGGTCATTTTCGTCCTCCCTAGTCTTATTCTTGTCCAATTAGGGTTTTAAGCAATCTTGTGCATCCAATAAGTTCATTTGTGTCATTGGATAAACATTTAGGTTATTTTCGTCCTCCCTAGGCTTAGTTTTGTGCAATTAGGGTTTTTAACCAATCTTGTGCATCCAATAGGTGTGTTTGTGTCATTAGATGAACATTTAGGTCATTTTCATCCTTCCTAGGCTTATTGTTGTCCAATTAGGGTTTTTAACCAATCTTGTGCATCCAATAGGTGTGTTTGTGTCATTTGATGAACATTTAGGTCATTTTTGCCTCCCAAGGCTTATGCTTATCCAATTAGGGTTTTAAGCAATCTTGTGCATCCAATAAGTTCATTTGTGTCATTGGATTAAGATTTAAGTCATTTTCGTCCTCCCTAGGCTTATTCTTGTCCAGTTAGGGTTTTTAACCAATCTTGTGCATCCAATAGGTGTGTTTGTGTCATTGGATGAACATTTAGGTCATTTTCGTCCTCCCTAGGCTTATTCTTGTCCAGTTTGGGTTTTTAACCAATCTTGTGCATCCAATAGGTGTGTTTGTGTCTTTGGATGAACATTTAGGTCATTTTCGTCCTCCCTAGTCTTGTTCTTGTCCAATTAGGTTTTTAAGCAATCTTGTGCATCCAATAAGTTCATTTGTGTCATTGGATGAACATTTAAGTCATTTTCGTCCTCCCTAGGCTTAGTTTTGTGCAATTAGGGTTTTTAACCAATCTTGTGCATCCAATAGGTGTGTTTGTGTCATTAGATGAACATTTAGGTCATTTTCATCCTCCCTAGGCTTATTCTTGTCCAATTAGGGTTTTTAACCAATCTTGTGCATCCAATAGGTGTGTTTGTGTCATTGGATGATCATTTAGGTCATTTTCGTCCTCCCTAGGCTTATTCTTGTCCAATTAGTGGTTTTAACCAATCTTGTGCATCCAATAGGTGTGTTTGTGTCATTGGATTATCAATTAGGTCATTTTCGTCCTCCCTAAGCATATTCTTGTCCAATTAGGGTTTTTAACCAATCTTGTGCATCCAATAGGTGTGTTTGTGTCATTGGATGATCAATTAGGTCATTTTCGTCCTCCCTAGGCTTATTCTTGTCCAATTAGGGTTTTTAACCAATCTTGTGCATCCAATAACTTTGTTTGTGTCATTGAATTAATATTTAGGTCATTTTCGTCCTCCCTAGGCATATTCTTGTCCAATTAGGGTTTTTAACCAATCTTGTGCATCCAATAGGTGTGTTTGTGTCATTGGATGATCAATTAGGTCATTTTCGTTCCCCCTAGGCTTATTCTTGTCCAATTAGGGTTTTTCACCAATCTTGTGCATCCAATAACTTTGTTTGTGTCATTGAATTAATATTTAGGTCATTTTCGTCCTCCCTAGGCATATTCTTGTCCAATTAGGGTTTTTAACCAATCTTGTGCATCCAATAGGTGTGTTTGTGTCATTGGATGATCAATTAGGTCATTTTCGTCCTCCCTAGGCTTATTCTTGTCCAATTAGGGTTTTTAACCAATCTTGTGCATCCAATAACTTTGTTTGTGTCATTGAATTAATATTTAGGTCATTTTCGTCCTCCCTAGGCATATTCTTGTCCAATTAGGGTTTTTAACCAATCTTGTGCATCCAATAGGTGTGTTTGTGTCATTGGATGATCAATTAGGTCATTTTCGTCCTCCCTAGGCTTATTCTTGTCTAATTAGGGTTATTAACCAATCTTGTGCATCCAATAGGTGTGTTTGTGTCATTGGATGATCAATTAGGTCATTTTCGTCCTCCCTAGGCTTATTCTTGTCCAATTAGGGTTTTTAACCAATCTTGTGCATCCAATAAGTTCATTTGTGTCATTGGATGAACATTTAGGTCATTTTAGTCCTCCCTAGGCTTATTCTTGTCCAATTAGGGTTTTTAACCAATCTTGTGCATCCAATAAGTTCATTTGTGTCATTGGATGAACATTTAGGTCATTTTCTTCCTCCCTAGGCTTATTCTTGTCCAATTAGGGTTTTTAAGCAATCTTGTGCATCCAATAAGTTCATTTGTGTCATTGGATGAACATTTAGGTCATTTTCGTCCTCCCTAGGCTTATTCTTGTTCAATTAGGGTTTCTAACCAATCTTGTGCATCCAATAGGTGTGTTTGTGTCATTGGATGAACATTTAGGTCATTTTCGTCCTCCCTAGTCTTATTCTTGTCCAATTAGGGTTTTAAGAATCTTGTGCATCCAATAAGTTCATTTGTGTCATTGGATGAACATTTAGGTTATTTTCGTCCTCACTAGGCTTAGTTTTGTGCAATTAGGGTTTTTAACCAATCTTGTGCATCCAATAGGTGTGTTTGTGTCATTAGATGAACATTTAGGTCATTTTCATCCTCCCTAGGCTTATTGTTGTCCAATTAGGGTCTTTAACCAATCTTGTGCATCCAATAGGTGTGTTTGTGTCATTGGATGAACATTTAGGTCATTTTCGTCCTCCCTAGTCTTATTCATGTCCAATTAGGGTTTTAAGCAATCTTGTGCATCCAATAAGTTCATTTGTGTCATTGGATGAACATTTAGGTCATTTTCGTCCTCCCTAGGCTTATTCTTGTCCAATTAGGGTTTTTAAGCAATCTTGTGCATCCAATAAGTTCGTTTGTGTCATTGGATGAACATTTAGGTCATTTTCGTCCTCCCTAGTCTTATTCTTGTCCAATTAGGGTTTTATGCAATCTTGTGCATCCAATAAGTTCATTTGTGTCATTGGATTAATATTTAAGTAATTTTCGTCCTCCTTAGGCTTATTCTTGTTCAATTAGGGTTTCTAACCAATCTTGTGCGTCCAATAGATGTATTTGTGTCATTGGTTGAACATTTAGGTCATTTTCGTCCTCCCTAGTCTTATTCATGTCCAATTAGGGTTTTAAGCAATCTTGTGCATCCAATAAGTTCATTTGTGTCATTGGATGAACATTTAGGTCATTTTCGTCCTCCCTAGGCTTATTCTTGTCCAATTAGGGTTTTTAAGCAATCTTGTGCATCCAATAAGTTCGTTTGTGTCATTGGATGAACATTTAGGTCATTTTCGTCCTCCCTAGGCTTATTCTTGTCCAATTACGGTTTCTAACCAATCTTGTGCATTTAATAAGTTCATTTGTGTCATTGGATGAACATTTAGGTCATTTTCGTCCTCCCTAGGCTTATTCTTTTTCAATTAGGGTTTCTAACCAATCTTGTGCATCCAATAGGTGTGTTTGTGTCATTGGATGAACATTTAGGTCATTTTCGTCCTCCCTATGCTTATTCTTGTCCAATTAGGGTTTTTAACCAATCTTGTGCATCCAATAAGTTCATTTGTGTCATTGGATTAACATTTATGTCATTTTCGTCCTCCCTAGGCTTATTCTTGTCCAATTAGGGTTTCTAACCAATCTTGTGCATCCAATAGGTGTGTTTGTGTCATTGGATGAACATTTAGGTCATTTTTGTCCTCCCTAGGCTTATTCGTGTCCAATTAGGGTTTTTAACCAATCTTGTG
Organism: Cicer pinnatifidum; assembly: GCA_037974775.1. Taxonomy (NCBI): domain Eukaryota; kingdom Viridiplantae; phylum Streptophyta; class Magnoliopsida; order Fabales; family Fabaceae; genus Cicer; species Cicer pinnatifidum. The sequence goes on along the minus strand of JBBPBR010000606.1, from coordinate 78,419 downwards.
CATCCAATAAGTTCATTTGTGTCATTGGATTAACATTTAGGTCATTTTCGTCCTCCATAGGCTTATTCTTGACCAATTATGGTTTGTAACCAATCTTGGGCATCCAATAGGTTTGTTTGTGTCATTGGATTAACAATTAGGTCATTTTCGTCCTCCCTAGGCTTATTCTTGTCCAATTAGGGTTTTTAACCAATCTTGTGCATCCAATAAGTTCATTTGTGTCATTGGATGAACATTTAGGTCATTTTCGTCCTCCCTAGGCTTATTCTTGTCCAATTAGGGTTTTTAACCAATCTTGTGCATCCAATAAGTTCATTTGTGTCATTGGATTAACATTTAGGTCATTTTCATCCTCCCAAGGCTTATTGTTGTCCAATTAGGGTTTTTAACCAATCTTGTGCATCCAATAAGTTCATTTGTGTCATTGGATGAACATTTAGGTCATTTTCGTCCTCCCTAGGCTTATTTTGTCCAATTAGGGTTTTTAAGCAATCTTGTGCATCCAATAAGTTCATTTGTGTCATTGGATGAACATTTAGGTCATTTTCGTCCTCCCTAGGCTTATTCTTGTTCAATTAGGGTTTCTAACCAATCTTGTGCATCCAATAGGTGTGTTTGTGTCATTGGATGAACATTTAGGTCATTTTCGTCCTCCCTAGTCTTATTCTTGTCCAATTAGGGTTTTAAGCAATCTTGTGCATCCAATAAGTTCATTTGTGTCATTGGATAAACATTTAGGTTATTTTCGTCCTCCCTAGGCTTAGTTTTGTGCAATTAGGGTTTTTAACCAATCTTGTGCATCCAATAGGTGTGTTTGTGTCATTAGATGAACATTTAGGTCATTTTCATCCTTCCTAGGCTTATTGTTGTCCAATTAGGGTTTTTAACCAATCTTGTGCATCCAATAGGTGTGTTTGTGTCATTTGATGAACATTTAGGTCATTTTCGTCCTCCCAATGCTTATGCTTATCCAATTAGGGTTTTAAGCAATCTTGTGCATCCAATAAGTTCATTTGTGTCATTGGATTAAGATTTAAGTCATTTTCGTCCTCCCTAGGCTTATTCTTGTCCAGTTAGGGTTTTTAACCAATCTTGTGCATCCAATAGGTGTGTTTGTGTCATTGGATGAACATTTAGGTCATTTTCGTCCTCCCTAGGCTTGTTATTGTCCAGTTTGGGTTTTTAACCAATCTTGTGCATCCAATAGGTGTGTTTGTGTCTTTGGATGAACATTTAGGTCATTTTCGTCCTCCCTAGTCTTGTTCTTGTCCAATTAGGTTTTTAAGCATTCTTGTGCATCCAATAAGTTCATTTGTGTCATTGGATGAACATTTAAGTCATTTTCGTCCTCCCTAGGCTTAGTTTTGTGCAATTAGGGTTTTTAACCAATCTTGTGCATCCAATAGGTGTGTTTGTGTCATTAGATGAACATTTAGGTCATTTTCATCCTCCCTAGGCTTATTCTTGTTCAATTAGGGTTTCTAACCAATCTTGTGCATCCAATAGGTGTGTTTGTGTCATTGGATGAACATTTAGGTCATTTTCGTCCTCCCTAGACTTATTCTTGTCCAATTAGGGTTTTAAGCAATCTTGTGCATCCAATAAGTTCATTTGTGTCATTGGATGAACATTTAGGTCATTTTCGTCCTCCCTAGGCTTATTCTTGTCCAATTAGGGTTTTTAAGCAATCTTGTGCATCCAATAAGTTCATTTGTGTCATTGGATTAAGATTTAAGTCATTTTCTTCCTCCCTAGGCTTATTCTTGTCCAGTTAGGGTTTTTAACCAATCTTGTGCATCCAATAGGTGTGTTTGTGTCATTGGATGAACATTTAGGTCATTTTCGTCCTCCCTAGGCTTATTCTTGTCCAATTAGGGTTTTTAACAAATCTTGTGCATCCAATAAGTTCATTTGTGTCATTGGATGAACATTTAGGTCATTTTCGTCCTCCCTAGGCTTATTCTTGTCCAATTAGGGTTTTTAACCAATCTTGTGCATCCAATAAGTTCATTTGTGTCATTGGATAAACATTTAGGTCATTTTCTTCCTCCCTAGGCTTATTCTTGTCCAATTAGGGTTTTTAAGCAATCTTGTGCATCCAATAAGTTCATTTGTGTCGTTGGATGAACATTTAGGTCATTTTTGTCCTCACTAGGCTTATTCTTGTCCAATTAGGGTTTTTAACCAATCTTGTGCATCCAATAAGTTCATTTGTGTCATTGGATGAACATTTAGGTCATTTTCGTCCTCCCTAGGCTTATTCTTGTCCAATTAAGGTTTTTAAGCATTCTTGTGCATCCAATAAGTTCATTTGTGTCATTGGATGAACATTTAGGTCATTTTCGTCCTCCCTAGGCTTATTCTTGTCCAATTAGGGTTTTTATGCAATCTTGTGCATCCAATAGATGTGTTTGTGTCATTGGACGAACATTTAGGTCATTTTCGACCTCTCTAGGCTTATTCTTGTCCAATTAGGGTTTTTAACCAATCTTGTGCATCCAATAAGTTCATTTGTGTCATTGGATGAACATTTAGGTCATTTTCGTCCTCCCTAGGCTTATTCTTGTCCAATTAGGGTTTTTAACCAATCTTGTGCATCCAATAAGTTCATTTGTGTCATTGGATGAACATTTAGGTCATTTTCGTCCTCCCTAGGCTTATTCTTGTCCAATTAGGGTTTTTAAGCAATCTTGTGCATCCAATAAGTTCATTTGTGTCATTGGATGAACATTTAGGCCATTTTCGTCCTCCATAGGCATATTCTAGTCCAATTAGGGTTTTTAACCAATCTTGTGCATCCAATAGGTGAATTTGTGTCATTGGATGAACATTTAGGTCATTTTCGTCCTCCCTAGGCTTATTCTTGTCCAATTAGGGTTTTTAAGCAATCTTGTGCATCCAATAAGTTCATTTGTGTCATTGGATGAACATTTAGGTCATTTTTGTCCTCCCTAGGCTTATTCTTGTCCAATTAGGGTTTTTAACCAATCTTGTGCGTCCAATAGGTGTATTTGTGTCATTGGATGAACATTTAGGTCATTTTCGTCCTCCCTAGGCTTATTCTTGTACAATTAGGGTTTTTAAGCAATCTTGTGCATCCAATAAGTTCATTTGTGTCATTGGATGAACATTTAGGTCATTTTCGTCCTCCCTAGGCTTATTCTTGTCCAATTAGGGTTTTTAAGCAATCTTGTGCATCCAATAAGTTCATTTGTGTCATTGGATGAACATTTAGGTCATTTTCGTCCTCCCTAAACTTATTCTTGTCCAATTAGGGTTTCTAACCAATCTTGTTCATCCAATAAGTTCATTTGTGTCATTGGATGATCATTTAGGTCATTTTCGTCCTCCCTAGGGTTATTCTTGTCCAATTAGGATTTTTAACAAATCTTGTGCATCCAATAAGTTCATTTGTGTCATTGGATGAACATTTAGGTCATTTTCGTCCTCCCTAGGCTTATTCTTGTCCAATTAGGGTTTTTAAGCAATCTTGTGCATCCAATAAGTTCATTTGTGTCATTGGATGAACATTTAGGTCATTTTTGTCCTCCCTAGGCTTATTCTTGTCCAATTAGGATTTTTAAGCAATCTTGTGCATCCAATAGGTGTATTTGTGTCATTGGATGAACATTTAGGTCATTTTCGTCCTCCCTAGGCTTATTCTTGTCCAATTAGGGTTTTTAAGCAATCTTGTGCATCCAATAAGTTCATTTGTGTCATTGGATGAACATTTAGGTCATTTTCGTCCTCCCTAGGCTTATTCTTGTCCAATTAGGGTTTTTAAGCAATCTTGTGCATCCAATAAGTTCATTTGTGTCATTGGATGAACATTTAGGTCATTTTCGTCCTTCCTAGGCATATTCTTGTCCAATTAGGGTTTTTAACCAATCTTGTGCATCCAATAGGTGTATTTGTGTCATTGGATGAACATTTAGGTCATTTTCGTCCTCCCTAGGCTTATTCTTGTCCAATTAGGGTTTTTAACCAATCTTGTGCATCCAATAGGTGTGTTTGTATCATTGGATGCACATTTAGGTCAGTTTCGTCCTCCCTAGGCTTGTTCTTGTCCAATTAGGGTTTCTAACGAATCTTGTGCATCCAATAGGTGTATTTGTGTCATTGGATGAACATTTAGGTCATTTTCGTCCTCCCTAGGCTTATTCTTGTCCAATTAGGGTTTTTAACCAATCTTGTGCATCCAATAGGTGTATTTGTGTCATTTGATGAACATTTAGGTCATTTTCGTCCTCCCTAGGCTTATTCTTGTCCAATTAGGGTTTTTAAGCAATCTTGTGCATCCAATAAGTTCATTTGTGTCATTGGATGAACATTTAGGTCATTTTCGTCCTCCCTAGGCTTATTCTTGTCCAAATAAGGTTTTTAACCAATCTTGTGCATCCAATAGTTCATTTGTGTCATTGGATGAACATTTAGGTCATTTTCGTCCTCCCTAGGCTTATTCTTGTCCAATTAGGGTTTTTAAGCAATCTTGTGCATCCAATAAGTTCATTTGTGTCATTGGATGAACATTTAGGTCATTTTCGTCCTCCCTAGGCTTATTCTTGTCCAATTAAGTTTTTTAACCAATCTTGTGCATCCAATAAGTTCATTTGTGTCATTGGATGAACATTTAGGTCATTTTCGTCCTCCCTAGGCTTATTCTTGTCCAATTAGGGTTTTTAACCAATCTTGTGCATCCAATAAGTTCATTTGTGTCATTGGATGAACATTTAGGTCATTTTTGTCCACCCAAGGCTTATTCTTGTCAAATTAGGGTTTTTAACCAATCTTGTGCATCCAATAAGTTCATTTGTGTCATTTGATGAACATTTAGGTCATTTTCGTCCTCCCTAGGCTTATTCTTGTCCAATTAGGGTTTTTAAGCAATCTTGTGCATCCAATAAGTTCATTTGTGTCATTGGATGAACATTTAGGTCATTTTCGTCCTCCCTAGGCATATTCTTGTCCAATTAGGGGTTTTAACCAATCTTGTGCATCCAATAGGTGTATTTGTGTCATTGGATGAACATTTAGGTCATTTTCGTCCTCCCTAGGCTTATTCTTGTCCAATTAGGGTTTTTAACCAATCTTGTGCATCCAATAGGTGTATTTGTGTCATTGGATGAACATTTAGGTCATTTTCGTCCTCCCTAGGCCTATTCTTGTCCAATTAGGGTTTTTAACCAATCTTGTGCATCCAATAAGTTCATTTGTGTCATTGGATGAACATTTAGGTCATTTTCGTCCTCCCTAGGCTTATTCTTGTCCAATTAGGGTTTTTAACCAATCTTGTGCATCCAATAAGTTCATTTGTGTCATTGGATGAACGTTTAGGTCATTTTGGTCCTCCCTAGGCTTATTCTTGTCCAATTAGGGTTTTTAACCAATCTTGTGCATCCAATAGGTGTGTTTGTGTCATTGGATGAACATTTAGGTCATTTTCGTCCTCCCTAGGCTTATTCTTGTCCAATTAGGGTTTTTAACCAATCTTGTGCATCCAATAAGTTCATTTGTGTCATTGGATGAACAATTAGGTCATTTTCGTCCACCCTAAGCTTATTCTTGTCCAATTAGGGTTTTTAACCAATCTTATGCATCCAATAAGTTCATTTGTGTCATTGGATGAACATTTAAGTCATTTTCGTCCTCCCTAGGCTTATTCTTGTCCAATTAGGGTTTTTAACCAATCTTGTGCATCCAATAGGTGTGTTTGTGTCATTGGATGAACATTTAGGTCATTTTCGTCCTCCCTAGGCTTATTCTTGTCCAATTAGGGTTTTTAACCAATCTTGTGCATCCAATAGGTGTGTTTGTGTCATTGGATGATCAATTAAGTCATTTTCGTCCTCCCTAGGCTTATTCTTGTCCAATTAGGGTTTTTAACCAATCTTGTGCATCCAATAAGTTCATTTGTGTCATTGGATGAACATTTAGGTCATTTTCGTCCTCCCTAGGCTTATTCTTGTCCAATTAGGGTTTTTAAGCAATCTTGTGCATCCAATAAGTTCATTTGTGTCATTGGATGAATATTTAGGTCATTTTCGTCCTCCCTAGGCTTATTCTTGTCCAATTAAAGTTGTTAACCAATCTTGTGCATCCAATAAGTTCATTTGTGTCATTGGATGAACATTTAGGTCATTTTCGTCCTCCCTAGGCTTATTCTTGTCCAATTAGGGTTTTTAACCAATCTTGTGCATCCAATAGGTGTGTTTGTGTCATTGGATGAACATTTAGGTCATTTTCGTCCTACCTAGGCTTATTCTTGTCCAATTAGGGTTTCTAACCAATCTTGTGCATCCAATAGGTGTATTTGTGTCATTGCATGAACATTTAGGTCATTTTCGTCCTCCCTAGGCTTATTCTTGTCCAATTAGGGTTTTTAAGCAATCTTGTGCATCCAATAAGTTCATTTGTGTCATTGGATGAACATTTAGGTCATTTTCGTCCTCCCTAGGCTTATTCTTGTCCAATTAGGGTTTTTAACCAATCTTGTGCATCAAATAGGTGTGTTTGTGTCATTGGATGAACATTTAGGTCATTTTCATCCTCCCTAGGCTTATTCTTGTCCAATTAGGGTTTTTAACCAATCTTGTGCATCCAATAGGTGTGTTTGTGTCATTGGATGAACATTTAGGTCATTTTCGTCCTCCCTAGGTTTAGTTTTTTGCAATTGGGGTTTTTAACCAATCTTGTGCATCCAATAGGTGTGTTTGTGTCATTAGATGAACATTTAGGTCATTTTCATCCTCCCTAGGCTTATTCTTGTCCAATTAGGGTTTTTAACCAATCTTGTGCATCCAATAGGTGTGTTTGTGTCATTGGATGAACATTTAGGTCATTTTCGTCCTCCCTAGTCTTATTCTTGTCCAATTAGGGTTTTAAGCTATCTTGTGCATCCAATAAGTTCATTTGTGTCATTGGATTAAGAATTAAGTAATTTTTGTCCTCCCTAGGCTTATTCTTGTCGAATTAGGGTTTTTAACCAGTCTTGTGCATCCAATAAGTTCATTTGTGTCATTGGATGAACATTTAGGTCATTTTCGTCCTCCCAAGGCTTATTCTTGTCCAATTAGTGTTTTTAACCAATCTTGTGCATCCAATAAGTTAATTTGTGTCATTGGATGAACATTTAGGTCATTTTCGTCCTCCCTAGGCTTATTCTTGTCCAATTAGGGTTTTTAAGCAATCTTGTGCATCAAATAAGTTCATTTGTGTCATTGGATGAACATTTAGGTCATTTTCGTCCACCCTAGGCTTATTCTTGTCCAATTAGGGTTTTTAATAAATCTTGTGCATCCAATAAGTTCATTTGTGTCATTGGATGAACATTTAGGTCATTTTCGTCCTCCCTAGGCTTATTCTTGTCCAATTAGGGTTTTTAAGCAATCTTGTGCATCCAATAAGTTCATTTGTGTCATTGAATGAACATTTAGGTCATTTTCGTCCTCCCTAGGCTTATTCTTGTTCAATTAGGGTTTCTAACCAATCTTGTGCATCCAATAGGTGTGTTTGTGTCATTGGATGAATATTTTGGTCATTTTCGTCCTCCCTAGTCTTATTCTTGTCCAATTAGGGTTTTAAGCAATCTTGTGCATCCAATAAGTTCATTTGTGTCATTGGATGAACATTTAGGTCATTTTCGTCCTCCCTAGGCTTATTCTTGTCCAATTAGGGTTTTTAAGCAATCTTGTGCATCCAATAAGTTCATTTGTGTCATTGGATGAACATTTAGGTCATTTTCGTCCTCCCTAGGCTTATTCTTGTCCAATTAGCGTTTTTAACCAATCTTGTGCATCCAATAGGTGTGTTTGTGTCATTGGATGAACATTTAGGTCAGTTTCGTCCTCCCTAGGCTTATTCTTGTCCAATTTGGGTTTCTAACGAATCTTGTGCATCCAATAGGTGTATTTGTGTCATTGGATGGACATTTAGGTCATTTTCGTCCTCCCTAGGCTTATTCTTGTCCAATTAGGGTTTTTAAGCAATCTTGTGCATCCAATAAGTTCATTTGTGTCATTGGATGAACATTTAGGTCATTTTCGTCCTCCCTAGGCTTATTCTTGTCCAATTAGGGTTTTTAACCAATCTTGTGCATCCAATAAGTTCATTTGTGTCATTGGATGAACATTTAGGTCATTTTCGTCCTCCATAGGCTTATTCTTGTCCAATTAGGGTTTTTATGCAATCTTGTGCATCCAATAGGTGTGTTTGTGTCATTGGACGAACATTTAGGTCATTTTCGTCCTCCCTAGGCTTATTCTTGTCCAATTTAAGGTTTTTATGCAATCTTGTGCATCCAATTGGTGTGTTTGTGTCATTGGACGAACATTTAGGTCATTTTCGTCCTCCCTAGGCTTATTCTTGTCCAATTAGGGTTTTTAACCAATCTTGTGCATCCAATAAGTTAATTTGTGTCATTGGATGAACATTTAGGTCATTTTCGTCCTCCCTATGCTTATTCTTGTCCAATTAGGGTTTTTAAGCAATCTTATGCATCAAATAAGTTCATTTGTGTTATTGGATGAACATTTAGGTCATTTTCGTCCACCCTAGGCTTATTCTTATCCAATTAGGGTTTTTAACCAATCTTGTGCATCCAATAAGATCATTTGCGTCATTGGATGAACAATTAGGTCATTTTCGTCCTCCCAAGGCTTATTCTTGTCCAATTAGGGTTTCTAACCAATCTTGTGCATCCAATAGGTGTGTTTGTGTCATTGGATGAACATTTAGGTCATTTTCGTCTTCCCAAAGATTATTCTTGTTCAATTAGGGTTTCTAACCAATTTTGTTCATCCAATAGGTGTGTTTGTGTCATTTGATGAACATTTAGGTCATTTTCGTCCTCCCTAGGCTTATTCTTGTCCAATTAGGGTTTTTAAGCAATCTTGTGCATCCAATAAGTTCATTTGTGTCATTGGATGAACATTTAGGTCATTTTCGTCCTCCCTAGGCTTATTTTTGTGCAATTAGGGTTTTTAACCAATCTTGTGCATCCAATAGGTGTGTTTGTGTCATTAGATGAACATTTAGGTCATTTTCATCCTCCCTAGGCTTATTGTTGTCCAATTAGGGATTTTAACCAATCTTGTGCATCCAATAGGTGTGTTTGTGTCATTGGATGAACATTTAGGTCATTTTCGTCCTCCCTAGTCTTATTCTTGTCCAATTAGGGTTTTAAGCCAATCTTGTGCATCCAATAGGTGTGTTTGTGTCATTCGATGAACATTTAGGTCATTTTCGTCCTCCCAAGGCTTATTCTTATCCAATTAGGGTTTTAAGCAATCTTGTGCATCCAATAAGTTGATTTGTGTCATTGGATTAAGATTTAAGTCATTTTCGTCCTCCCTAGGCTTATTCTTGTCCAATTAGGGTTTCTAACCAATCTTGTGCATCCAATAAGTTCATTTGTGTCATTGGATGAACATTTAGGTCATTTTCGTCCTCCCTAGGCTTATTCTTGTCCAATTAGGGTTTTTAACCAATCTTGTGCATCCAATAGGTGTGTTTGTGTCATTTGATGAACATTTAGGTCATTTTCGTCCTCCCTAGGCTTATTATTGTCCAATTAGGGTTTTTAACCAATCTTGTGCATCCAATAAGTTCATTTGTGTCATTGGATAAACATTTAGGTCATTTTCGTCCACCCTAGGCTTATTCTTGTCCAATTAGGGTTTTTAACCAATCTTGTGCATCCAATAGGTGTGTTTGTGTCATTGGATGAACATTTAGGTCATTTTCGTCCTCCCTAGTCTTATTCTTGTCCAATTAGGGTTTTAAGCAATCTTGTGCATCCAATAAGTTCATTTGTGTCATAAGATGAATATTTACGTCATTTTCATCCTCCCTAGGCTTATTCTTGTCCAATTAGGGTTTCTAACCAATCTTGTGCATCCAATAGGTGTGTTTGTGTCATTGGATGAACATTTAGGTCATTTTCGTCCTCCCTAGTCTTATTCTTGTCCAATTAGGTTTTTAACCAATCTTGTGCATCCAATAAGTTCATTTGTGTCATTGGATGAACATTTAGGTCATTTTCGTCCTCCCTAGGCTTAGTTTTGTGCAATTAGGGTTTTTAACCAATCTTGTGCATCCAATAGGTGTGTTTGTGTCATTAGATGAACATTTAGGTCATTTTCATCCTCCCTAGGCTTATTCTTGTCCAATTAGGGTTTTTAACCAATCTTGTGCATCCAATAAGTTCATTTGTGTCATTGGATGAACATTTAGGTCATTTTCGTCCACCCTAGGCTTATTCTTGTTCAATTAGGGTTTCTAACCAATCTTGTGCATCCAATAGGTGTGTTTGTGTCATTGGATGAACATTTAGGTAATTTTCGTCCTCCCTAGTCTTATTCTTGTCCAATTAGGTTTTTAACCAATCTTGTGCATCCAATAAGTTCATTTGTGTCATTGGATGAACATTTAGGTCATTTTCGTCCTCCCTAGGCTTAGTTTTGTGCAATTAGGGTTTTTAACCAATCTTGTGCATCTAATAGGTGTGTTTGTGTCATTAGATGAACATTTAGGTCATTTTCATCCTCCCTAGGCTTATTCTTGTCCAATTAGGGTTTTTAACCAATCTTGTGCATCCAATAGGTGTGTTTGTGTCATTGGATGAACATTTAGGTCATTTTCGTCCTCCCTAGTCTTAATCTTGTCCAATTAGGGTTTTAAGCAATCTTATGCATCCAATAAGTTCATTTGTGTCATTGGATTAAGAATTAAGTCATTTTCGCCCTCCCTAGGCTTATTCTTTTCCAATTAGGGTTTTTAACCAATCTTGTGCATCCAATAGGTGTGTTTGTGTCATTGGATGAACATTTAGGTCATTTTCGTCCTCCCAAGGCTTATTCTTGTCCAATTAGGGTTTTTAACCAATCTTGTGCATCCAATAGGTGTGTTTGTGTCATTTGATGAACATTTAGGTCATTTTCGTCCTCCCTAGGCTTATTCTTGTCCAATTAGGGTTTTTAAGCAATCTTGTGCATCCAATAAGTTCATTTGTGTCATTGGATGAACATTTAGGTCATTTTCGTCCTCCCTAGGCTTATTCTTGTCCAATTAAGTTTTTTTAACCAATCTTGTGCATCCAATAAGTTCATTTGTGTCATTGGATGAACATTTAGGTCATTTTCGTCCACCCAAGGCTTATTCTTGTCCAATTAGGGTTTTTAACCAATCTTGTGCATCCAATAAGTTCATTTGTGTCATTGGATGAACATTTAGGTCATTTTCGTCCTCCCTAGGCTTATTCTTGTTCAATTAGGGTTTCTAACCAATCTTGTGCATCCAATAGGTGTGTTTGTGTCATTGGATGAACATTTAGGTCATTTTCGTCCTCCCTAGTCTTATTCTTGTCCAATTAGGGTTTTAAGCAATCTTGTGAATCCAATAAGTTCATTTGTGTCATTGGATGAACATTTAGGTTATTTTCGTCCTCACTAGGCTTAGTTTTGTGCAATTACGGTTTTTAACCAATCTTGTGCATCCAATAGGTGTGTTTGTGTCATTAGATGAACATTTAGGTCATTTTCCTACTCCCTAGGCTTGTTGTTGTCCAATTAGGGTTTTTAACCAATCTTGTGCATCCAATAGGTGTGTTTGTGTCATTGGATGAACATTTAGGTCATTTTCGTCCTCCCTAGTCTTATTCTTGTCCAATTAGGGTTTTAAGCAATCTTGTGCATCCAATAAGTTCATTTGTGTCATTGGATAAACATTTAGGTTATTTTCGTCCTCCCTAGGCTTAGTTTTGTGCAATTAGGGTTTTTAACCAATCTTGTGCATCCAATAGGTGTGTTTGTGTCATTAGATGAACATTTAGGTCATTTTCATCCTTCCTAGGCTTATTGTTGTCCAATTAGGGTTTTTAACCAATCTTGTGCATCCAATAGGTGTGTTTGTGTCATTTGATGAACATTTAGGTCATTTTTGCCTCCCAAGGCTTATGCTTATCCAATTAGGGTTTTAAGCAATCTTGTGCATCCAATAAGTTCATTTGTGTCATTGGATTAAGATTTAAGTCATTTTCGTCCTCCCTAGGCTTATTCTTGTCCAGTTAGGGTTTTTAACCAATCTTGTGCATCCAATAGGTGTGTTTGTGTCATTGGATGAACATTTAGGTCATTTTCGTCCTCCCTAGGCTTATTCTTGTCCAGTTTGGGTTTTTAACCAATCTTGTGCATCCAATAGGTGTGTTTGTGTCTTTGGATGAACATTTAGGTCATTTTCGTCCTCCCTAGTCTTGTTCTTGTCCAATTAGGTTTTTAAGCAATCTTGTGCATCCAATAAGTTCATTTGTGTCATTGGATGAACATTTAAGTCATTTTCGTCCTCCCTAGGCTTAGTTTTGTGCAATTAGGGTTTTTAACCAATCTTGTGCATCCAATAGGTGTGTTTGTGTCATTAGATGAACATTTAGGTCATTTTCATCCTCCCTAGGCTTATTCTTGTCCAATTAGGGTTTTTAACCAATCTTGTGCATCCAATAGGTGTGTTTGTGTCATTGGATGATCATTTAGGTCATTTTCGTCCTCCCTAGGCTTATTCTTGTCCAATTAGGGTTTTTAAGCAATCTTGTGCATCCAATAAGTTCATTTGTGTCATTGGATGAACATTTAGGTCATTTTCGTCCTCCCTAGGCTTATTCTTGTTCAATTAATGTTTCTAACCAATATTGTGCATCCAATAGGTGTGTTGGTGTCATTGGATGAACATTTAGGTCATTTTCGTCCTCCCTAGGCTTATTCTTGTCTAATTAGGGTTTTTAAGCAATCTTGTGCATCCAATAAGTTCATTTGTGTCATTGGATGAACATTTAGGTCATTTTCGTCCTCCCTAGGCTTATTCTTGTCCAATTAGGGTTTTTAAGCAATCTTGTGCATCCAATAAGTTCATTTGTGTCATTGGATGAACATTTAGGTCATTTTCGTCCTCCCTAGGCTTATTCTTGTCCAATTAGTGTTTATAAGCAATCTTGTGCATCCAATAAGTTCATTTGTGTCATTGGATGAACATTTAGGTCATTTTCGTCCTCCCTAGGCTTATTCTTGTCCAATTAGGGTTTTTAACCAATCTTGTGCATCCAATAAGTTCATTTGTGTCATTGGATGAACATTTAGGCCATTTTCGTCCTCACTAGGCTTATTCTTGTCCAATTAGGGTTTTTAACCAATCTTTTGCATCCAATAGGTGTGTTTGTGTCATTGGATGAACATTTAGGTCATTTTCGTCCTCCCTAGGCTTATTCTTGTCCAATTAGGGTTTTTAACCAATCTTGTGCATCCAATAGGTGTGTTTGTGACATTGGATGAACATTTAGGTCATTTTCGTCCTCCCTAGTCTTATTCTTGTCCAATTAGGGTTTCTAACCAATCTTGTGCATCCAATAGGTTTATTTGTGTCATTGGATGAACATTTAGGTCATTTTCGTCCTCCCTAGGCTTATTCTTGTCCAATTAGGGTTTTTAAGCAATCTTGTGCATCCAATAAGTTCATTTGTGTTATTGGATGAACATTTAGGTCATTTTCGTCCTCCCTAGGCTTATTCTTGTCCAATTAGGGTTTTTAACCAATCTTTTGCATCCAATAGGTGTGTTTGTGTCATTGGATGAACATTTAGGTCATTTTCGTCCTCCCTAGGCTTATTCTTGTCCAATTAGGGTTTTTAACCAATCTTGTGCATCCAATAGGTGTGTTTGTGTCATTGGATGAACATTTCGGTCATTTTCGTACTCCCTAGGCTTATTCTTTTCCAATTAGGGTTTCTAACCAATCTTGTGCATCCAATAGGTGTATTTGTGTCATTGGATGAACATTTAGGTCATTTTCGTCCTCCCTAGGCTTATTCTTGTCTAATTAGGGTTTTTAAGCAATCTTGTGCATCCAATAAGTTCATTTGTGTTATTGGATGAACATTTAGGTCATTTTCGTCCTCCCTAGGCTTATTCTTGTCCAATTAGGGTATTTAACCAATCTTGTGCATCCAATAGGTGTGTTTGTGTCATTGGATGAACATTTAGGTCAGTTTCGTCCTCCCTAGGCTTATTCTTATCCAATTAGGGTTTCTAACGAATCTTGTGCATCCAATAGGTGTATTTGTGTCATTGGATGAACATTTAGGTCATTTTCGTCCTCCCTAGGCTTATTCTTGTCCAATTTCGGTTTTTAACCAATCTTGTGCATCCAATATGTGTGTTTGTGTCATTGGATGAACATTTAGGTCATTTTCGTCCTCCCTAGGCTTATTCTTGTCCAATTAGGGTTTCTAACCAATCTTGTGCATCCAATAGGTGTATTTGTGTCATTGGATGAACATTTAGGTCATTTTCGTCCTTCCTAGGCTTATTCTTGTCTAATTAGGGTTTTTAAGCAATCTTGTGCTTCCAATAAGTTCATTTGTGTTATTGGATGAACATTTAGGTCATTTTCGTCCTTACTAGGCTTATTCTTTTCCAATTAGGGTTTTTAACCAATCTTGTGCATCCAATAGGTGTGTTTGTGTCATTGGATGAACATTTAGGTCAGTTTCGTCCTCCCTAGGCTTATTCTTGTCCAATTAGGGTGTTTAACGAATCTTGTGCATCCAATAGGTGTATTTGTGTCATTGGATGAACATTTAGGTCATTTTCGTCCTCCCTAGGCTTATTCTTGTCCAATTAGGGTTTTTAAGCAATCTTGTGCATCCAATAAGTTCATTTGTGTCATTGGATGAACATTTAGGTCATTTTCGTCCTCCCTAGGCTTATTCTTGTCCAATTAGGGTTTTTAAGCAATCTTGTGCATCCAATAAGTTCATTTGTGTCATTGGATGAACATTTAGGTCATTTTCGTCCTCCCTAGGCTTATTCTTGTCCAATTAGGGTTTTTAAGCAATCTTGTGCATCCAATAAGTTCATTTGCGTCATTGGATGAACATTTAGGTCATTTTCGTCCTCCCTAGGCTTATTCTTATCCAATTAGGGTTTCTAACCAATCTTGTGCATCCAATAAGTTCATTTGTGTCATTGGATGAACATTTAGGTCATTTTCGTCCTCCCTAGGCTTATTCTTGTCCAATTAGGGTTTTTAAGCAATCTTGTGCATCCAATAAGTTCATTTGTGTCATTGGATGAACATTTAGGTCATTTTCGTCCTCCCTAGGCTTATTCTTGTTCAATTAGGGTTTCTAACCAATCTGGTGCATCCAATAGGTGTGTTTGTGTCATTGGATGAACATTTAGGTCATTTTTGTCCTCCCTAGTCTTATTCTTGTCCAATTAGGGTTTTTAAGCAATCTTGTGCATCCAATAAGTTGATTTGTGTCATTGGATGAACATTTACGTCATTTTCGTCCTCCCTAGGCTTATTCTTGTCCAATTAGGGTTTTTAACCAATCTTGTGCATCCAATAGGTGTGTTTGTGTCATTGGATGAACATTTAGGTCATTTTCGTCCTCCCAAGGCTTATTCTTGTCTAATTAGGGGTTTTAACCAATCTTGTGCATCCAATAAGTTAATTTGT
>JBBPBR010000606.1:22605-62905 GCA_037974775.1 Cicer pinnatifidum | reverse complement strand
CCTCCCTAGGCTTATTCTTTTCCAATTAGGGTTTTTAACCAATCTTGTGCATCCAATAGGTGTGTTTGTGTCATTGGATGAACATTTAGGTCATTTTCGTCCTCCCAAGGCTTATTCTTGTCCAATTAGGGTTTTTAACCAATCTTGTGCATCCAATAGGTGTGTTTGTGTCACTGGATGAACATTTAGGTCATTTTCGTCCTCCCTAGTCTTATTCTTGTCCAATTAGGGTTTTAAGCAATCTTGTGCATCCAATAAGTTCATTTGTGTCATTGGATTAAGAATTAAGTCATTTTCGCCCTCCCTAGTCTTATTCTTGTTCAATTAGGGTTTCTAACCAATCTTGTGCATCCAATAGGTGTGTTTGTGTCATTGGATGAACATTTAGGTCATTTTCGTCCTCCCTAGACTTATTCTTGTCCAATTAGGATTTTAAGCAATCTTGTGCATCCAATAAGTTCATTTGTGTCATTGGATTAAGAATTAAGTCATTTTCGCCCTCCCTAGGCTTATTCTTGTTCAATTAGGGTTTTTAACAAATCTTGTGCATCCAATAGGTGTGTTTGTGTCATTGGATGAACATTTAGGTCATTTTCGTCCTCCCTAGGCTTATTCTTGTCCAATTAGGGTTTTTAACCAATCTTGTGCATCCAATAGGTGTGTTTGTGACATTGGATGAACATTTAGGTCATTTTCGTCCTCCCAAGGCTTATTCTTGTCTAATTAGGGGTTTTAACCAATCTTGTGCATCCAATAAGTTAATTTGTTTCATTGGATGAACATTTAGGTCATTTTCGTCCTCCCTAGGCTTATTCTTGTCCAATTAGGGGTTTTAAGCAATCTTGTGCATCAAATAAGTTCATTTGTGTCATTGGATGAACATTTAGGTCATTTTCGACCACCCTAGGCTTATTCTTGTCCAATTAGGGTTTTTAACCAATCATGTGCATCCAATAAGTTCATTTGTGTCATTGGATGAACATTTAGGTCATTTTCGTCCTCCCTAGGCTTATTCTTGTCCAATTATTGTTTTTAACCAATCTTGTGCATCCAATAAGTTCATTTGTGTCATTGGATGAACATTTAGGTCATTTTCGTCCTCCCTTGGCTTATTCTTGTCCAATTAGGGTTTTTAAGCAATCTTGTGCATCCAATAAGTTCATTTGTGTCATTGGATTAAGATTTAAGTCATTTTCGTCCTCCCTAGGCTTATTCTTGTCCAGTTAGGGTTTTTAACAAATCTTGTGCATCCAATAGGTGTGTTTGTGTCATTGGATGAACATTTAGGTCATTTTCGTCCTCCCTAGGCTTATTCTTGTCCAATTAGGGTTTTTAACCAATCTTGTGCATCCAATAGGTGTGTTTGTGACATTGGATGAACATTTAGGTCATTTTCGTTCTCCCTAGGCTTATTCTTGTCCAATTAGGGTTTTTAACCAATCTTGTTCATCCAATAAGTTCATTTGTGTCATTGGATGAACATTTAGGTCATTTTCGTCCACCCTAGGCTTATTCTTGTCCAATTAGGGTTTTTAACCAATCTTGTGCATCCAATAAGTTCATTTGTGTCATTGGATGACCATTTAGGTCATTTTCGTCCTCCCTAGGCTTACTCTTGTCCAATTAGGGTTTTTAAGCAATCTTGTGCATCAAATAAGTTCATTTGTGTCATTGGATGAACATTTAGGTCATTTTCGTCCACCCTAGGCTTATTCTTGTCCAATTAGGGTTTTTAACCAATCTTGTGCATCCAATAAGTTCATTTGTGTCATTGGATGAACATTTAGGTCATTTTCGTCCTCCCAAGGCGTATTCTTGTCCAATTAGGGTTTTTAACCAATCTTGTTCATCCAATAAGTTCATTTGTGTCATTGGATGAACATTTAGGTCATTTTCGTCCTCCCTAGGCTTATTCTTGTTCAATTAGGGTTTCTAACCAATCTTGTGCATCCAATAGGTGTGTTTGTGTCATTGGATGAACATTTAGGTCATTTTCGTCCTCCCTAGTCTTATTCTTGTCCAATTAGGGTTTTAAGCAATCTTGTGCATCCAATAAGTTCATTTGTGTCATTGGATAAACATTTAGGTTATTTTCGTCCTCCCTAGGCTTAGTTTTGTGCAATTAGGGTTTTTAACCAATCTTGTGCATCCAATAGGTGTGTTTGTGTCATTAGATGAACATTTAGGTCATTTTCATCCTTCCTAGGCTTATTGTTGTCCAATTAGGGTTTTTAACCAATCTTGTGCATCCAATAGGTGTGTTTGTGTCATTTGATGAACATTTAGGTCATTTTTGCCTCCCAAGGCTTATGCTTATCCAATTAGGGTTTTAAGCAATCTTGTGCATCCAATAAGTTCATTTGTGTCATTGGATTAAGATTTAAGTCATTTTCGTCCTCCCTAGGCTTATTCTTGTCCAGTTAGGGTTTTTAACCAATCTTGTGCATCCAATAGGTGTGTTTGTGTCATTGGATGAACATTTAGGTCATTTTCGTCCTCCCTAGGCTTATTCTTGTCCAGTTTGGGTTTTTAACCAATCTTGTGCATCCAATAGGTGTGTTTGTGTCTTTGGATGAACATTTAGGTCATTTTCGTCCTCCCTAGTCTTGTTCTTGTCCAATTAGGTTTTTAAGCAATCTTGTGCATCCAATAAGTTCATTTGTGTCATTGGATGAACATTTAAGTCATTTTCGTCCTCCCTAGGCTTAGTTTTGTGCAATTAGGGTTTTTAACCAATCTTGTGCATCCAATAGGTGTGTTTGTGTCATTAGATGAACATTTAGGTCATTTTCATCCTCCCTAGGCTTATTCTTGTCCAATTAGGGTTTTTAACCAATCTTGTGCATCCAATAGGTGTGTTTGTGTCATTGGATGATCATTTAGGTCATTTTCGTCCTCCCTAGGCTTATTCTTGTCCAATTAGGGTTTTTAACCAATCTTGTGCATCCAATAAGTTCATTTGTGTCATTGGATAAACATTTAGGTCATTTTCGTGCACCCTAGGCTTATTCTTGTCCAATTAGGGTTTTTAACCAATCTTGTGCATCCAATAAGTTCATTTGTGTCATTGGATGAACATTTAGGTCATTTTCGTCCTCCCTAGGCTTATTCTTGTCCAATTAGGGTTTTTAAGCAATCTTGTGCATCCAATAAGTTCATTTGTGTCATTGGATGAACATTTAGGTCATTTTCGTCCTCCCTAGGCTTATTCTTTTTCAATTAAGGTTTCTAACCAATCTTGTGCATCCAATAGGTGTGTTTGTGTCATTGGATGAACATTTAGGTCATTTTCGTCCTCCCTATGCTTATTCTTGTCCAATTAGGGTTTTTAACCAATCTTGTGCATCCAATAAGTTCATTTGTGTCATTGGATGAACATTTAGGTCATTTTTGTCCTCCATAGGCTTATTCTTGTCCAATTAGGGTTTTTAACCAATCATGTGCATCCAATAAGTTCATTTGTGTCATTGGATGAAAATTTAGGTCATTTTCGTTCTCCCTAGGCTTATTCTTGTCCAATAAGGGTTTTTAGCCAATCTTGTGCATCCAATAAGTTCATTTGTGTCATTGGAGGAACATTTAGGTCATTTTCGTCCTCCCTAGTCTTATTCTTGTCCAATTAGGGTTTTTATGCAATCTTGTGCATCCAATAGGTGTGTTTGTGTCATTGGACGAACATTTAGGTCATTTTCGTCCTCCCTAGGCTTATTCTTGTCCAATTAGGGTTTTTAACCAATATTGTGCATCCAATAGGTGTGTTTGTGTCATTGGAGGAACATTTAGATCATTTTCATCCTCCCTAGTCTTATTCTTGTCCAATTAGGGATTTTATGCAATCTTGTGCATCCAATAGGTGTGTTTGTGTCATTGGACGAATATTTAGGTCTTTTTCGTCCTCCCTAGGCTTATTCTTCTCCAATTAGGGTTTTTAACGAACCTTGTGCATCCAATAAGTTCATTTGTGTCATTGGTTGAACATTTAGGTCATTTTCATCCTCCCTAGGCTTATTCTTGTCCAATTTGGGTTTTTATGCAATCTTGTGCATCCAATAGGTGTGTTTGTGTCATTGGACGAACATTTAGGTCATTTTCGTCCTCCCTAGGCTTATTCTTGTCCAATTAGGGTTTTTATGCAATCTTGTGCATCCAATAGGTGTGTATGTGTCATTGGACGAACATTTAGGTCATTTTCGTCCTCCCTAGTCTTATTCTTGTCCAATTAGGGTTTTTATGCAATCTTGTGCATCCAATAGGTGTGTTTGTGTCATTGGACGAACATTTAGGTCATTTTCGTCCTCCCTAGGCTTATTCTTGTCCGATTAGGGTTTTTAAGCAATCTTGTGCATCCAAAAAGTTCATTTGTGTCATTGGATGAACATTTAGGTCATTTTCGTCCTCCCTAGTCTTATTCTTGTCCAATTAGGGTTTTAAGCAATCTTGTGCATCCAATATGTGGGTTTGTGTCATTGGACCAACATTTAGGTCATTTTCGTCCTCCCTTTGCTTATTCTTGTCCAATTAGGGTTTTTAACCAATCTTGTGCATCCAATAAGTTCATTTGTGTCATTGGATAAACATTTAGGTCATTTTCGTCCTCCCTAGTCTTATTCTTGTCCAATTAGGGTTTTTATGCAATCTTGTGCATCCAATAGGTGTGTTTGTGTCATTGGACGAACATTTAGGTCATTTTCGTCCTCCCTAGGCTTATTCTTGTCCACTTAGGGTTTTTAACCAATCTTGTGCATCCAATAAGTTCATTTGTGTCATTGGATGAACATTTAGGTCATTTTCGTCCTCCCTAGGCTTATTCTTGTTCAATTAGGGTTTCTAACCAATCTTGTGCATCCAATAGGTGTGTCTGTGTCATTGGATGAACATTTAGGTCATTTTCGTCCTCCCTAGTCTTATTCTTGTCCAATTAGGGTTTTAAGCAATCTTGTGCATCCAATAAGTTCATTTGTGTCATTGGATGAACATTTAGGTTATTTTCGTCCTCACTAGGCTTAGTTTTGTGCAATTAGGGTTTTTAACCAATCTTGTGCATCCAATAGGTGTGTTTGTGTCATTAGATGAACATTGAGGTCATTTTCATCCCCCCTAGGCTTATTGTTGTCCAATTAGGGTTTTTAACCAATCTTGTGCAACCAATAGGTGTGTTTGTGTCATTGGATGAACATTTAGGTCATTTTCGTCCTCCCCAGTCTTATTCTTGTCCAATTAGGGTTTTAAGCCAATCTTGTGCATCCAATAGGTGTGTTTGTGTCATTTGATGAACATTTAGGTCATTTTCGTCCTCCCAAGGCTTATTCTTATCCAATTAGGGTTTTAAGCAATCTTGTGCATCCAATAAGTTCATTTGTGTCATTGGATTAAGATTTAAGTCATCTTCGTCCTCCCTAGGCTTATTCTTGTCCAGTTAGGGTTTTTAACCAATCTTGTGCATCCAATAGGTGTGTTTGTGTCATTGGATGAACATTTAGGTCATTTTCGTCCTCCCTAGGCTTATTCTTGTCCAATTAGGGTTTTTAACCAATCTTGTGCATCCAATAAGTTCATTTGTGTCATTGGATGAACATTTAGGTCATTTTCGTCCTCCTTAGGCTTATTCTTGTCCAATTACGGTTTTAAGCAATCTTGTGCATTCAATATTTTCATTTGTGTCATTGGATGAACATTTAGGTCATTTTCGTCCCCCCTAGGCTTATTCTTGTCCAATTAGGGTTTTTAACCAATCTTGTGCATCCAATAAGTTCATTTGTGTCATTGGATGAACATTTAGGTCATTTTCGTCCTCCCTAGGCTTATTCTTGTCCAATAAGGGTTTTTAGCCAATCTTGTGCATCCAATAAGTTCATTTGTGTCATTGGAGGAACATTTAGGTCATTTTCGTCCTCCCTAGTCTTATTCTTGTCCAATTAGGGTTTTTATGCAATCTTGTGCATCCAATAGGTGTGTTTGTGTCATTGGACGAACATTTAGGTCATTTTCGTCCTCCCTAAGCTTATTCTTGTCCAATTAGGGATTTTAACCAATCTTGTGCATCCAATAAGTTCAATTGTGTCATTGGATGAACATTTAGGTCATTTTCGTCCTCCCTAGGCTTATTCTTGTCCAATTAGGGTTTTTAACCAATCATGTGCATCATTTAAGTTGATTTGTGTCATTGGACGAACATTTAGGTCATTTTCGTCCTCCCTAGGCTTATTCTTGTCCAATTAGGGTTTTTAACCAATCATGTGCATCCAATAAGTTGATTTGTGTCATTGGACGATCATTTAGGTCATTTTCGTCCTCCCTAGGCTTATTCTTGTCCAATTAGGGTTTTTAAGCTATCTTGTACATCCAATAAGTTCATTTGTGTCATTGGATGAACATTTAGGTCATTTTCGTCCTCCCTAGGCTTATTCTTGTCACATTAGGGTTTTTAACCAATCTTGTGCATCCAATAAGTTAATTTGTGTCATTGGATGAACATTTAGGTAATTTTTGTCCTCCCTAGGCTTATTCTTGTCCAATTAGGGTTTTTAGCCAATCTTGTGCATCCAATAAGTTCATTTGTGTCATTGGAGGAACATTTAGGTCATGTTCGTCCTCCCTAGGCTTATTCTTGTCCAATTAGGGTTTTTAACCAATCATGTGCATCCAATAAGTTGATTTGTGTCATTGGATGAACATTTAGGTCATTTTCGTCCTCCCTAGGCTTATTCTTGTCCAATTAGGGTTTTTAACCAATCTTGTGCATCCGATAAGTTCATTTGTGTCATTGGATGAACATTTAGGTCATTTTCGTCCTCCCTAGGCTTATTCTTGTCCAATTAGGGTTTTTAAGCAATCTTGTGCATCCAATAAGTTCATTTGTGTCATTGGATGAACATTTAGGTCATTTTCGTCCTCCCTAGGCTTATTCTTGTTCAATTATGGTTTCCAACCAATCTTGTGCATCCAATAGGTGTGTTTGTGTCATTGGATGAACATTTAGGTCATTTTCGTCCTCCCTAGTCTTATTCTTGTCCAATTAGGGTTTTAAGCAATCTTGTGCATCCAATAAGTTCATTTGTGTCATTGGATGAACATTTAGGTTATTTTCGTCCTCCCTAGGCTTAGTTTTGTTCAATTAGGGTTTTTAACCAATCTTGTGCATCCAATAGGTGTGTTTGTGTCATTGGATGAACATTTAGGTCATTTTCGTCCTCCCTAGGCTTATTCTTGTCCAATTAGGGTTTTTAAGCAATCTTGTGCATCCAATAATTTCATTTGTGTCAATGGATGAACATTTAGGTCATTTTCGTTCACCCTAGGCTTATTCTTGTCCAATTAGGGTTTTTAACCAATCTTGTGCATCCAATAGGTGTGTTTGTGTCATTGGATGAACATTTAGGTCATTTTCGTCCTCCCTAGGCTTATTCTTGTCCAATTAGGGTTTTTAAGCAATCTTGTGCATCCAATAAGTTCATTTTTGTCATTGGATGAACATTTAGGTCATTTTCGTCCACCCTATGCTTATTCTTGTTCAATTAGGGTTTTTAACCAATCTTGTGCATCCAATAGGTGTGTTTGTGTCATTGGATGCACATTTAGGTCATTTTCGTCCTCCCTAGGCTTATTCTTGTCCATTTAGGGTTTTTAAGCAATCTTGTGCATCCAATAAGTTCATTTGTGTCATTGGATGAACATTTAGGTCATTTTCGTCCTCCCAAGGCTTATTCTTGTCCAATTAGGAATTTTAACCAATCTTGTGCATCCAATAAGTTCATTTGTGTCATTGGATGAACATTTAGGTCATTTTCGTCCTCCCTAGGATTATTCTTGTCCAATTAGGGTTTTTAAGCAATCTTGTGCATCCAATAAGTTCATTTGTGTCATTAGTTGAACATTTAGGTCATTTTCGTCCTCCCTAGGCTTATTCTTGTCCAATTAGGGTTTTTAACCAATCTTGTGCATCCAATAGGTGTGTTTGTGTCATTGAATGAACATTTAGGTCATTTTCGTCCTCCCTAGGCTTATTCTTGTCCAATTAGGGTTTTTAAGCAATCTTGTGCATCCAATAAGTTCATTTGTGTCATTGGATGAACATTTAGGTCATGTTCGTCCTCCCAAGGCTTATTCTTGTCTAATTAGGGTTTTTAGGCAATCTTGTGCATCCAATAAGTTCATTTGTGTCATTGGATGAACATTTAGGTCATTTTCGTCCTCCCTAGGCTTATTCTTGTCCAATTAGGGTTTTTAAGCAATCTTGTGCATCCAATAAGTTCATTTGTGTCATTGGATGAACATTTAGGTCATTTTCGTCCTCCCTAGGCATATTCTTGTCCAATTAGGGTTTTTAACCAATCTTGTGCATCCAATAGGTGTGTTTGTGTCATTGAATGAACATTTAGGTCATTTTCGTCCTCCCATGGCTTATTCTTGTCCAATTAGGGTTTTTAAGCAATCTTGTGCATCCAACAGGTGTGTTTGTGTCATTGGATGAACATTTAGGTCATCTTCGTCCTCCCTAGGCTTATTCTTGTCCAATTAGGGTTTTTAAGCAATCTTGTGCATCCAATAAGTTCATTTGTGTCATTGGATGAACATTTAGGTCATTTTCGTCCTCCCTAGGCTTATTCTTGTCCAATTAGGGTTTTTAAGCAATCTTGTGCATCCAATAAGTTTATTTGTGTCATTGGATGAACAATTAGGTCATTTTCGTCCTCCCTAGGCTTATTCTTGTCCAATTAGGGTTTCTAACCAATCTTGTGCATCCAATAAGTTCATTTGTGTCATTGGATGAACATTTAGGTCATTTTCGTCCTCCCTAGTCTTATTCTTGTCCAATTAGGGTTTTAAGCAATCTTGTGCATCCAATAAGTTCATTTGTGTCATTGGATGAACATTTAGGTCATTTGTGTCGTCCCTAGTCTTATTCTTGTCCAATTAGGGTTTTAAGCCAATCTTGTGCATCCAATAGGTGTGTTTCTGTCATTTGATGAACATTTAGGTCATTTTCGTCCTCCCAAGGCTTCTTCTTATCCAATTAGGGTTTTAAGCAATCTTGTGCATCCAATAAGTTCATTTGTGTCATTGGATTAAGATTTAAGTCATTTTCGTCCTCCCTAGGCTTATTCTTGTCCAGTTAGGGTTTTTAACCAATCTTGTGCATCCAATAGGTGTGTTTGTGTCATTGGATGAACATTTAGGTCATTTTCGTCCTCCCTAGGCTTATTCTTGTCCAATTAGGGTTTTTAACCAATCTTGTGCATCCAATAGGTGTGTTTGTGACATTGGATGAACATTTAGGTCATTTTCGTTCTCCCTAGGCTTATTCTTTTCCAATTAGGGTTTTTAACCAATCCTGTGCATCCAATAAGTTCATTTGTGTCATTGGATGAACATTTAGGTCATTTTCGTCCTCCCTAGGCTTATTCTTGTCCAATTAGGGTTTTTAAGCAATCTTGTGCATCCAATAAGTTCATTTGTGTCATTGGATTAAGATTTAAGTCATTTTCGTCCTCCCTAGGCTTATTCTTGTCCAGTTAGGGTTTTTAACCAATCTTGTGCATCCAATAGGTGTGTTTGTGTCATTGGATGAACATTTAGGTCATTTTCGTCCTCTCTAGGCTTATTCTTGTCCAATTAGGGTTTTTAACCAATCTTGTGCATCCAATAGGTGTGTTTGTGTCATTGGATGAACATTTAGGTCATTTTCGTCCTCCCTAGGCTTATTCTTGTCCAATTAGGGTTTTTAACCAATCTTGTGCATCCAATAAGTTCATTTGTGTCATTGGATGTACATTTAGGTCATTTTCGTCCACCCTAGGCTTATTCTTGTCCAATTAGGGTTTTTATTAATCTTGTCCATCCAATAAGTTCATTTGTGTCATTGGATGAACATTTATGTCATTTTCGTCCTCCCAAGGCTTATTCTTGTCCAATTAGGGTTTTTAAACAAATCTTGTGCATCCAATAAGTTAATTTGTGACATTGGATGAACATTTAGGTCATTTTCGTCCTCCCTAGTCTTATTCTTGTCCAATTAGGGTTTTAAGCTATCTTGTGCATCCAATAAGTTCATTTGTGTCATTGGATGAACATTTAGGTTATTTTCGTCCTCCCTAGGCTTTTTATTGTCCAATTAG
Source organism: Cicer pinnatifidum (assembly GCA_037974775.1). Lineage (NCBI taxonomy): Eukaryota > Viridiplantae > Streptophyta > Magnoliopsida > Fabales > Fabaceae > Cicer > Cicer pinnatifidum. The sequence continues at coordinate 52,790 of JBBPBR010000606.1, read as the reverse complement.
GGTTTTTAAGCAATCTTGTGCATCCAATAAGTTCATTTGTGTCATTGGATGAACATTTAGGTCATTTTCGTCCTCCCTAGGCTTATTCTTGTCCAATTAGGGTTTCTAACCAATCTTGTGCATCCAATAGGTGTGTTTGTGTCATAAAATGAACATTTAGGTCATTTTCATCCTCCCTAGGCTTATTGTTGTCCAATTAGTGTTTTTAACCAATCTTGTGCATCCAATAGGTGTGTTTGTGTCATTGGATGAACATTTAGGTCATTTTCGTCCTCCCTAGTCTTATTCTTGTCCAATTAGGGTTTTAAGCCAATCTTGTGCATCCAATAGGTGTGTTTGTCTCATTTGATGAACATTTAGGTCATTTTCGTCCTCCCAAGGCTTATTCTTATCCAATTAGGGTTTTAAGCAATCTTGTGCATCCAATAAGTTCATTTGTGTCATTGGATTAAGATTTAAGTCATTTTCGTCCTCCCTAGGCTTATTCTTGTCCAGTTAGGGTTTTTAACCAATCTTGTGCATCCAATAGGTGTGTTTGTGTCATTGGATGAACATTTAGGTCATTTTCGTGCTCCCTAGGCTTATTCTTGTCGAATTAGGGTTTTTAACCAATCTTGTGCATCCAATAGGTGTGTTTGTGACATTGGATGAACATTTAGGTCATTTTCGTTCTCCCTAGGCTTATTCTTGTCCAATTAGGGTTTTTAACCAATCTTGTGCATCCAATAAGTTCATTTGTGTCATTGGATGAACATTTAGGTCATTTTCGTCAACCCTAGGCTTATTCTTGTCCAATTAGTGTTTTTAACCAATCTTGTGCATCCAATAAGTTCATTTGTGTCATTGGATGAACATTTAGGTCATTTTCGTCCTCCCAAGGCTTATTCTTGTCCAATTAGGGGTTTTAACCAATCTTGTGCATCCAATAAGTTAATTTGTGTCATTGGATGAACATTTAGGTCATTTTCGTCCTCCCTAGGCTTATTCTTGTCCAATTAGGGTTTTTAAGCAATCTTGTCCATCAAATAAGTTCATTTGTGTCATTGTTTGAACATTTAGGTCATTTTCGTTCACCCTAGGCTTATTCTTGTCCAATTAGGGTTTTTAACCAATCTTGTGCATCCAATAAGTTCATTTGTGTCATTGGATGAACATTTAGGTCATTTCCATCCTCCCAAGGCTTATTCTTGTCCAATTATTGTTTTTAACCAATCTTGTGCATCCAATAAGTTCATTTGTGTCATTAGATGAACATTTAGGTCATTTTCATCCTCCCTAGGCTTATTCTTGTCCAATTAGGGTTTTTAACCAATCTTGTGCATCCAATAGGTGTGTTAGTGTCACTGGATGAACATTTAGGTTATTTTCGTCCTCCCTAGTCTTATTCTTGTCCAATTACGGTTTTAAGCAATCTTGTGAATCCAATAAGTTCATTTGTGTCATTGGATTAAGAATTAAATCATTTTCGCCCTCCCTAGGCTTATTCTTGTTCAATTAGGGTTTCTAACCAATCTTGTGCATCCAATAGGTGTGTTTGTGTCATTGGATGAACATTTAGGTCATTTTCGTCCTCCCTAGACTTATTCTTGTCCAATTAGGATTTTAAGCAATCTTGTGCATCCAATAAGTTCATTTGTGTCATTGGATTAAGAATTAAGTCATTTTCGCCCTCCCTAGGCTTATTCTTGTTCAATTAGGGTTTTTAACCAATCTTGTGCATCCAATAGGTGTGTTTGTGTCATTGGATGAACATTTAGGTCATTTTCGTCCTCCCTAGGCTTATTCTTGTCCAATTAGGGTTTTTAACCAATCTTGTGCATCCAATAGGTGTGTTTGTGACATTGGATGAACATTTAGGTCATTTTCGTCCTCCCAAGGCTTATTCTTGTCCAATTAGGGGTTTTAACCAATCTTGTGCATCCAATAAGTTAATTTGTGTCATTGGATGAACATTTAGGTCATTTTCGTCCTCCCTAGGCTTATTCTTGTCCAATTAGGGGTTTTAAGCAATCTTGTGCATCAAATAAGTTCATTTGTGTCATTGGATGAACATTTAGGTCATTTTCGTCCACCCTAGGCTTATTCTTGTCCAATTAGGGTTTTTAACCAATCATGTGCATCCAATAAGTTCATTTGTGTCATTGGATGAACATTTAGGTCATTTTCGTCCTCCCAAGGCTTATTCTTGTCCAATTATTGTTTTTAACCAATCTTGTGCATCCAATAAGTTCATTTGTGTCATTGGATGAACATTTAGGTGATTTTCGTCCTCCCTAGGCTTATTCTTGTCCAATTAGGGTTTTTAAGCAATCTTGTGCATCCAATAAGTTCATTTGTGTCATTGGATGAACATTTAGGTCATTTTCGTCCTCCCTAGGCTTATTCTTGTTCAATTAGGGTTTTTAACCAATCTTGTGCTTCCAATAGGTGTGTTTGTGTCATTGGATGAACATTTAGGTCATTTTCGTCCACCCTAGGCTTATTATTGTCCAATTAGGGTTTTTAACCAATCTTGTGCATCCAATAAGTTCATTTGTGTCATTGGATGTACATTTACGTCATTTTCATCCTCCTTATGCTTATTCTTGTCCAATTAGGGTTTTTAACAAAGCATGTGCATCCAATGACTTCATTTGTGTCATTGGATGAACATTTAGGTCATTTTCGTCCACCCTAGGCTTATTCTTGTCCAATTAGGGTTTTTAACAAATCTTGTGCATCCAATAAGTTCATTTGTGTCATTGGATGAACATTTAGGTCATTTTCGTCCTCCCTAGGCTTATTCTTGTTAAATTAGGGTTTTTAACCAATCTTGTGCTTCCAATAGGTGTGTTTGTGTCATTGGATGAACATTTAGGTCATTTTCGTCCACCCTAGGCTTATTCTTGTCCAATTAGGGTTTTTAACCAATCTTGTGCATCCAATAAGTTCATTTGTGTCATTGGATAAACATTTAGGTTATTTTCGTCCACCCTAGGCTTATTCTTGTCCAATTAGGGTTTTTAACCAATCTTGTGCATCCAATATGTTCATTTGTGTCATTGGATGAACATTTAGGTCATTTTCGTCCTCCCAAGGCTTATTCTTGTCCAATTAGGGTTTTTAACCAATCTTGTGTATCCAATAAGTTCATTTGTGTCATTGGATGAACATTTAGGTCATTTTCGTCCTCCCTAGGCTTATTCTTGTCCAATTAGGGTTTTTAAGCAATCTTGTGAATCCAATAAGTTCATTTGTTTCATTGGATGAACATTTAGGTCATTTTCGTCCTCCCTAGGCTTATTCTTGTTCAATTAGGGTTTCTAACCAATCTTGTGCATCCAATAGGTGTGTTTGTGTCATTGGATGAACATTTAGGTCATTTTCGTCCTCCCTAGTCTTATTCTTGTCCAATTAGGGTTTTAAGCAATCTTGTGCATCCAATAGGTGTACTTGTGTCATTGGATGAACATTTAGGTCATTTTCGTCCTCCCTAGGCTTATTCTTGTCCAATTAGGGTTTCTAACCAATCTTGTGCATCCAATAGGTGTACTTGTGTCATTGGATGAACATTTAGGTCATTTTCGTCCTCCCTAGGCTTATTCTTGTCCAATTAGGGTTTTTAAGCAATCTTGTGCATCCAATAAGTTCATTTGTGTCATTGGATGAACATTTAGGTCATTTTCGTCCTCCCTAGGCTTATTCTTGTCTAATTAGGGTTTTTAAGCAATCTTGTGCGTCCAATAAGTTCATTTGTGTCATTGGATGAACATTTAGGTCATTTTCGTCTTCCCTAGGCTTATTCTTGTTCAATTAGGGTTTCTAACCAATCTTGTGCATCCAATAGGTGTGTTTGTGTCATTGGATGAACATTTAGGTCATTTTCGTCCTCCCTAGTCTTATTCTTGTCCAATTAGGGTTTTAAGCAATCTTGTGCATCCAATAAGTTCATTTGTGTCGTTGGTTGAACATTTCGGTCATTTTCGTCCTCCCTAGGCTTATTCTTGTCCAATTAGGGTTTATAAGCAATCTTGTGCATCCAATAAGTTCATTTGTGTCATTGGATGAACATTTAGGTCATTTTCGTCCTCCCTAGGCTTATTCTTGTTCAATTAGGGTTTTTAAGCAATCTTGTGCATCCAATAAGTTCATTTGTGTCATTGGATGAACATTTAGGTCATTTTCGTCCTCCCTAGGCTTATTCTTGTTCAATTAGGGTTTCTAACCAATCTTGTGCATCCAATAGGTGTGTTTGTGTCATTGGATGAACATTTAGGTCATTTTCGTCCTCCCTAGTCTTATTCTTGTCCAATTAGGGTTTTAAGCAATCTTGTGCATCCAATAAGTTCATTTGTGTCATTGGATGAACATTTAGGTCATTTTCGTCCTCCCTAGGCTTATTCTAGTCCAGTTAGGGTTTTTAAGCAATCTTGTGCATCCAATAAGTTCATTTGTGTCATTGGATGAACATTTAGGTCATTTTCATCCTCCCTAGGCTTATTGTTGTCCAATTAGGGTTTTTAAGCAATCTTGTGCATCCAATAAGTTCATTTGTGTCATTGGATGAACATTTAGGTCATTTTCGTCCTCCCTAGGCTTATTCTTGTCCAATTAGGGTTTTTAAGCAATCTTGTTCATCCAATAAGTTCATTTGTGTCATTGGATGAACATTTAGGTCATTTTCGTCCTCCCTAGGCTTATTCTTGTTCAATTAGGGTTTCTAACCAATCTTGTGCATCCAATAGGTGTGTTTGTGTCATTGGATGAACATTTAGGTCATTTTCGTCCTCCCTAGTCTTATTCTTGTCCAATTAGGGTTTTAAGCAATCTTGTGCATCCAATAAGTTCATTTGTGTCGATGGATGAACATTTAGGTCATTTTTCGTCCTCCCTAGGATTATTCTTGTCCAATTAGGGTTTTTAAGCAATCTTGTGCATCCAATAAGTTCATTTGTGTCATTGGATGAACATTTAGGTCATTTTCGTCCTCCCTAGGCTTATTCTTGTCCAATTAGGGTTTATAAGCAATCTTGTGCATCCAATAAGTTCATTTGTGTTATTGGATGAACATTTAGGTCATTTTCGTCCTCCCTAGGCTTATTCTTGTCCAATTAGGGTTTTTAAGCAATCTTGTGCATCCAATAAGTTCATTTGTGTCATTGGATAAACATTTAGGTCATTTTCGTCCTCCCTAGGCTTATTCTTGTCCAACTAAGGTTTTTAACCAATCTTGTGCATCCAATAAGTTCATTTGTGTCATTGGATGAACATTTAGGTCATTTTCGTCCTCCCTAGGCTTATTCTTGTCCAATTAGGGTTTTTAACCAATCTTGTGCATCCAATAAATTCATTTGTGTCATTGGATGAACATTTAGGTCATTTTCGTCCTCCCTAGTCTTATTCTTGTCCAATTAGGGTTTTTATGCAATCTTGTGCATCCAATAAGTGTGTTTGTGTCATTGGAGGAACATTTAGGTCATTTTCGTCCTCCCTAGTCTTATTCTTGTCCAATTAGGGTTTTAAGCAATCTTGAGCATCCAATAGGTGTGTTTGTGTCATTGGACGAACATTTAGGTCATTTTCGTCCTCCCTAGGCTTATTCTTGTCCAATTAGGGTTTTTAACCAATCTTGTGCATCCAATAAGTTCATTTGTGTCATTGGATGAACATTTAGGTCATTTTCGTCCTCCCTAGGCTTATTCTTGTCCAATTAGGGTTTTTAACCAATCTTGTGCATCCAATAAGTTCATTTGTGTCATTGGATGAACATTTAGGTCATTTTCGTCCTCCCTAGTCTTATTCTTGTCGAATTAGGGTTTTATGCAATCTAGTGCATCCAATAGGTGTGTTTGTGTCATTGGAGGAACATTTAGGTCATTTTGGTCCTCCCTAGTTTTATTCTTATCCAATTAGGGTTTTTATGCAATCTTGTGCATCCAATAGGTGTGTTTGTGTCATTGGACGAACATTTAGGTCATTTTCGTCCTCCCTAGGCTTATTCTTGTCCAATTAGGGTTTTTAACCAATCTTGTGCATCCAATAAGTTCATTTGTGTCATTGGATGAACATTTAGGTCATTTTCGTCCTCCCTAGGCTTATTCTTGTCCAATTAGGGTTTTTAACCAATCTTGTGCATCCATTAGGTGTGTTTGTGTCATTGGATGAACATTTAGGTCATTTTCATCCTCCCTAGGCTTATTCTTGTCCAATTAGGGTTTTTAACCAATCTTGTGCATCCAATAGGTGTGTTTGTGTCATTGGATGAACATTTAGGTCATTTTCGTCCTCCCTAGGCTTATTCTTGTCCAATTAGGGTTTTTAACCAATCTTGTGCATCCAATAAGTTCATTTGTGTCTTTGGATGAACATTTAAGTCATTTTCATCCTCCCTAGGCTTATTCTTGTCCAATTAGGGTTTCTAACCAATCTTGTGCATCCAATAGGTGTGTTTAGTCATTTGATGAACATTTAGGTCACTTTCGTCCTCCCTAGGCTTAATCTTGTCCAATTAGTGTTTTTAACCAATCTTGTGCATCCAATAAGTTCATTTGTGTCATTGGATTAACATTTAGGTCATTTTCGTCCTCCCTAGGCTTATTCTTGTCCAATTAGGGTTTCTAACCAATCTTGTGCATCCAATAAGTTCATTTGTGTCATTGGATGAACATTTAGGTCATTTTCATCCTCCCTAGGGTTGTTCTTCTCCAATTAGGGTTTTCAGCAATCTTGTGCATCCAATAGGTTCATTTGTGTCATTGGATGAATACTTAGGTCATTTTCATCCTCCCTAGGCTTATTCTTGTCCAATTAGGGTTTTTAACCAATCTTGTGCATCCAATAGGTGTGTTTGTGTCATTGGATGAACATTTAGGTCATTTTCGTCCTCCCTAGGCTTATTCTTGTCCAATTAGAGTTTTTAACCAATCTTGTGCATCCAATAAGTTCATTTGTGTCATTGGATGAACATTTAGATCATTTTCGTCCTCCCAAGGCTTATTCTTGTCCAATTAGGGTTTTTAACCAATCTTGTGTATCCAATAAGTTCATTTGTGTCGTTGGATGAACATTTAGGTCATTTTCGTCCTCCCTAGGCTTATTCTTGTCCAATTAGGGTTTTTAACCAATCTTGTGCATCCAATAAGTTCATTTGTGTCATTGGATGAACATTTAGGTCATTTTCGTCCTCCCTAGGCTTATTCTTGTTCAATTAGGGTTTCTAACCAATCTTGTGCATCCAATAGGTGTGTTTGTGTCATTGGATGAACATTTAGGTCATTTTCGTCCTCCCTAGTCTTATTCTTGTCCAATTAGGGTTTTAAGCAATCTTGTGCATCCAATAAGTTCATTTGTGTCATTGGATGAACATTTAGGTTATTTTCGTCCTCCCTAGGCTTAGTTTTGTGAAATTAGGGTTTTTAACCAATCTTGTGAATCCAATAGGTGTGTTTGTGTCATTAGATGAACATTTAGGTCATTTTCATCCTCCCTAGGCTTATTCTTGTCCAATTAGGGTTTTTAACCATTCTTGTGCATCCAATAGGTGTGTTTGTGTCATTGGATGAACATTTAGGTTATTTTCGTCCTCCCTAGGCTTATTCTTGTCTAATTAGGGTTTTTAAGCAATCTTGTGCATCCAATAGGTGTGTTTGTGTCATTGGATGAACATTTAGGTCATTTTCGTCCTCCCTAGGCTAATTCTTGTCCAATTAGGGTTTTTAACAAATCTTGTGCATCCAATAAGTTCATTTGTGTCATTGGATGAACATTTAGGTCATTTTCGTCCACCCTAGGCTTATTCTTGTCCAATTAGGGTTTTTAACCAATCTTGTGCATCCAATTAGTTCATTTGTGTCATTGGACGAACATTTAGGTCATTTTCGTCCTCCCAAGGCTTATTCTTGTCCAATTAGGGTTCTTAACCAATCTTGTGCATCCAATAAGTTAATTTATGTCATTGGATGAACATTTAGGTCATTTTCGTCCTCCCTAGGCTTATTCTTGTCCAATTAGGGTTTTTAAGCAATCTTGTGCATCCAATAAGTTCATTTGTGTCATTGGATGAACATTTAGGTCATTTTCGTCCACCCTAGGCTTATTCTTGTCCAATTAGAGTTTTTAACCAATCTTGTGCATCCAATAAGTTCATTTGTGTCATTGGATGAACATTTAGATCATTTTCGTCCTCCCAAGGCTTATTCTTGTCCAATTAGGGTTTTTAACCAATCTTGTGCATCCAATAAGTTCATTTGTGCGTTGGATGAACATTTAGGTCATTTTCGTCCTCCCTAGGCTTATTCTTGTCCAATTAGGGTTTTTAACCAATCTTGTGCATCCAATAAGTTCATTTGTGTCATTGGATGAACATTTAGGTCATTTTCGTCCTCCCTAGGCTTATTCTTGTTCAATTAGGGTTTCTAACCAATCTTGTGCATCCAATAGGTGTGTTTGTGTCATTGGATGAACATTTAGGTCATTTTCGTCCTCCCTAGTCTTATTCTTGTCCAATTAGGGTTTTAAGCAATCTTGTACATCCAATAAGTTCATTTGTGTCATTGGATGAACATTTAGGTTATTTTCGTCCTCCCTAGGCTTAGTTTTGTGCAATTAGGGTTTTTAACCAATCTTGTGCATCCAATAGGTGTGTTTGTGTCATTAGATGAACATTTAGGTCATTTTCATCCTTCCTAGGCTTATTGTTGTCCAATAAGGGTTTTTAACCAATCTTGTGCATCCAATAGGTGTGTTTGTGTCATTTGATGAACATTTTGGTCATTTTCGTCCTCCCAAGGCTTATGCTTATCCAATTAGGGTTTTAAGCAATCTTGTGCATCCAATAAGTTCATTTGTGTCATTGGATTAAGATTTAAGTCATTTTCGTCCTCCCTAGGCTTATTCTTGTCCAGTTAGGGTTTTTAACCAATCTTGTGCATCCAATAGGTGTGTTTGTGTCATTGGATGAACATTTAGGTCATTTTCGTCCTCCCTAGACTTATTCTTGTCCAATTAGGGTTTTTAACCAATCTTGTGCATCCAATAGGTGTGTTTGTGACATTGGATGAACATTTAGGTCATTTTCGTTCTCCCTAGGCTTATTCTTGTCCATTTAGGGTTTTTAACCAATCTTGTGCATCCAATAAGTTCATTTGTATCATTGGATGAACATTTAGGTCATTTTCGTCCACACTAGGCTTATTTTTGTCCAATTAGGGTTTTTAACCAATCTTGTGCATCCAATATGTTCATTTGTGTCATTGGATGAACATTTAGGTCATTTTCGTCCACCCTAGGCTTATTCTTGTTCAATTAGGGTTTCTAACCAATCTTGTGCATCCAATAGGTGTGTTTGTGTCATTGGATGAACATTTAGGTCATTTTCGTCCTCCCTAGTCTTAGTCTTGTCCAATTAGGTTTTTAAGCAATCTTGTGCCTCCAATAAGTTCATTTGTGTCATTGGATGAACATTTAGGTCATTTTCGTCCTCCCTAGGCTTATTTTTGTGCAATTAGGGTTTTTAACCAATCTTGTGCATCCAATAGGTGTGTTTGTGTCATTAGATGAACATTTAGGTCATTTTCATCCTCCCTAGGCTTATTCTTGTCCAATTAGGGTTTTTAACCAATCTTGTGCATCCAATAGGTGTGTTTGTGTCATTGGATGAACATTTAGGTCATTTTCGTCCTCCCTAGGCTTATTCTTGTCCAATTAGGGTTTTTAACCAATCTTGTGCATCCAATAGGTGTGTTTGTGACATTGGATGAACATTTAGGTCATTTTCGTTCTCCCTAGGCTTATTCTTGTCCAATTAGGGTTTTTAACCAATCTTGTGCATCCAATAAGTTCATTTTGTGTCATTGGATGAACATTTAGGTCATTTTCGTCCACCCTAGGCTTATTTTTGTCCAATTAGGGTTTTTAACCAATCTTGTGCATCCAATAAGTTCATTTGTGTCATTGGATGAACATTTAGGTCATTTTCGTCCACCCTAGGCTTATTCTTGTTCAATTAGGGTTTCTAACCAATCTTGTGCATCCAATAGGTGTGTTTGTGTCATTGGATGAACATTTAGGTCATTTTCGTCCTCCCTAGTCTTATTCTTGTCCAATTAGGTTTTTAAGCAATCTTGTGCATCCAATAAGTTCATTTGTGTCATTGGATGAACATTTAGGTCATTTTCGTCCTCCCTAGGCTTAGTGTTGTGCAATTAGGGTTTTTAACCAATCTTGTGCATCCAATAGGTGTGTTTGTGTCATTAGATGAACATTTAGGTCATTTTCATCCTCCCTAGGCTTATTCTTGTCCAATTAGGGTTTTTAACCAATCTTGTGCATCCAATAGGTTTGTTTGTGTCATTGGATGAACATTTAGGTCATTTTCGTCCTCCCTAGTCTTATTCTTGTCCAATTAGGGTTTTAAGCCAATCTTGTGCATCCAATAGGTGTGTTTGTGTCATTTGATGAACATTTAGGTCATTTTCGTCCTCCCAAGGCTTATTCTTATCCAATTAGGGTTTTAAGCAATCTTGTGCATCCAAGAAGTTCATTTGTGTCATTGGATTAAGATTTAAGTCCTTTTCGTCCTCCCTAGGCATATTCTTGTCCAGTCAGGGCTTTTAACCAATCTTGTGCATCCAATAGGTGTGTTTGTGTCATTGGATGAACATTTAGGTCATTTTCGTCCTCCCTAGTCTTATTCTTGTCCAATTAGGGTTTTAAGCAATCTTGTGCATCCAATAAGTTCATTTGTGTCATTGGATAAACATTTAGGTTATTTTCGTCCTCCCTAGGCTTAGTTTTGTGCAATTAGGGTTTTTAACCAATCTTGTGCATCCAATAGGTGTGTTTGTGTCATTAGATGAACATTTAGGTCATTTTCATCCTTCCTAGGCTTATTGTTGTCCAATTAGGGTTTTTAACCAATCTTGTGCATCCAATAGGTGTGTTTGTGTCATTTGATGAACATTTAGGTCATTTTTGCCTCCCAAGGCTTATGCTTATCCAATTAGGGTTTTAAGCAATCTTGTGCATCCAATAAGTTCATTTGTGTCATTGGATTAAGATTTAAGTCATTTTCGTCCTCCCTAGGCTTATTCTTGTCCAGTTAGGGTTTTTAACCAATCTTGTGCATCCAATAGGTGTGTTTGTGTCATTGGATGAACATTTAGGTCATTTTCGTCCTCCCTAGGCTTATTCTTGTCCAGTTTGGGTTTTTAACCAATCTTGTGCATCCAATAGGTGTGTTTGTGTCTTTGGATGAACATTTAGGTCATTTTCGTCCTCCCTAGTCTTGTTCTTGTCCAATTAGGTTTTTAAGCAATCTTGTGCATCCAATAAGTTCATTTGTGTCATTGGATGAACATTTAAGTCATTTTCGTCCTCCCTAGGCTTAGTTTTGTGCAATTAGGGTTTTTAACCAATCTTGTGCATCCAATAGGTGTGTTTGTGTCATTAGATGAACATTTAGGTCATTTTCATCCTCCCTAGGCTTATTCTTGTCCAATTAGGGTTTTTAACCAATCTTGTGCATCCAATAAGTTCATTTGTGTCATTGGATGAACATTTAGGTCATTTTCGTCCTCCCTAGGCTTATTCTTGTCCAATTAGGGTTTTTAACCAATCTTGTGCATCCAATAGGTGTGTTTCTGTCATTGGATGAACATTTAGGTCATTTTCGTCCTCCCTAGGCTTATTCTTGTCCAATTAGGGTTTCTAACCAATCTTTTGCATCCAATAGGTGTATTTGTGTCATTGGATGAACATTTAGGTCATTTTCGTCCTCCCTAGGCTTATTCTTGTCCAATTAGGGTTTTTAACCAATCTTGTGCATCCAATAGGTGTGTTTGTGTCATTGGATGAACATTTAGGTCATTTTCGCCCTCCCTAGGCTTATTCTTGTCAAATTAGGGTTTCTAACCAATCTTTTGCATCCAATAGGTGTATTTGTGTCATTGGATGAACTATTAGGTCATTTTCGTTCTCCCTAGGCTTATTCTTGTCCAATTAGGGTTTTTAAGCAATGTTGTGCATCCAATAAGTTCATTTGTGTCATTGGATGAACATTTAGATCATTTTCGTCCTCCCTAGGCTTATTCTTGTTCAATTAGGGTTTCTAACCAATCTTGTGCATCCAATAGGTGTGTTTGTGTCATTGGATGAACATTTAGGTCATTTTCGTCCTCCCTAGTCTTATTCTTGTCCAATTAGGGTTTTTAACCAATCTTGTGCATCCAATAGGTGTGTTTGTGTCATTGGATGAACATTTAGGTCATTTTCGTCCTCCCTAGGCTTATTATAGTCCAATTAGGGTTTTTAACCAATCTTGTGCATCCAATAAGTTCATTTGTGTCATTGGATAAACATTTAGGTCATTTTCACCCACCCTAGGCTTATTCTTGTCCAATCAGGGTTTTTAACCAATCTTGTGCATCCAATAAGTTCATTTGTGTCATTGGATGAACATTTAGGTCATTTTCGTCCTCCCTAGGCTTATTCTTGTTCAATTAGGGTTTCTAACCAATCTTGTGCATCCAATAGGTGTGTTTGTGTCATTGGATGAACATTTAGGTCATTTTCGTCCTCCCTAGTCTTATTCTTGTCCAATTAGGGTTTTAAGCAATCTTGTGCATCCAATAAGTTCAATTGTGTCATTGGATGAACATTTAGGTCATTTTTCCTCCTCCCTGGGCTTATTCTTGTCCAATTTGGTTTTTAAGCAATCTTGTGCATCCAATAAGTTCATTTGTGTCATTGGATGAACATTTAGGTCATTTTCGTCCTCCCTAGGCTTATTCTTGTCCAATTAGGGTTTATAAACAATCTTGTGCATCCAATAAGTTCATTTGTGTCATTGGATGAACATTTAGGTCATTTTCGTCCTCCCTAGGCTTATTCTTGTCCAATTAGCGTTTCTAACCAATCTTGTGCATCCAATAAGTTCATTTGTGTCATTGGATGAACATTTAGGTCATTTTCGTCCTCCCTAGGCTTATTCTTGTCCAATTAGGGTTTTTAACCAATCTTGTGCATCCAATAGGTGTGTTTGTGTCATTGGATGAACATTTAGGTCATTTTCGTCCTCCCTAGGCTTATTCTTGTCAAATTAGGGTTTCTAACCAATCTTTTGCATCCAATAGGTGTATTTGTGTCATTGGATGAACATTTAGGTCATTTTCGTCCTCCGTAGGCTTATTCTTGTCCAATTAGGGTTTTTAAGCAATCTTGTGCATCCAATAAGTTCATTTGTGTCATTGAATTAAGATTTAAGTGATTTTCGTCCTCCCTAGGCTTATTCTTGTTCAATTAGGGTTTCTAACCAATCTTGTGCATCCAATAGGTGTGTTTGTGTCATTGGATGAACATTTAGGTCATTTTCGTCCTCCCTAGTCTTATTCTTGTCCAATTAGGGTTTTAAGCAATCTTGTGCATCCAATAAGTTCATTTGTGTCATTGGATGAACATTTAGGTCATTTTTCCTCCTCCCTAGGCTTATTCTTGTCCAATTAGGTTTTCAAGCAATCTTGTGCATCAAATAAGTTCATTTGTGTCATTGGATGAACATTTAGGTCATTTTCGTCCTCCCTAGGCTTATTCTTGACCAATTAGGGTTTATAAGCAATCTTGTGCTTCCAATAAGTTCATTTGTGTCATTGGATGAACATTTAGGTCATTTTCGTCCTCCCTAGGCTTACTCTTGTCCAATTAGGGTTTCTAACCAATCTTGTGCATCCAATAAGTTCATTTGTGTCATTGGATGAACATTTAGGTCATTTTCGTCCTCCCTAGGCTTATTCTTGTCCAATTAGGGTTTTTAACCAATCTTGTGCATCCAATAGGTGTGTTTGTGTCATTGGATGAACATTTAGGTCATTTTCGTCCACCCTAGGCTTATTCTTATCCAATTAGGGTTTCTAACCAATCTTGTGGATCCAATAGGTGTATTTGTGTCATTGGATGAACATTTAGGTCATTTTCGTCCCCCCTAGGATTATTCTTGTCCAATTAGGGTTTTTAAGCAATCTCGTGCATCCAATAAGTTCATTTGTGTCATTGGATGAACATTTAGGTCATTTTCGTCCTCCCTAGGCTTATTCTTGTCCAATTAAGGTTTTTAACCAATCTTGTGCATCCAATAAGTTCATTTGTGTCATTGGATGAACATTTAGGTCATTTTCGTCCTCCCTAGGCTTATTCTTTTCCAATTAGGGTTTTTAACCAATCTTGTGCATCCAATAGGTGTATTTGTGTCATTGGATGAACATTTAGGTCATTTTCGTCCTCCCTAGTCTTATTCTTGTCCAATTAGGGTTTTAAGCAATCTTGTGCATCCAATAAGTTCATTTGTGTCATTGGATTAAGAATTAAGTCATTTTCGCCCTCCCTAGGCTTATTCTTGTTCAATTAGGGTTTCTAACCAATCTTGTGCATCCAATAGGTGTGTTTGTGTCATTGGATGAACATTTAGGTCATTTTCGTCCTCCCTAGACTTATTCTTGTCCAATTAGGATTTTAAGCAATCTTGTGCATCCAATAAGTTCATTTGTGTCATTGGATGAACATTTAGGTCATTTTCATCCTCCCTAGGCTTATTCTTGTCCAATTAGGGTTTTTAAGCAATCTTGTGCATCCAATAAGTTCATTTGTGTCATTGGATTAAGATTTAAGTCATTTTCGTCCTCCCTAGGCTTATTCTTGTCTAGTTAGGGTTTTTAACCAATCTTGTGCATCCAATAGGTGTGTTTGTGTCATTGGATGAACATTTAGGTCATTTTCGTTCTTCCTAGGCTTATTCTTGTCCAATTAGGGTTTTTAACCAATCTTGTGCATCCAATAGGTGTGTTTGTGACATTGGATGAACATTTAGGTCATTTTCGTTCTCCCTAGGCTTGTTCTTGTCCAATTAGGGTTTTTAACCAATCTTGTGCATCCAATAAGTTCATTTATGTCATTGGATGAACATTTAGGTCATTTTCGTCCACCCTAGGCTTATTCTTGTCCAATTAGGGTTATTAACCAATCTTGTGCATCCAATAAGTTCATTTGTGTCATTGGATGAACATTTAGGTCATTTTCGTCCTCCCAAGGCTTATTCTTGTCCAATTAGGGGTTTTAACCAATCTTGTGCATCCAATAAGTTAATTTGTGTCATTGGATGAACATTTAGGTCATTTTCGTCCTCCCTAGGCTTATTGTTGTCCAATTAGGGTTTTTAAGCCATCTTGTGCATCAAATAAGTTCATTTGTGTCATTGGATGAACATTTAGGTCATTTTCGTCCACCCTAGGCTTATTCTTGTCCAATTAGGGTTTTTAACTAATCTTGTGCATCCAATAAGTTCATTTGTGTCATTGGATGAACATTTAGGTCATTTTCGTCCTCCCAAGGTTTATTCTTGTCCAATTAGGGTTTTTAACCAATCTTGTGCATCCAATAAGTTCATTTGTGTCATTCGATGAACATTTAGGTCATTTTCGTCCTCCCTAGGCTTATTCTTGTCCAATTAGGGTTTTTAAGCAATCTTGTGCATCCAATAAGTTCATTTGTGTCATTGGATGAACATTTAGGTCATTTTCGTCCTCCCTAGGCTTATTCTTGTTCAATTAGGGTTTCCAACCAATCTTGTGGATCCAATAGGTGTGTTTGTGTCATTGGATGAACATTTAGGTCATTTTCGTCCTACCTAGTCTTATTCTTGTCCAATTAGGGTTTTAAGCAATCTTGTGCATCCAATAAGTTCATTTTTGTCATTGGATGAACATTTAGGTTATTTTCGTCCTCCCTAGGCTTAGTTTTGTGCAATTAGGGTTTTTAACCAATGTTGTGCATCCAATAGGTGTGTTTGTGTCATTAGATGAACATTTAGGTTATTTTCATCCTCCCTAGGCTTATTCTTGTCCAATTAGGGTTTTTAACCATTCTTGTGCATCCAATAGGTGTGTTTGTGTCATTGGATGAACATTTAGGTCATTTTCGTCCTCCCTAGGCTTATTCTTGTCTAATTAGGGTTTTTAAGCAATCTTGTGCATCCAATAGTTGTGTTTGTGTCATTGGATGAACATTTAGGTCATTTTCGTCCTCCCTAGGCTTATTCTTGTCCAATTATGGTTTTTAACAAATCTTGTGCATCCAATAACTTCATTTGTGTCACTGGATGAACATTTAGGTCATTTTCGTCCTCCCAAGGCTTATTCTTGTCCAATTAGGGTTTTTAACCAATCTTGTGCATCCAATAGGTGTGTTTGTGTCATTGGATGAACATTTAGTTCATTTTCGTCCTCCCTAGTCTTATTCTTGTCCAATTAGGGTTTTAAGCAATCTTGTGCATCCAATAAGTTCATTTGTGTCATTGGATTAAGAATTAAGTCATTTTCGCCCTCCCTAGGCTTATTCTTGTTCAATTAGGGTTTCTAACCAATCTTGTGCATCCAATAGGTGTGTTTGTGTCATTGGATGAACATTTAGGTCATTTTCGTCCTCCCTAGACTTATTCTTGTCCAATTAGGATTTTAAGCAATCTTGTGCATCCAATAAGTTCATTTGTGACACTGGATGAACATTTAGGTCATTTTCATCCTCCCTAGGCTTATTCTTGTCCAATTAGGGTTTTTAAGCAATCTTGTGCATCCAATAAGTTCATTTGTGTCATTGGATTAAGATTTAAGTCATTTTCGTCCTCCCTAGGCTTATTCTTGTCCAGTTAGGGTTTTTAACCAATCTTGTGCATCCAATAAGTGTGTTTGTGTCATTGGATGAAAATTTAGGTCATTTTCGTCCTCCCTAGGCTTATTCTTGTCCAATTAGAGTTTTTAACCAATCTTGTGCATCCAATAGGTGTGTTTGTGACATTGGATGAACATTGAGGTCATTTTCGTTCTCCCTAGGCTTATTCTTGTCCAATTAGGGTTTTTAACCAATCTTGTGCATCCAATAAGTTCATTTATGTCATTGGATGAACATTTAGGTCATTTTCGTCCACCATAGGCTTATTCTTGTCCAATTAGGGTTTTTAACCAATCTTGTGCATCCAATAAGTTCATTTGTGTCATTGGATGAACATTTAGGTCATTTTCGTCCTCCCAAGGCTTATTCTTGTCCAATTAGGGGTTTTAACCAATCTTGTGCATCCAATAAGTTAATTTGTGTCATTGGATGAACATTTAGGTCATTTTCGTCCTCCCTATGCTTATTCTTGTCCAATTAGGGTTTTTAAGCAATCTTGTGCATCAAATAAGTTCATTTGTTGTCATTGGATGAACATTTAGGTCATTTTCGTCCACCCTAGGCTTATTCTTGTCCAATTAGGGTTTTTAACCAATCTTGTGCATCCAATAAGTTCATTTGTGTCATTGGATGAACATTTAGGTCATTATCGTCCTCCCAAGGCTTATTCTTGTCCAATTAGGGTTTTTAACCAATCTTGTGCAACCAATAAGTTCATTTGTGTCATACGATGAACATTTAGGTCATTTTCGTCCTCCCTAGGCTTATTCTTGTCCAATTAGGGTTTTTAAGCAATCTTGTGCATCCAATAAGTTCATTTGTGTCATTGGATGAACATTTAGGTCATTTTCGTCCTCCCTAGGCTTATTCTTGTTCAATTATGGTTTCCAACCAATCTTGTGCATCCAATAGGTGTGTTTGTGTCATTGGATGAACATTTAGGTCATTTTCGTCCTCCCTAGTCTTATTCTTGTCCAATTAGGGTTTTAAGCAATCTTGTGCATCCAATAAGTTCATTTGTGTCATTGGATGAACATTTAGGTCATTTTCGTCCTCCCTAGGCTTAGTTTTGTGCAATTATGGTTTTTAAACAATCTTGTGCATCCAATAGGTGTGTTTGTGTCATTAGATGAACATTTAAGTCATTTTCATCCTCCCTAGGCTTATTCTTGTGCAATTAGGGTTTTCCACCAATCTTGTGCATACAATAGGTGTGTTTGTGTCATTGGATGAACATTTAGATCATTTTCGTCATCCCTAGTCTTATTCTTGTCCAATTAGGGTTTTAAGCAATCTTGTGCATCCAATAAGTTCATTTGTGTCATTGGATGAACATTTAGGTCATTTTCGTCCTCCCTAGGCTTATTCTTGTCCAATTAGGGATTTTAAGCAATCTTGTGCATCCAATAAGTTCATTTGTGTCATTGGATGAACATTTAGGTCATTTTCGTCCTCCCTAGGCTTATTCTTGTCCAATTAGGGATTTTAACCAATCTTGTGCATCCAATAGGTCTGTTTGTGTCATTGGATGAACATTTAGGTCATTTTCGTCCTCCCTATGCTTATTCTTGTCCAATTAGGGTTTTAAACCAATCTTGTGCATCCAATAGGTGTGTTTGTGTCATTGGATGAACATTTAGGTCATTTTTGTTCTCCCTAGGCTTTTTCTTGTCCAATTAGGGTTTTTAACCAATCTTGTGCATCTAATAAGTTCATTTGTGTCATTGGATGAACATTTAGGTCATTTTCGTCCACCCTAGGCTTATTCTTGTCCAATTAGGGTTTTTAACCAATCTTGAGCATCCAATAAGTTCATTTGTGTCATTGGATGAACATTTAGGTCATTTTCGTGCTCCCAAGGCTTATTCTTTTCCAATTAGGGTTTTTAACCAATCTTGTGCATCCAATAAGTTAATTTGTGGCATTGGATGAACATTTAGGTCATTTTCGTCCTCCCTAGGCTTATTCTTGTCCAGTTAGGGTTTTTAAGCAATCTTGTGCATCAAATAAGTTCATTTGTGTCATTGGATGAACATTTAGGTCATTTTCGTCCACCCTAGGCTTATTCTTGTCCAATTAGGGTTTTTAACCAATCTTGTGCATCCAATAAGTTCATTTGTGTCATTGGATGAACATTTAGGTCATTTTCGTCCTCCCAAGGCTTATTCTTGTCCAATTAGGGTTTTTAACCAATCTTGTGCATCCAATAAGTTCATTTGTTTCATTGGATGAACATTTAGGTCATTTTCGTCCTCCCTAGGCTTATTCTTGTTCAATTAGGGTTTCTAACCAATCTTGTGCATCCAATAGGTGTGTTTGTGTCATTGGATGAACATTTAGGTCATTTTCGTCCTCCCCAGGCTTATTCTTGTCAAATTAGGGTTTTTAACAAACCTTATGCTTCCAATAAGTTCATTTTTGTGATTGGATGAACATTTAGGTCATTTTCGTCCTCCCTAGGCTTATTCTTGTCCAATTAGGGTTTTTAACCAATCTTGTGCATCCAATAGGTGTGTTTGTGACATTGGATGAACATTTAGGTCATTTTCGTTCTCCCTAGGCTTATTCTTGTCCAATTAGGGTTTTTAACCAATCTTGTGCATCCAATAAGTTCATTTGTGTCATTGGATGAACATTTAGGTCATTTTCGTCCACCCTAGGCTTATTCTTGTCCAATTAGGGTTTTTAACCAATCTTGTGCATCCAATAAGTTCATTTGTGTCATTGGATGAACATTTAGGTCATTTTCGTCCTCCCAAGGCTTATTCTTGTCCAATTTGGGGTTTTAACCAATCTTGTGCATCCAATAAGTAAATTTGTGTCATTGGATGAACATTTAGGTCATTTTCGTCCACCCTAGGCTTATTCTTGTCCAATTAGGGTTTTTAACCAATCTTGTGCATCCAATAAGTTCATTTGTGTCATTGGATGAACATTTAGGTCATTTTCGTCCTCCCAAGTCTTATTCTTGTCCAATATGGGTTTTAAGCAATCTTGTGCGTCCAATAAGTTCATTTGTGTCATTGTATTAAGATTTAAGTCATTTTCGTCGTCCCTAGGCTTATTCTTGTCCAGTTAGGGTTTTTAACCAATCTTGTGCATCCAATAGGTGTGTTTGTGTCATTGGATGAACATTTAGGTCATTTTCGTCCTCCCTAGGCTTATTCTTGTCCAATTAGGGTTTTTAACCAATCTTGTGCATCCAATAAGTTAATTTGTGTCATTGGATGAACATTTAGGTCATTTTCGTCCTCCCAAGGCTTATTCTTGTCCAATTAGGGTTTTTAACCAATCTTGTGCATCCAATAAGTTAATTTGTGACATTGGATGAACATTTAGGTCATTTTCGTCCACCCTAGGCTTATTCTTGTCCAATTAGGGTTTTTAACCAATCTTGTGCATCCAATAAGTTCATTTGTGTCATTGGATGAACATTTAGGTCATTTTCGTCCTCCCTAGACTTATTCTTGTCCAATTAGGGTTTCTAACCAATCTTGTACATCCAATAAGTTCATTTGTGTCATTGGATGAACATTTAGGTCATTTTCGTCCTCCCTAGGCTTATTCTTGTCCAATTAGGGTTTTTAACCAATCTTGTGCATCCAATAGGTGTGTTTGTGTCATTGGATGAACATTTAGGTCATTTTCGTCCTCCCTAGTCCTATTCTTGTCCAATTAGGGTTTTAAGCAATCTTGTGCATCCAATAAGTTCATTTGTGTCATTGGATGAACATTTAGGTCATTTTCGTCCTCCCTAGGCTTATTCTTGTCCAATTAGGGTTTTTAAGCAATCTTGTGCATCCAATAAGTTTATTTGTGTCATTGGATGAACAATTAGGTCATTTTCGTCCTCCCTAGGCTTATTCTTGTCCAATTAGGGTTTCTAACCAATCTTGTGCATCCAATAAGTTCATTTGTGTCATTGGATGAACATTTAGGTCATTTTCGTCCTCCCTAGTCTTATTCTTGTCCAATTAGGGTTTTAAGCAATCTTGTGCATCCAATAAGTTCATTTGTGTCATTGGATGAACATTTAGGTCATTTGTGTCGTCCCTAGTCTTATTCTTGTCCAATTAGGGTTTTAAGCCAATCTTGTGCATCCAATAGGTGTGTTTCTGTCATTTGATGAACATTTAGGTCATTTTCGTCCTCCCAAGGCTTCTTCTTATCCAATTAGGGTTTTAAGCAATCTTGTGCATCCAATAAGTTCATTTGTGTCATTGGATTAAGATTTAAGTCATTTTCGTCCTCCCTAGGCTTATTCTTGTCCAGTTAGGGTTTTTAACCAATCTTGTGCATCCAATAGGTGTGTTTGTGTCATTGGATGAACATTTAGGTCATTTTCGTCCTCCCTAGGCTTATTCTTGTCCAATTAGGGTTTTTAACCAATCTTGTGCATCCAATAGGTGTGTTTGTGACATTGGATGAACATTTAGGTCATTTTCGTTCTCCCTAGGCTTATTCTTTTCCAATTAGGGTTTTTAACCAATCCTGTGCATCCAATAAGTTCATTTGTGTCATTGGATGAACATTTAGGTCATTTTCGTCCTCCCTAGGCTTATTCTTGTCCAATTAGGGTTTTTAAGCAATCTTGTGCATCCAATAAGTTCATTTGTGTCATTGGATTAAGATTTAAGTCATTTTCGTCCTCCCTAGGCTTATTCTTGTCCAGTTAGGGTTTTTAACCAATCTTGTGCATCCAATAGGTGTGTTTGTGTCATTGGATGAACATTTAGGTCATTTTCGTCCTCTCTAGGCTTATTCTTGTCCAATTAGGGTTTTTAACCAATCTTGTGCATCCAATAGGTGTGTTTGTGTCATTGGATGAACATTTAGGTCATTTTCGTCCTCCCTAGGCTTATTCTTGTCCAATTAGGGTTTTTAACCAATCTTGTGCATCCAATAAGTTCATTTGTGTCATTGGATGTACATTTAGGTCATTTTCGTCCACCCTAGGCTTATTCTTGTCCAATTAGGGTTTTTATTAATCTTGTCCATCCAATAAGTTCATTTGTGTCATTGGATGAACATTTATGTCATTTTCGTCCTCCCAAGGCTTATTCTTGTCCAATTAGGGTTTTTAAACAAATCTTGTGCATCCAATAAGTTAATTTGTGACATTGGATGAACATTTAGGTCATTTTCGTCCTCCCTAGTCTTATTCTTGTCCAATTAGGGTTTTAAGCTATCTTGTGCATCCAATAAGTTCATTTGTGTCATTGGATGAACATTTAGGTTATTTTCGTCCTCCCTAGGCTTTTTATTGTCCAATTAGGGTTTTTAAGCAATCTTGTGCATCCAATAAGTTCATTTGTGTCATTGGATGAACATTTAGGTCATTTTCGTCCTCCCTAGGCTTATTCTTGTCCAATTAGGGTTTCTAACCAATCTTGTGCATCCAATAGGTGTGTTTGTGTCATTCGATGAACATTTAGGTCATTTTCGTCCTCCCTAGCCTTATTCTTGTCCAATTAGGAATTTAAGCAATCTTGTGCATCCAATAAGTTCATTTGTGTCATTGGATGAACATTTAGGTTATTTTCGTCCTCCCTAGGCTTAGTTTTGTGCAATTAGGGTTTTAAACCAATCTTGTGCATCCAATAGGTGTGTTTGTGTCATTGGATGAACATTTAGGTCATTTTCGTCCTCCCTAGGCTTATTCTTGTCCAATTAGGGTTTTTAAGCAATCTTGTGCATCCAATAGGTGTGTTTGTGTCATTGGATGAACATTTAGGTCATTTTCGTCCTCCATAGGCTTATTTTTGTCCAATTAGGGTTTTTAACCAATCTTGTGCATCCAATAAGTTCATTTGTGTCATTGGATGTACATTTAGTTCATTTTTGTCTTCCCTAGGCTTATTCTTGTCCAATTTGGGTTTTTAAGTAATCTTGTGCATCCAATAGGTGTGTTTGTGTCATTGGATGAACATTTAGGTCATTTTCGTCCTCCATAGGCTTATTCTTGTCCAATTAGGGTTTTTAACCAATCTTGTGCATCCAATAAGTTCATTTGTGTCATTGGATGTACATTTAGGTCATTTTCGTCCTCCCTAGGCTTATTCTTGTCTAATTAGGGTTTTTAAGCAATCTTGTGCATCCAATAGGTGTGTTTGTGTCATTGGATGAACATTTAGGTCATTTTCGTCCTCCCTAGGCTTATTCTTGTCCAATTATGGTTTTTAACAAATCTTGTGCATCCAATAAGTTCATTTGTGTCATTGGATGAACATTTAGGTCATTTTAGTCTTCCCTAGGCTTAGTTTTGTGCAATTAGGGTTTTTAACCAATCTTGTGCATCCAATAGGTGTGTTTGTGTCATTAGATGAACATTTAGGTCATTTTCATCCTCCCTATGCTTATTCTTGTCCAATTAGGGTTTTTAACCAATCTTGTGCATCCAATAGGTGTGTTTGTGTCATTGGATGAACATTTAGTTCATTTTCGTCCTCCCTAGTCTTATTCTTGTCCAATTAGGGTTTTAAGCAATCTTGTGCATCCAATAAGTTCATTTGTGTCATTGGATTAAGAATTAAGTCATTTTCGCCCTCCCTAGGCTTATTCTTGTTCAATTAGGGTTTCTAACCAATCTTGTGCATCCAATAGGTGTGTTTGTGTCATTGGATGAACATTTAGGTCATTTTCGTCCTCCCTAGGCTTAGTTTTGTGCAATTAGGGTTTTTAACCAATCTTGTGCATCCAATAGGTGTGTTTGTGTCATTAGATGAACATTTAGGTCATTTTCATCCTCCCTAGGCTTATTGTTGTCCAATTAGGGTTTTTAACCAATCTTGTGCATCCAATAGGTGTGTTTGTGTCATTGGATGAACATTTAGGTCATTTTCGTCCTCCCTAGGCTTATTCTTGTCCAATTAGGGTTTTTAACCAATCTTGTGCATCCAATAAGTTCATTTGTGTCATTGGATGAACATTTAGGTCATTTTCGTTCACCCTAGGCTTATTCTTGTCCAATTAGGGTTTTTAACTAATCTTGTGTATCCAATAAGTTCATTTGTGTCATTGGATGGACATCTATGTCATCTTCGTCCTCCCAAGGCTTATTCTTGTCCAATTAGGGTTTTTAACCAATCTTGTGCATCCAATAGGTGTGTTTGTGTCATTGGATGAACATTTAGGTCATTTTCGTCCTCCCTAGTCTTATTCTTGTCCAATTAGGGTTTTAAGCAATCTTGTGCATCCAATAAGTTCATTTGTGTAATTGGATGAACATTTAGGTCATTTTCGTCCTCCCTAGGCTTATTCTTGTCCAATTAGGGTTTTTAACCAATCTTGTGCATCCAATAAGTTCATTTTTGTCATTGGATGAACATTTAGGTCATTTTCTTCCTCCCTAAGCTTATTCTTGTCCAATTAGGGTTTTTAACCAATCTTGTGCATCCAATAGCTGTGTTTGTGTCATTGGACGAACATTTAGGTCATTTTCGTCCTCCCTAGGCTTATTCTTGTCCAATTAGGGTTTTTATGCAATCTTGAGCATCCAATAGGTGTGTTTGTGTCATTGGACGAACATTTAGGTCATTTTCGTCCTCCCTAGGCTTATTCTTGTCCAATTAGGGTTTTTAACCAACCTTGTGCATCCAATAAGTTCATTTGTGTCATTGGAGGAACATTTAGGTCATTTTTGTCCTCCCTAGTCTTATTCTTGTCCAATTAGGGTTTTTATGCAATCTTGTGCATCCAATAGATGTGTTTGTTTCATTGGACGAACATTTAGGTCATTTTCGTCCTCCCTAGGCTTATTCTTGTCCAATTAGGGTTTTTAACCAATCTTGTGCATCCAATAAGTTCATTTGTGTCATTGGATGAACATTTAGGTCATTTTCGTCCTCCCTAGGCTTATTCTTGTCCAATTAGGGTTTTTAACCAATCTTGTGCATCCAATAAGTTCATTTGTGTCATTTGATGAACATTTAGGTAATTTTCGTCCTCCTTAGGCTTATTCTTGTTCAATTAGGGTTTCTAACCAATCTTGTGCATCCAATAGGTGTGTTTGTGTCATTGGATGAACATTTAGGTCATTTTCGTCCTCCCTAGTCTTATTCTTGTCCAATTAGGTTTTTAAGCAATCTTGTGCATCCAATAAGTTCATTTGTGTCACTGGATGAACATTTAGGTAATTTTCATCCTCCCAAGGCTTATTCTTATCCAATTAGGGTTTTTAAGCAATCTTGTGCATCCAATAAGTTCATTTGTGTCATTGGATTAAGATTTAAGTCATTTTCGTCCTCCCTAGGCTTATTCTTGTCCAGTTAGGGTTTTTAACCAATCTTGTGCATCCAATAGGTGTGTTTGTGTCATTGGATGAACATTTAGGTCATTTTCGTCCTCCCAAGGCTTATTCTTGTCCAATTAGGGTTTCTAACCAATCTTGTGCATCCAATAAGTTAATTTGTGTCATTGGATGAATATTTAGGTCATTTTCGTCCTCCCTAGGCTTATTCTTGTCCAATTAGGGTTTTTAAGCAATCTTGTGCATCCAATAAGTTCATTTGTGTCATTGGATGAACATTTAGGTCATTTTCGTCCTCCCTAGGCTTATTCTTGTCCAATTAGGGTTTTTAACCAATCTTGTGCATCCAATAGGTGTATTTGTCTCATTGGATGAACATTTAGGTCATTTTCGTCCTCCCTAGGCTTATTCTTGTCCAATTAGGGTTTTTAACCAATCTTGTGCATCCAATAGGTGTGTTTGTGTCATTGGATGAACATTTAGGTCAGTTTCGTCCTCCTTAGGCTTATTCTTGTCCAATTAGGGTTTCTAACGAATCTTGTGTATCCAATAGGTGTATTTGTGTCATTGGATGAACATTTAGGTCATTTTCGTCCTCCCTAGGCTTATTCTTGTCCAATTAGGGTTTTTAAGCAATCTTGTGCATCCAATAAGTTCATTTGTGTCATTGGATGAACATTTAGGTCATTTTCGTCCTCCCTAGGCTTATACTTGTCGAATTAGGGTTTTTAACCAATCTTGTGCATCCAATAGGTGTATTTGTGTCATTGGATGAACATTTAGGTCATTTTCGTCCTCCCTAGGCTTATTCTTGTCCAATTAGGGTTTTTAAGCAATCTTGTGCATCCAATAAGTTCATTTGTGTCATTGGATGAACATTTAGGTCATTTTCGTCCTCCCTAGGCTTATTCTTGTTCAATTATGGTTTCCAACCAATCTTGTGCATCCAATAGGTGTGTTTGTGTCATTGGATGAACATTTAGGTCATTTTCGTCCTCCCTAGTCTTATTCTTGTCCAATTAGGGTTTTAAGCAATCTTGTGCATCCAATAAGTTCATTTGTGTCATTGGATGAACATTTAGGTCATTTTCGTCGTCCCTTGTCTTATTCTTGTCCAATTAGGGTTTTAAGCCAATCTTGTGCATCCAATAGGTGTGTTTGTGTCATTTGATGAACATTTAGGTCATTTTCGTCCTCCCAAGGCTTCTTCTTATCCAATTAGGGTTTTAAGCAATCTTGTGCATCCAATAAGTTCATTGTGTCATTGGATTAAGATTTAAGTCATTTTCGTCCTCCCTAGGCTTATTCTTGTCCAGTTAGGGTTTTTAACCAATCTTGTGCATCCAATAGGTGTGTTTGTGTCATTGGATGAACATTTAGGTCATTTTCGTCCTCCCTAGTCTTATTCTTGTCCAATTAGGGTTTTAAGCATTCTTGTGCAATCAATGTGTGTGTTTGTGTCATTGGATGAACATTTAGGTCATTTTCGTCCACCCTAGGCTTATTCTTGTCCAATTAGGGTTTTTAACCAATCTTGTGCATCCAATAAGTTCATTTGTGTCATTGGATGAACATTTAGGTCATTTTCGTCCTCCCAAGGCTTAATGTTGTCCAATTAGGGTTTTTAACCAATCTTGTGCATCCAATAAGTTCATTTGTGTCATTGGATGAACATTTAGGTCATTTTCGTCCTCCCTAGACTTATTCTTGTCCAGTTAGGGTTTTTAAGCAATCTTGTGCATCCAATAAGTTCATTTGTGTCATTGGATGAACATTTAGGTCATTTTCGTCCTCCCTAGGCTTATTCTTGTCCAATTAGGGTTTTAAGCAATCTTGTGCATCCAATAAGTTCATTTGTGTCATTGGATGAACATTTAGGTCATTTTTCGTCTTCCCTAGGCTTATTCTTGTCCAATTAGGCTTTTTAACCAATCTTGTGCATCCAATAAGTTCATTTGTGTCATTGGATGAACATTTAGGTCATTTTCGTCCTCCCAAGGCTTATTCTTGTCCAATTAGGGTTTTTAACCAATCTTGTGCATCCAATAAGTTCATTTGTGTCATTGGATGAACATTTAGGTCATTTTCGTCCTCCCTAGGCTTATTCTTGTCCAATTAGGGTTTTTAAGCAATCTTGTGCATCCAATAAGTTCATTTGTGTCATTGGATGAACATTTAGGTCATTTTCGTCCTCCCTAGGCTTATTCTTGTTAAATTAGGGTTTCTAACCAATCTTGTGCATCCAATAGGTGTGTTTGTGTCATTGGATGAACATTTAGGTCATTTTCGTCCTCCCTAGTCTTATTCTTGTCCAATTAGGGTTTTAAGCAATCTTGTGCATCCAATAAGTTCATTTGTGTCGTTGGATGAATATTTAGGTCATTTTCGTCCTCCCTAGGCTTATTCTTGTCCAATTAGGGTTTCTAACCAATCTTGTGCATCCAATAGGTGTGTTTGTGTCATTGGATGAACATTTAGGTCATTTTCGTCCTCCCTAGTCCTATTCTTGTCCAATTAGGGTTTTAAGCAATCTTGTGCATCCAATAAGTTCATTTGTGTCATTGGATGAACATTTAGGTCATTTTCGTCCTCCCTAGGCTTATTCTTGTCCAATTAGGGTTTTTAAGCAATCTTGTGCATCCAATAAATTCATTTGTGTCATTGGATGAACATTTAGGTCATTTTCGTCCTCCCTAGGCTTATTCTTGTCCAATTATGGTTTTTAACCAATCTTGTGCCTCCAATAGGTGTGTTTGTGTCATTGCATGAACATTTAGGTCATTTTCGTCCTCCCTAGTCTGATTCTTGTCCAATTAGGGTTTTAAGCAAACTTGTGCATCCAATAGGTGTGTTTGTGTCATTGGATGAACATTTAGGTCATTTTCGTCCTCCCTAGTCCTATTCTTGTCCAATTAGGGTTTTAAGCAATCTTGTGCATCCAATAAGTTCATTTGTGTCATTGGATGAACATTTAGGTCATTTTCGTCCTCCCTAGGCTTATTCTTGTCCAATTAGGGTTTTTAAGCAATCTTGTGCATCCAATAAATTCATTTGTGTCATTGGATGAACATTTAGGTCATTTTCGTCCTCCCTAGGCATATTCTTGTCCAATTAGGGTTTTTAACCAATCTTGTGCATCCAATAGGTGTATTTGTGTCATTGGATGAACATTTAGGTCATTTTCGTCCTCCCTAGGCTTATTCTTTTCCAATTAGGGTTTTTAACCAATCTTGTGCATCCAATAGGTGTATTTGTGTCATTGGATGAACATTTAGGTCATTTTCGTCCTCCCTAGTCTTATTCTTGTCCAATTAGGGTTTTAAGCAATCTTGTGCATCCAATAAGTTCATTTGTGTCATTGGATTAAGAATTAAGTCATTTTCGCCCTCCCTAGGCTTATTCTTGTTCAATTAGGGTTTCTAACCAATCTTGTGCATCCAATAGGTGTGTTTGTGTCATTGGATGAACATTTAGGTCATTTTCGTCCTCCCTAGACTTATTCTTGTCCAATTAGGATTTTAAGCAATCTTGTGCATCCAATAAGTTCATTTGTGTCATTGGATGAACATTTAGGTCATTTTCATCCTCCCTAGGCTTATTCTTGTCCAATTAGGGTTTTTAAGCAATCTTGTGCATCCAATAAGTTCATTTGTGTCATTGGATTAAGATTTAAGTCATTTTCGTCCTCCCTAGGCTTATTCTTGTCTAGTTAGGGTTTTTAACCAATCTTGTGCATCCAATAGGTGTGTTTGTGTCATTGGATGAACATTTAGGTCATTTTCGTTCTTCCTAGGCTTATTCTTGTCCAATTAGGGTTTTTAACCAATCTTGTGCATCCAATAGGTGTGTTTGTGTCATTGGATGAACATTTAGGTCATTTTCGTTCTCCCTAGGCTTGTTCTTGTCCAATTAGGGTTTTTAACCAATCTTGTGCATCCAATAAGTTCATTTATGTCATTGGATGAACATTTAGGTCATTTTCGTCCACCCTAGGCTTATTCTTGTCCAATTAGGGTTATTAACCAATCTTGTGCATCCAATAAGTTCATTTGTGTCATTGGATGAACATTTAGGTCATTTTCGTCCTCCCAAGGCTTATTCTTGTCCAATTAGGGGTTTTAACCAATCTTGTGCATCCAATAAGTTAATTTGTGTCATTGGATGAACATTTAGGTCATTTTCGTCCTCCCTAGGCTTATTGTTGTCCAATTAGGGTTTTTAAGCCATCTTGTGCATCAAATAAGTTCATTTGTGTCATTGGATGAACATTTAGGTCATTTTCGTCCACCCTAGGCTTATTCTTGTCCAATTAGGGTTTTTAACTAATCTTGTGCATCCAATAAGTTCATTTGTGTCATTGGATGAACATTTAGGTCATTTTCGTCCTCCCAAGGCTTATTCTTGTCCAATTAGGGTTTTTAACCAATCTAGTGCATCCAATAAGTTAATTTGTGGCATTGGATGAACATTTAGGTCATTTTCGTCCTCCCTAGGCTTATTCTTGTCCAATTAGGGTTTTTAAGCAATCTTGTGCATCAAATAAGTTCATTTGTGTCATTCGATGAACATTTAGGTCATTTTCGTCCACCCTAGGCTTATTCTTGTCCAATTAGGGTTTTTATCCAATCTTGTGCATCCAATAAGTTCATTTGTGTCATTGGATGAACATTTAGGACATTTTCGTCCTCCCTAGGCTTATTCTTGTCCAATTAGGGTTTTTAACCAATCTTGTGCATCCAATGACTTCATTTGTGTCACTGGATGAACATTTAGGTCATTTTCGTCCTCCCAAGGCTTATTCTTGTCCAATTAGGGTTTTTAAGCTATCTTGTGCATCCAATAGGTGTGTTTCTGTCATTAGATGAACATTTAGGTCATTTTCATCCTCCCTAGGCTTATTCTTGTCCAATTAGGGTTTTTCACCAATCTTGTGCATACAATAGGTGTGTTTGTGTCATTGGATGAACATTTAGGTCATTTTCGTCCTCCCTAGTCTTATTCTTGTCCAATTAGTGTTTTAAGCAATCTTGTGCATCCAATAAGTTCATTTGTGTCATTGGATTAAGAATTAAGTCATTTTCGTCCTCCTTAGGCTTATTCTTGTCCAGTTAGGGTTTTTAACCATTCTTGTGAATCCAATAGGCGTATTTGTGTCATTGGATGAACATTTAGGTCATTTTCATCCTCACAAGGCTTATTCTTGTCCTATTAGGGTTTTTAACCAATCTTGTGCATCCAATAAGTT
>JBBPBR010000606.1:0-22443 GCA_037974775.1 Cicer pinnatifidum | reverse complement strand
CCAATTAGTGTTTTAAGCAATCTTGTGCATCCAATAAGTTCATTTGTGTCATTGGATTAAGAATTAAGTCATTTTCGTCCTCCTTAGGCTTATTCTTGTCCAGTTAGGGTTTTTAACCATTCTTGTGAATCCAATAGGCGTATTTGTGTCATTGGATGAACATTTAGGTCATTTTCATCCTCACAAGGCTTATTCTTGTCCTATTAGGGTTTTTAACCAATCTTGTGCATCCAATAAGTTCATTTGTGTCATTGGATGAACATTTAGGTCATTTTTGTCCTCCCTAGGCTTATTCTTGTCCAATTAGGGTTTTTAAGCAATCTTGTGCATCCAATAAGTTCATTTGTGTTATTGGATTAAGATTTAAGTCATTTTCGTCCTCCCTAGGCTTATTCTTGTCCAGTTAGGGTTTTTAACCAATCTTGTGCATCCAATAGGTGTGTTTGTGTCATTGGATGAACATTTAGGTCATTTTTGTCCTCCCTAGGCTTATTCTTGTCCAATTAGGGTTTTTAACCAATCTTGTGCATCCAATAGGTGTGTTTGTGTCATTGGATGAACATTTAGGTCATTTTTGTTCTCCGTAGGCTTTTTCTTGTCCAATTAGGGTTTTTAACCAATCTTGTGCATCTAATAAGTTCATTTGTGTCATTGGATGAACATTTAGGTCATTTTCGTCCACCCTAGGCTTATTCTTGTCCAATTAGGGTTTTTAACCAATCTTGAGCATCCAATAAGTTCATTTGTGTCATTGGATGAACATTTAGGTCATTTTCGTGCTCCCAAGGCTTATTCTTTTCCAATTAGGGTTTTTAACCAATCTTGTGCATCCAATAAGTTAATTTGTGGCATTGGATGAACATTTAGGTCATTTTCGTCCTCCCTAGGCTTATTCTTGTCCAGTTAGGGTTTTTAAGCAATCTTGTGCATCAAATAAGTTCATTTGTGTCATTGGATGAACTTTTAGGTCATTTTCGTCCACCCTAGGCTTATTCTTGTCCAATTAGGGTTTTTAACCAATCTTGTGCATCCAATAAGTTCATTTGTGTCATTGGATGAACATTTAGGTCATTTTCGTCCTCCCAAGGCTTATTCTTGTCCAATTAGGGTTTTTAACCAATCTTGTGCATCCAATAAGTTCATTTGTGTCATTGGATGAATATTTAGGTCATTTTCGTCCTCCCTAGGCTTATTCTTGTCCAATTAGGGTTTTTAAGCAATCTTGTGCATCCAATAAGTTCATTTGTTTCATTGGATGAACATTTAGGTCATTTTCGTCCTCCCTAGGCTTATTCTTGTTCAATTAGGGTTTCTAACCAATCTTGTGCATCCAATAGGTGTGTTTGTGTCATTGGATGAACATTTAGGTCATTTTCGTCCTCCCTAGTCTTATTCTTGTCCAATTAGGGTTATAAGCAATCTTGTGCATCCAATAAGTTCATTTGTGTCATTTGATGAACATTTAGGTCATTTTCATCCTCCCTAGTCTTATTCTTGTCCAATTAGGGTTTAAAGCAATCTTGTGCATCCAATAAGTTCATTTGTGTCATTGGATTAAGATTTAAGTCATTTTCGTCCTCCCTAGGCTTATTCTTGTTCAATTAGGGTTTCTAACCAATCTTGTGCATCCAATAGGTGTGTTTGTGTCATTGGATGAACATTTAGGTCATTTTCGTCCTCCCTAGTCTTATTCTTGTCCAATTAGGGTTTTAAGCAATCTTGTGCATCCAATAAGTTCATTTGTGTCATTGGATGAACATTTAGGTCATATTTCGTCCTCCCTAGGCTTATTCTTGTCCAATTAAGGTTTTTAAGCATTCTTGTGCATCCAATAAGTTCATTTGTGTCATTGGATGAACATTTAGGTCATTTTCGTCCTTCCTAGGCTTATTCTTGTCCAATTAGGGTTTTAAGCAATCTTGTGCATCCAATAAGTTCATTTGTGTCATTGGATGAACATTTAGGTCATTTTTCGTCCTCCCTAGGCTAATTCTTGTCCAATTAGGGTTTTTAACAAATCTTGTGCATCCAATAAGTTCATTTGTGTCATTGGATGAACATTTAGGTCATTTTCGTCCTCCCAAGGCTTATTCTTGTCCAATTAGGGTTTTTAACCAATCTTGTGCATCCAATAAGTTCATTTGTGTCATTGGATGAACATTTAGGTCATTTTCGTCCTCCCTAGGCTTATTCTTGTCCAATTAGGGTTTTTAAACAATCTTGTGCATCCAATAAGTTCATTTGTGTCATTGGATGAACATTTAGATCATTTTCGTCTTCCCTAGGCTTATTCTTGTCCAATTAGGGTTTCTAACCTATCTTGTGCATCCAATAGGTGTGTTTGTGTCTCATTGGATGAACATTTAGGTCATTTTCGTCCTCCCTAGTCTTATTCTTGTCCAATTAGGGTTTAAAGCAATCTTGTGCATCCAATAAGTTCATTTGTGTCATTGGATTAAGATTTAAGTCATTTTCGTCCTCCCTAGGCTTATTCTTGTTCAATTAGGGTTTCTAACCAATCTTGTGCATCCAATAGGTGTGTTTGTGTCATTGGATGAACATTTAGGTCATTTTCGTCCTCCCTAGTCTTATTCTTGTCCAATTAGGGTTTTAAGCAATCTTGTGCATCCAATAAGTTCATTTGTGTCATTGGATGAACATTTAGGTCATTTTCGTCCTCCCTAGGCTTATTCTTGTCCAATTAGGGTTTTTAAGCAATCTTGTGCATCCAATAAGTTCATTTGTGTCATTGGATGAACATTTAGGTCATTTTCGTCCTCCCTAGGCTTATTCTTGTTCAATTAGGGTTTCTTACCTATCTTGTGCATCCAATAGGTGTGTTTGTGTCATTGGATGAACATTTAGGTCATTTTCGTCCTCCCTAGGCTTATTCTTGTCCAATTAGGGGTTTTAAACAATCTTGTGCATCCAATAAGTTCATTTGTGTCATTGGATAAACATTTAGGTCATTTTCGTCCACCCTAGGCTTATTCTTGTCCAATTAGGGTTTTTAACCAATCTTGTGCATCCAATAAGTTCATTTGTGTCATTGGATAAACATTTAGGTCATTTTCGTCCACCCTAGGCTTATTCTTGTCCAATTAGGGTTTTTAACCAATCTTGTGCATCCAATAAGTTCATTTGTGTCATTGGATGAACATTTAGGTCATTTTCGTCCTCCCAAGGCTTATTCTTGTCCAATTAGGGTTTTTAACCAATCTTGTGCATCCATTAGGTGTGTTTGTGTCATTGGATGAACATTTAGGTCATTTTCGTACTCCCTAGGCTTATTCTTGTTCAATTAGGGTTTCTAACCAATCTTGTGCATCCAATAGGTGTATTTGTGTCATTGGATGAACATTTAGGTCATTTTCGTACTCCCTAGGCTTATTCTTGTTCAATTAGGGTTTTTAACCAATCTTTTGCATCCAATAGGTGTGTTTGTGTCATTGGATGAACATTTAGGTCATTTTCGTCCTCCCTAGGCTTATTCTTGTCCAATTAGGGTTTTTAACCAATCTTGTGCATCCAATAAGTTCATTTGTGTCATTGGATAAACATTTAGGTCATTTTCGTCCACCCTAGGCTTATTCTTGTCCAATTAGGGTTTTTAACCAATCTTGTGCATCAAATAGGTTCATTTGTGTCATTGGATGAACATTTAGGTCATTTTCGTCCTCCCTAGGCTTATTCTTGTCCAATTAGGGTTTTTAAGCAATCTTGTGCATCCAATAAGTTCATTTGTGTCATTGGATGAACATTTAGGTCATTTTCGTCCTCCCTAGGCTTATTCTTGTTCAATTAGGGTTTCTAACCTATCTTGTGCATCCAATAAGTGTGTTTGTGTCATTGGATGAACATTTAGGTCATTTTCGTCCTCCCTAGGCTTATTCTTGTCCAATTAGGGGTTTTAACCAATCTTGTGCATCCAATAAGTTCATTTGTGTCATTGGATAAACATTTAGGTCATTTTCGTCCTTGCTAGGGTTATTCTTGTCCAATTAGGGTTTTTAACCAATCTTGTGCATCCAATAAGTTCATTTGTGTCATTGGATGAACATTTAGGTCATTTTCGTCCTCCCAAGGCTTATTCTTGTCCAATTAGGGTTTTTAACCAATCTTGTGCATCCAATAAGTTCATTTGGGTCATTGGATGAACATTTAGGTCATTTTCATCCTCCCTAGGCTTATTCTTGTCTAATTAGGGTTTTTAAGCAATCTTGTGCATCCAATAAGTTCATTTGTGTCATTGGATGAACATTTAGGTCATTTTCGTCCTCCCTAGGCTTATTCATGTCCAATTAGGGGTTTTAACCAATCTTGTGCATCCAATAAGTTCATTTGTGTCATTGGATAAACATTTAGGTCATTTTCGTCCACCCTAGGCTTATTCTTGTCCAATTAGGGTTTTTAACCAATCTTGTGCATCCAATAAGTTCATTTGTGTCATTGGATGAACATTTAGGTCATTTTCGTCCTCCCAAGGCTTATTCTTGTCCAATTAGGGTTTTTAACCAATCTTGTGCATCCAATAAGTTCATTTGGGTCATTGGATGAACATTTAGGTCATTTTCGTCCTCCCTAGGCTTATTCTTGTTCAATTAGGGTTTCTAACCAATCTTGTGCATCCAATAGGTGTGTTTGTGTCATTGGATGAACATTTAGGTCATTTTCGTCCTCCCTAGTCTTATTCTTGTCCAATTAGGATTTTTAACCAATCTTGTGCATCCAATAAGTTCATTTGTGTCATTGGATAAACATTTAGGTCATTTTCGTCCACCCTAGGCTTATTCTTGTCCAATTAGGGTTTTTAACCAATCTTGTGCATCCAATAAGTTCATTTGTGTCATTTGATTAACATTTAGGTCATTTTCGTCCTCCCAAGGCTTATTGTTGTCCAATTAGGGTTTTTAACCAATCTTGTGCATCCAATAAGTTCATTTGTGTCATTGGATGAACATTTAGGTCATTTTCGTCCTCCCTAGGCTTATTCTTGTCCAATTAGGGTTTTTAAGCAATCTTGTGCATCCAATAAGTTCATTTGTGTCATTGGATGAACATTTAGGTCATTTTCGTCCTCCCTAGGCTTATTCTTGTTCAATTAGGGTTTCTAACCAATCTTGTGCATCCAATAGGTGTGTTTGTGTCATTGGATGAACATTTAGGTCATTTTCGTCCTCCCTAGTCTTATTCTTGTCCAATTAGGGTTTTAAGCAATCTTGTGCATCCAATAAGTTCATTTGTGTCATTGGATAAACATTTAGGTCATTTTCGCCTACACTAGGCTTATTCTTGTCCAATTAGGGTTTTTAACCAATCTTGTGCATCCAATAAGTTCATTTGTGTCATTGGATGAACATTTAGGTCATTTTCGTCCTCCCAAGGCTTATTCTTTTCCAATTAGGGTTTTTAACCAATCTTGTGCATCCAATAAGTTCATTTGTTTCATTGGATGAACATTTAGGTCGTTTTCGTCCTCCCTAGGCTTATTCTTGTTCAATTAGGGTTTCTAACCAATCTTGTGCATCCAATAGGTGTGTTTGTGTCATTGGATGAACATTTAGGTCATTTTCGTCCTCCCTAGTCTTATTCTTGTCCAATTAGGGTTTTAAGCAATCTTGTGCATCCAATAAGTTCATTTGTGTCATTGGATGAACATTTAGGTCATTTTTCGTCCTCCCAAGGCTTATTCTTGTCCAATTAGGGTTTTTAAGCAATCTTGTGCATCCAATAAGTTCATTTGTGTCATTGGATGAACATTTAGGTCATTTTCGTCCTTCCTAGGCTTATTCTTGTTCAATTAGGGTTTCTAACCAATCTTGTGCATCCAATAGGTGTGTTTGTGTCATTGGATGAACATTTAGGTCATTTTCGTCCTCCCTAGTCTTATTCTTGTCCAATTAAGGTTTTAAGCAATCTTGTGCATCCAATAAGTTCATTTGTGTCATTGGATGAACATTTAGGTCATTTTCGTCCTCCCTAGGCTTAGTTTTGTGCAATTATGGTTTTTAAACAATCTTGTGCATCCAATAGGTGTGTTTGTGTCATTAGATGAACATTTAAGTCATTTTCATCCTCCCTAGGCTTATTCTTGTGCAATTAGGGTTTTCCACCAATCTTGTGCATACAATAGGTGTGTTTGTGTCATTGGATGAACATTTAGATCATTTTCGTCATCCCTAGTCTTATTCTTGTCCAATTAGGGTTTTAAGCAATCTTGTGCATCCAATAAGTTCATTTGTGTCATTGGATGAACATTTAGGTCATTTTCGTCCTCCCTAGGCTTATTCTTGTCCAATTAGTGATTTTAAGCAATCTTGTGCATCCAATAAGTTCATTTGTGTCATTGGATGAACATTTAGGTCATTTTCGTCCTCCCTAGGCTTATTCTTGTCCAATTAGGGATTTTAACCAATCTTGTGCATCCAATAGGTCTGTTTGTGTCATTAGATGAACATTTAGGTCATTTTCGTCCTCCCTATGCTTATTCTTGTCCAATTAGGGTTTTAAACCAATCTTGTGCATCCAATAGGTGTGTTTGTGTCATTGGATGAACATTTAGGTCATTTTTGTTCTCCCTAGGCTTTTTCTTGTCCAATTAGGGTTTTTAACCAATCTTGTGCATCTAATAAGTTCATTTGTGTCATTGGATGAACATTTAGGTCATTTTCGTCCACCCTAGGCTTATTCTTGTCCAATTAGGGTTTTTAACCAATCTTGAGCATCCAATAAGTTCATTTGTGTCATTGGATGAACATTTAGGTCATTTTCGTGCTCCCAAGGCTTATTCTTTTCCAATTAGGGTTTTTAACCAATCTTGTGCATCCAATAAGTTAATTTGTGGCATTGGATGAACATTTAGGTCATTTTCGTCCTCCCTAGGCTTATTCTTGTCCAGTTAGGGTTTTTAAGCAATCTTGTGCATCAAATAAGTTCATTTGTGTCATTGGATGAACTTTTAGGTCATTTTCGTCCACCCTAGGCTTATTCTTGTCCAATTAGGGTTTTTAACCAATCTTGTGCATCCAATAAGTTCATTTGTGTCATTGGATGAACATTTAGGTCATTTTCGTCCTCCCAAGGCTTATTCTTGTCCAATTAGGGTTTTTAACCAATCTTGTGCATCCAATAAGTTCATTTGTGTCATTGGATGAATATTTAGGTCATTTTCGTCCTCCCTAGGCTTATTCTTGTCCAATTAGGGTTTTTAAGCAATCTTGTGCATCCAATAAGTTCATTTGTTTCATTGGATGAACATTTAGGTCATTTTCGTCCTCCCTAGGCTTATTCTTGTTCAATTAGGGTTTCTAACCAATCTTGTGCATCCAATAGGTGTGTTTGTGTCATTGGATGAACATTTAGGTCATTTTCGTCCTCCCTAGTCTAATTCATGTCCAATTAGGGTTTTAAGCAATCTTGTGCATCCAAAAAGTTCATTTGTGTCGTTGGATGAACATTTAGGTTATTTTCGTCCTCACTAGGCTTAGTTTTGTGCAATTAGGGTTTTTAACCAATCTTGTGCATCCAATAGATGTGTTTGTGTCATTAGATGAACATTTAGGTCATTTTCATCCTCCCTAGGCTTATTGTTGTCCAATTAGGGTTTTTAACCAATCTTGTGCATCCAATAGGTGTGTTTGTGTCATTGGATGAACATTTAGGTCATTTTCGTCCTCCCTAGTCTTATTCTTGTCCAATTAGGGTTTTATGCAATCTTGTGCATCCAATAAGTTCATTTGTGTCATTGGATTAATATTTAAGTAATTTTCCTCCTCCCTAGGCTTATTCTTGTTCAATTAGGGTTTCTAACCAATCTTGTGCGTCCAATAGATGTGTTTGTGTCATTGGATGAACATTTAGGTCATTTTTGTCCTCCCTAGGCTTATTCTTGTCCAATTAGGGTTTTTAACCAATCTTGTGCATCCAATAAGTTCATTTGTGTCATTGGATGAACATTTAGGTCATTTTCGTCCTCCCTAGGCTTATTCTTGTCCAATTAGGGTTTTTAAGCAATCTTGTGCATCCAATAAGTTCATTTGTGTCATTGGATGAACATTTAGGTCATTTTCGTCCTCCCTAGGCTTATTCTTGTTCAATTTGGGTATCTAGCCAATCTTGTGCATCCAATAGGTGTGTTTGTGTCATTGTATGAACATTTAGGTCATTTTCGTCCTCCCTAGTCTAATTCTTGTCCAATTAGGGTTTTAAGCAATCTTGTGCATCCAAAAAGTTCATTTTTGTCGTTGGATGAACATTTAGGTCATTTTCGTCCTCCCTAGGCTTATTCTTGTCCAATTAGGGTTTTTAAGCAATCTTGTGCATCCAATAAGTTCATTTGTGTCATTGGATGAACATTTAGGTCATTTTCGTCCTCCCTAGGCTTATTCTTGTTCAATTATGGTTTCCAACCAATCTTGTGCATCCAATAGGTGTGTTTGTGTCATTGGATGAACATTTAGGTCATTTTCGTCCTCCCTAGTCTTATTCTTGTCCAATTAGGGTTTTAAGCAATCTTGTGCATCCAATAAGTTCATTTGTGTCATTGGATGAACATTTAGGCTATTTTCGTCCTCATTAGGCTTAGTTTTGAGCAATTACGGTTTTTAACCAATCTTGTGCATCCAATAGGTGTGTTTGTGTCATTAGATGAACATTTAGGTCATTTTCATCCTCCCTAGGCTTATTGTTGTCCAATTAGGGTTTTTAACCAATCTTGTGCATCCAATAGGTGTGTTTGTGTCATTGGATGAACATTTAGGTCATTTTCGTCCTCCCTAGTCTTATTCTTGTACAATTAGGGTTTTAAGCAATCTTGTGCATCCAATAAGTTCATTTGTGTCATTGGATTAAGATTTAAGTCATTTTCGTCCTCCCTAGGCTTATTCTTGTTCAATTAGGATTTCTAACCAATCTTGTGCATCCAATAGGTGTGTTTGTGTCATTGGATGAACATTTAGGTCATTTTCGTCTTCCCTAGTCTTATTCTTGTCCAATTAGGGTTTTAAGCAATCTTGTGCATCCAATAAGTTCATTTGTGTCATTGGATGAACATTTAGGTCATTTTCGTCCTCCCTAGGCTTATTCTTGTCCAATTAGGGTTTCTAACCAATCTTGTGCATCCAATAAGTTCTTTTGTGTCATTGGATGAACATTTAGGTCATTTTCGTCCACCCTAGGCTTATTCTTGTCCAATTAGGGTTTTTAACCAATCTTGTGCATCCAATAAGTTCATTTGTGTCATTGGATGAACATTTAGGTCATTTTCGTCCTCCCAAGGCTTATTCTTGTCCAATTAGGGTTTTTAACCAATCTTGTGCATCCAATAGGTGTGTTTGGGTCATTAGATGAACATTTAGGTCATTTTCGTCCTCCCTAGGCTTATTCTTGTCCAATTAGTGTTTTTAAGCAATCTTGTGCATCCAATAAGTTCATTTGTGTCATTGGATGAACATTTAGGTCATTTTCGTCCTCCCTAGGCTTATTCTTGTTTAATTAAGGTTTCTAACCAATCTTGTGCATCCAATAGGAGTGTTTGTGTCATTGGATGAACATTTAGGTCATTTTCGTCCTCCCTAGTCTTATTCTTGTCCAATTAGGGTTTTAAGCAATCTTGTGCATCCAATAAGTTCATTTGAGTCATTAGATGAACATTTAGGTTATTTTCGCCCTCACTAGGCTTAGTTTTGTGCAATTATGGTTTTTAACCAATCTTGTGCATCCAATAGGTGTGTTTGTGTCATTAGATGAACATTTAGGTCATTTTCATCCTCCCTAGGCTTATTGTTGTCCAATTAGGGTTTTTAACCAATCTTGTGCATTCAATAGGTGTGTTTGTGTCATTGCATGAACATTTAGGTCATTTTCGTCCTCCCTAGTCTTATTCTTGTCCAATTAGGGTTTTAAGCAATCTTGTGCATCCAATAAGTTCATTTGTGTCATTGGCTTAAGATTTAAGTCATTTTCGTCCTCCCTAGACTTATTCTTGTTCAATTAGGATTTCTAACCAATCTTGTGCATCAAATAGGTGTGTTTGTGTCATTGGATGAACATTTAGGTCATTTTCGTCCTCCCTAGTCTTATTCTTGTCCAATTAGGGTTTTAAGCAATCTTGTGCATCCAATAAGTTCATTTGTGTCATTGGATGAACATTTAGGTCATTTTCGTCCTCCCTAGGCTTAGTTTTGTGCAATTATGGTTTTTAAACAATCTTGTGCATCCAATAGGTGTGTTTGTGTCATTAGATGAACATTTAAGTCATTTTCATCCTCCCTAGGCTTATTCTTGTGCAATTAGGGTTTTCCACCAATCTTGTGCATACAATAGGTGTGTTTGTGTCATTGGATGAACATTTAGATCATTTTCGTCATCCCTAGTCTTATTCTTGTCCAATTAGGGTTTTAAGCAATCTTGTGCATCCAATAAGTTCATTTGTGTCATTGGATGAACATTTAGGTCATTTTCGTCCTCCCTAGGCTTATTCTTGTCCAATTAGGGATTTTAAGCAATCTTGTGCATCCAATAAGTTCATTTGTGTCATTGGATGAACATTTAGGTCATTTTCGTCCTCCCTAGGCTTATTCTTGTCCAATTAGGGATTTTAACCAATCTTGTGCATCCAATAGGTCTGTTTGTGTCATTGGATGAACATTTAGGTCATTTTCGTCCTCCCTATGCTTATTCTTGTCCAATTAGGGTTTTAAACCAATCTTGTGCATCCAATAGGTGTGTTTGTGTCATTGGATGAACATTTAGGTCATTTTTGTTCTCCCTAGGCTTTTTCTTGTCCAATTAGGGTTTTTAACCAATCTTGTGCATCTAATAAGTTCATTTGTGTCATTGGATGATCATTTAGGTCATTTTCGTCCACCCTAGGCTTATTCTTGTCCAATTAGGGTTTTTAACCAATCTTGAGCATCCAATAAGTTCATTTGTGTCATTGGATGAACATTAAGGTCATTTTCGTCCTCCCAAGGCTTATTCTTGTCCAATTAGGGTTTTTAACCAATCTTGTGCATCCAATAAGTTAATTTGTGGCATTGGATGAACATTTAGGTCATTTTCGTCCACCCTAGGCTTATTCTTGTCAAATTAGGGTTTTTATCCAATCTTGTGCATCCAATAAGTTCATTTGTGTCATTGGATGAACATTTAGGACATTTTCGTCCTCCCTAGGCTTATTCTTGTCCAATTAGGGTTTTTAACCAATCTTGTGCATCCAATAACTTCATTTGTGTCACTGATGAACATTTAGGTCATTTTCGTCCTCCCAAGGCTTATTCTTGTCCAATTAGGGTTTTTAAGCAATCTTGTGCATCCAATAAGTTCATTTGTGTCATTGGATGAACATTTAGGTCTTTTTCGTCCTCCCAAGGCTTATTCTTGTCCAATTAGGGTTTTTAACCAATCTTGTGCATCCAATAAGTTAATTTGTGGCATTGGATGAACATTTAGGTCATTTTCGTCCTCCCTAGGCTTATTCTTGTCCAATTAGGGTTTTTAAGCAATCTTGTGCATCAAATAAGTTCATTTGTGTCATTGGATGAACATTTAGGTCATTTTCGTCCACCCTAGGCTTATTCTTGTCCAATTAGGGTTTTTATCCAATCTTGTGCATCCAATAAGTTCATTTGTGTCATTGGATGAACATTTAGGACATTTTCGTCCTCCCTAGGCTTATTCTTATCCAATTAGGGTTTTTAACCAATCTTGTGCATCCAATAACTTCATTTGTGTCACTGGATGAACATTTAGGTCATTTTCGTCCTCCCAAGGCTTATTCTTGTCCAATTAGGGTTTTTAAGCAATCTTGTGCATCCAATAGGTGTGTTTCTGTCATTAGATGAACATTTAGGTCATTTTCATCCTCCCTAGGCTTATTCTTGTCCAATTAGGGTTTTTACCAATCTTGTGCATACAATAGGTGTGTTTGTGTCATTAGATGAACATTTAGGTCATTTTCGTCCTCCCTAGTCTTATTCTTGTCCAATTAGGGTTTTAAGCAATCTTGTGCATCCAATAAGTTCATTTGTGTCATTGGATTAAGAATTAAGTCATTTTCGTCCTCCCTAGGCTTATTCTTGTTCAATTAGGGTTTCTAACCAAACTTGTGCATCCAATAGGTGTGTTTGTGTCATTGGATGATCATTTAGGTCATTTTCGTCCTCCCTAGTCTTATTTTTGTCCAATTAGGGTTTTAAGCAATCTTGTGCATCCAATAAGTTCATTTGTGTCATTGGATGAACATTTAGGACATTTTCGTCCTCCCTAGGCTTATTCTTGTCCAATTAGGGTTTTTAACCAATCTTGTGCATCCAATAACTTCATTTGTGTCACTGGATGAACATTTAGGTCATTTTCGTCCTCCCAAGGCTTATTCTTGTCCAATTAGGGTTTTTAAGCAATCTTGTGCATCCAATAAGTTCATTTGTGTCATTGGATGAACATTTAGGTCTTTTTCGTCCACCCTAGGCTTATTCTTGTCCAATTAGGGTTTTTAACCAATCTTGTGCATCCAATAAGTTCATTTGTGTCATTGGATGAACATTTAGGTCATTTTCGTCCTCCCAAGGCTTATTCTTGTCCAATTAGGGTTTTTAACCAATCTTTTGCATCCAATAAGTTAATTTGTGGCATTGGATGAACATTTAGGTCATTTTCGTCCTCCCTAGGCTTATTCTTGTCCAATTAGGGTTTTTAACCAATCTTGTGCATCCAATAACTTCATTTGTGTCACTGGATGAACATTTAGGTCATTTTCGTCCTCCCAAGGCTTATTCTTGTCCAATTAGGGTTTTTAAGCAATCTTGTGCATCCAATAGGTGTGTTTCTGTCATTAGATGAACATTTAGGTCATTTTCATCCTCCCTAGGCTTATTCTTGTCCAATTAGGGTTTTTCACCAATCTTGTGCATACAATAGGTGTGTTTGTGTCATTGGATGAACATTTAGGTCATTTTCGTCCTCCCTAGTCTTATTCTTGTCCAATTAGGGTTTTAAGCAATCTTGTGCATCCAATAAGTTCATTTGTGTCATTGGATTAAGAATTAAGTCATTTTCGTCCTCCTTAGGCTTATTCTTGTCCAGTTAGGGTTTTTAACCATTCTTGTGAATCCAATAGGCGTATTTGTGTCATTGGATGAACATTTAGGTCATTTTCATCCTCACAAGGCTTATTCTTGTCCTATTAGGGTTTTTAACCAATCTTGTGCATCCAATAAGTTTATTTGTGTCATTGGATGAACATTTAGGTCATTTTTGT
This sequence comes from Cicer pinnatifidum, assembly GCA_037974775.1. Taxonomy (NCBI): domain Eukaryota; kingdom Viridiplantae; phylum Streptophyta; class Magnoliopsida; order Fabales; family Fabaceae; genus Cicer; species Cicer pinnatifidum. The sequence goes on along the minus strand of JBBPBR010000606.1, from coordinate 9,185 downwards.
CCTCCCTAGGCTTATTCTTGTCCAATTAGGGTTTTTAAGCAATCTTGTGCATCCAATAAGTTCATTTGTGTTATTGGATTAAGATTTAAGTCATTTTCGTCCTCCCTAGGCTTATTCTTGTCCAGTTAGGGTTTTTAACCAATCTTGTGCATCCAATAGGTGTGTTTGTGTCATTGGATGAACATTTAGGTCATTTTTGTCCTCCCTAGGCTTATTCTTGTCCAATTAGGGTTTTTAACCAATCTTGTGCATCCAATAGGTGTGTTTGTGTCATGGGATGAACATTTAGGTCATTTTTGTCCTCCCTAGGCTTTTTCTTGTCCAATTAGGGTTTTTAACCAATCTTGTGCATCTAATAAGTTCATTTGTGTCATTGGATGAATATTTAGGTCATTTTCGTCCACCCTAGGCTTATTCTTGTCCAATTAGGGTTTTAAGCAATCTTGTGCATCCAATAAGTTCATTTGTGTCATTGGATTAAGATTTAAGTCATTTTCGTCCTCCCTAGCCTTATTCTTGTCCAATTAGGGTTTTTAAGCAATCTTGTGCGTCCAAAAAGTTCATTTGTGTCGTTGGAAGAACATTTAGGTCATTTTTGTCCTCCCTAGGCTTATTCTTGTCCAATTAGGCTTTCTAACCAATCTTGTGCATCCAATAGGGGTGTTTATGTCATTGGATGAACATTTAGGTCATTTTCGTCCTCCCTAGGCTTATTCTTGTCCAATTAGGGTTTTTAACCAATCTTGTGCATCCAATAGGTGTGTTTGTGTCATTGGATGAACATTTAGGTCATTTTCGTCCTCCCTAGTCTTATTCTTGTCCAATTAGGGTTTTAAGCAATCTTGTGCATCCAATAAGTTCATTTGTGTCATTGATTAAAATTTAGGTCATTTTCGTCCTCCCAATGCTTATTTTTGTGCAATTAGGGTTTTTAACCAATCTTGTGCATCCAATAGGTGTGTTTGTGTCATTCGATGAACATTTAGGTCATTTTCATCCTCCCTAGGCTTATTGTTGTCCAATTAGGGTTTTTAACCAATCTTGTGCATCCAATAGGTGTGTTTGTGTCATTGGATGAACATTTAGGTCATTTTCGTCCTCCCTAGTCTTATTCTTGTCCAATTAGGGTTTTAAGCAATCTTGTGCATCCAATAAGTTCATTTGTGTCATTGGATTAGATTTAAGTCATTTTCGTCCTCCCTAGGCTTATTCTTGTTCAATTAGGGTTTCTAACCAATCTTGTGCATCCAATAGGTGTGTTTGTGTCATTGGATGAACATTTAGGTCATTTTCGTCCTCCCTAGGCTTATTCTTGTCCAATTAGGGTTTTTAACCAATCTTGTGCTTCCAATAAGTTCATTTGTGTCATTGGATTAACAATTAGGTCATTTTTGTCCTCCCTAGGCTTATTCTTGTCCAATTAGGGTTTTTAACCAATCTTGTGCATCCAATAGGTGTGTTTGTGTCATTGGATGAACATTTAGGTCATTTTCGTCCTCCCTAGGCTTATTCTTGTCCAATTAGGGTTTGTAACCAATCTTGTGCATCCAATAGGTGTATTTGTGTCATTGGATGAACATTTAGGTCATTTTCGTCCTCCCTAGGCTTATTCTTGTCCAATTAGGGTTTTTAAGCAATCTTGTGCATCCAATAAGTTCATTTGTGTCATTGGATGAACATTTAGGTCATTTTCGTCCTCCCTAGGCTTATTCTTGTCCAATTAGTGTTTCTAACGAACCTTGTGCATCCAATAGGTGTATTTGTGTCATTGGATGAATATTTAGGTCATTTTCGTCCTCCCTAGGCTTATTCTTGTCTAATTACGGTTTTTAAGCAATCTTGTGCATCCAATAAGTTCATTTGTGTCATTGGATGAACATTTAGGTCATTTTCGTCCTCCCTAGGGATATTCGTGTCCAATTAGGGTTTTTAACCAATCTTGTGCATCCAATAGGTGTATTTGTGTCATTGGATGAACATTTAGGTCATTTTCGTCCTCCCTAGGCTTATTCTTGTCCAATTAGGGTTTTTAAGCAATCTTGTGCATCCAATAAGTTCATTTGTGTCATTGAATGAACATTTAGGTCATTTTCGTCCTCCCTAGGCTTATTCTTGTCCAAATAAGGTTTTTAACCAATCTTGTGCATCCAATAAGTTCATTTGTGTCATTGGATGAATATTTAGGTCATTTTCCTCCTCCCTAGGCTTATTCTTGTCCAATTAGGGTTTTTAACCAATCTTGTGCATCCAATAGGTGTGTTTGTGTCATTGGATGAACATTTAGGTCATTTTCGTCCTCCCTAGTCTTATTCTTGTCCAATTAGGGTTTTAAGCAATCTTGTGCATCCAATAAGTTAATTTGTGTCATTGGATTAAGATTTAAGTCATTGTCGTCCTACCTAGGCTTATTCTTGTCGAATTAGGATTTTTAACCAATCTTGTGCATCCAATAAGTTCATTTGTGTCATTGGATGAACATTTAGGTCATTTTCGTCCACCCTAGGCTTATTCATGTCCAATTAGAGTTTTTAACCAATCTTGTGCATCCAATAAGTTCATTTGTGTCATTGGATGAACATTTAGATCATTTTCGTCCTCCCAAGGCTTATTCTTGTCCAATTAGGGTTTTTAAGCAATCTTGTGCATCCAATAAGTTCATTTGTGTCATTGGATGAACATTTAGGTCATTTTCGTCCTCCCTAGGCTTATTCTTGTTCAATTAGGGTTTCTAACCAATCTTGTGCATCCAATAGGTGTGTTTGTGTCATTGGATGAACATTTAGGTCATTTTCGTCCTCCCTAGTCTTATTCATGTCCAATTAGGGTTTTAAGCAATCTTGTGCATCCAATAATTTCATTTGTGTTATTAGATGAACATTTAGGTCATTTTCGTCCTCCCTAGGCTTAGTTTTGTGCAATTAGGGTTTTTAACCAATCTTGTGCATCCAATAGGTGTGTTTGTGTCATTAGATGAACATTTATGTCATTTTCATCCTCCCTAGGCTTATTCTTGTCCAATTAGGGTTTTTAACCAATCTTGTCCATCCAATAGGTGTGTGTGTCATTGGATGAACATTTAGGACATTTTCGTCCTCCCTAGTCATATTCTTGTCCAATTAGGGTTTTAAGCAATCTTGTGCATCCAATAAGTTCATTTGTGTCATTGGATTAAGAATTAAGTCATTTTCGTCCTCCTTAGGCTTATTCTTGTCCAGTTAGGGTTTTTAACCATTCTTGTGAATCCAATAGGCGTATTTGTGTCATTGGATGTACATTTAGGTCATTTTCGTCCTCCCAAGGCTTATTCTTGTCCTATTAGTGTTTTTAACCAATCTTGTGCATCCAATAAGTTCATTTGTGTCATTGGATGAACATTTAGGTCATTTTTGTCCTCCCTAGGCTTATTCTTGTCCAATTAGGGGTTTTAAGCAATCTTGTGCATCCAATAAGCTCATTTGTGTTATTGGATTAAGATTTAAGTCATTTTCGTCCTCCCTAGGCTTATTCTTGTTCAATTAGGGTTTCTAACCAATCTTGTGCATCCAATAGGTGTGTTTGTGTCATTGGATGATCATTTAGGTCATTTTCGTCCTCCCTAGTCTTATTTTTGTCCAATTAGGGTTTTAAGCAATCTTGTGCATCCAATAAGTTCATTTGTGTCATTGGATGAACATTTAGGTCATTTTCGTCCTCCCTAGGCTTATTCTTGTCCAATTAGGGTTTCTAACCAATCTTGTGCATCCAATAGGGGTGTTTATGTCATTGGATGAACATTTAGGTCATTTTCGTCCTCCCTAGGCTTATTCTTGTCCAATTAGGGTTTTTAACCAATCTTGTGCATCCAATAGGTGTGTTTGTGTCATTGGATGAACATTTAGGTCATTTTCGTCCTCCCTAGTCTTATTCTTGTCCAATTAGGGTTTTAAGCAATCTTGTGCATCCAATAAGTTCATTTGTGTCATTGATTAAAATTTAGGTCATTTTCGTCCTCCCAATGCTTATTTTTGTGCAATTAGGGTTTTTAACCAATCTTGTGCATCCAATAGGTGTGTTTGTGTCATTAGATGAACATTTAGGTCATTTTCATCCTCCCTAGGCTTATTGTTGTCCAATTAGGGTTTTTAACCAATCTTGTGCATCCAATAGGTGTGTTTGTGTCATTGGATGAACATTTAGGTCATTTTCGTCCTCCCTAGTCTTATTCTTGTCCAATTAGGGTTTTAAGCAATCTTGTGCATCCAATAAGTTAATTTGTGTCATTGGATTAAGATTTAAGTCATTGTCGTCCTACCTAGGCTTATTCTTGTCGAATTAGGATTTTTAACCAATCTTGTGCATCCAATATGTTCATTTGTGTCATTGGATGAACATTTAGGTCATTTTCGTCCACCCTAGGCTTATTCATGTCCAATTAGAGTTTTTAACCAATCTTGTGCATCCAATAAGTTCATTTGTGTCATTGGATGAACATTTAGATCATTTTCGTCCTCCCAAGGCTTATTCTTGTCCAATTAGGGTTTTTAAGCAATCTTGTGCATCCAATAAGTTCATTTGTGTCATTGGATGAACATTTAGGTCATTTTCGTCCTCCCTAGGCTTATTCTTGTTCAATTAGGGTTTCTAACCAATCTTGTGCATCCAATAGGTGTGTTTGTGTCATTGGATGAACATTTAGGTCATTTTCGTCCTCCCTAGTCTTATTCATGTCCAATTAGGGTTTTAAGCAATCTTGTGCATCCAATAATTTCATTTGTGTTATTAGATGAACATTTAGGTCATTTTCGTCCTCCCTAGGCTTAGTTTTGTGCAATTAGGGTTTTTAACCAATCTTGTGCATCCAATAGGTGTGTTTGTGTCATTAGATGAACATTTATGTCATTTTCATCCTCCCTAGGCTTATTCTTGTCCAATTAGGGTTTTTAACCAATCTTGTCCATCCAATAGGTGTGTGTGTCATTGGATGAACATTTAGGACATTTTCGTCCTCCCTAGTCATATTCTTGTCCAATTAGGGTTTTAAGCAATCTTGTGCATCCAATAAGTTCATTTGTGTCATTGGATTAAGAATTAAGTCATTTTCGTCCTCCTTAGGCTTATTCTTGTCCAGTTAGGGTTTTTAACCATTCTTGTGAATCCAATAGGCGTATTTGTGTCATTGGATGTACATTTAGGTCATTTTCGTCCTCCCAAGGCTTATTCTTGTCCTATTAGTGTTTTTAACCAATCTTGTGCATCCAATAAGTTCATTTGTGTCATTGGATGAACATTTAGGTCATTTTTGTCCTCCCTAGGCTTATTCTTGTCCAATTAGGGGTTTTAAGCAATCTTGTGCATCCAATAAGCTCATTTGTGTTATTGGATTAAGATTTAAGTCATTTTCGTCCTCCCTAGGCTTATTCTTGTCCAGTTAGGGTTTTTAACCAATCTTGTGCATCCAATAGGTGTGTTTGTGTCATTGGATGAACATTTAGGTCATTTTTGTCCTCCCTAGGCTTATTCTTGTCCAATTAGGGTTTTTAACCAATCTTGTGCATCCAATAGGTGTGTTTGTGTCATGGGATGAACATTTAGGTCATTTTTGTCCTCCCTAGGCTTTTTCTTGTCCAATTAGGGTTTTTAACCAATCTTGTGCATCTAATAAGTTCATTTGTGTCATTGGATGAATATTTAGGTCATTTTCGTCCACCCTAGGCTTATTCTTGTCCAATTAGGGTTTTAAGCAATCTTGTGCATCCAATAAGTTCATTTGTGTCATTGGATTAAGATTTAAGTCATTTTCGTCCTCCCTAGCCTTATTCTTGTCCAATTAGGGTTTTTAAGCAATCTTGTGCGTCCAAAAAGTTCATTTGTGTCGTTGGAAGAACATTTAGGTCATTTTTGTCCTCCCTAGGCTTATTCTTGTCCAATTAGGCTTTCTAACCAATCTTGTGCATCCAATAGGGGTGTTTATGTCATTGGATGAACATTTAGGTCATTTTCGTCCTCCCTAGGCTTATTCTTGTCCAATTAGGGTTTTTAACCAATCTTGTGCATCCAATAGGTGTGTTTGTGTCATTGGATGAACATTTAGGTCATTTTCGTCCTCCCTAGTCTTATTCTTGTCCAATTAGGGTTTTAAGCAATCTTGTGCATCCAATAAGTTCATTTGTGTCATTGATTAAAATTTAGGTCATTTTCGTCCTCCCAATGCTTATTTTTGTGCAATTAGGGTTTTTAACCAATCTTGTGCATCCAATAGGTGTGTTTGTGTCATTCGATGAACATTTAGGTCATTTTCATCCTCCCTAGGCTTATTGTTGTCCAATTAGGGTTTTTAACCAATCTTGTGCATCCAATAGGTGTGTTTGTGTCATTGGATGAACATTTAGGTCATTTTCGTCCTCCCTAGTCTTATTCTTGTCCAATTAGGGTTTTAAGCAATCTTGTGCATCCAATAAGTTCATTTGTGTCATTGGATTAGATTTAAGTCATTTTCGTCCTCCCTAGGCTTATTCTTGTTCAATTAGGGTTTCTAACCAATCTTGTGCATCCAATAGGTGTGTTTGTGTCATTGGATGAACATTTAGGTCATTTTCGTCCTCCCTAGGCTTATTCTTGTCCAATTAGGGTTTTTAACCAATCTTGTGCATCCCATAAGTTCATTTGTGTCATTGGATGAACATTTAGGTCATTTTCGTCCTCCCTAGGCTTATTCTTGTCCAATTAGGGTTTCTAACCAATCTTGTGCATCCAATAGGTGTGTTTGTGTCATTGGATGAACATTTAGGTCATTTGCGTCCTCCCTAGGCTTATTCGTGTCCAATTAGGGTTTTTAACCAATCTTGTGCATCCAATAAGTTCATTTGTGTCATTGGATTAACATTTAGGTCATTTTCGTCCTCCCTAGGCTTATTCTTGTCCAATTAGGGTTTCTAACCAATCTTGTGCATCCAATAGGTGTGTTTGTGTCCTTGGATGAACATTTAGGTCATTTTCGTCCTCCCTAGGCTTATTCTTTTCCAATTAAGGTTTTTAACCAATCTTGTACATCCAATAAGTTCATTTGTGTCATTGGATGAATAGTTAGGTCATTTTCGTCCTCCCTAGGCTTATTCTTGTCAAATTAGGGTTTCTAACCAATCGTGTGCATCCAATAGGTGTGTTTGTGTAAGTGGATGAACATTTAGGTCATTTTCGCCCTTCTAGGCATATTCTTGTGCAATTAGGTTTTCTAACCAATCTTGTGCATCCAATAGGTGTGTTTGTGTCATTGGATGAACATTTAGGTCATTTTCGTCCTCCCTAGGCTTATTCTTGTCCAATTAGGGTTTCTAACCAATCTTGTGCATCCAATAGGTGTGTTTGTGTCATTGGATGAACATTTAGGTCAATTTCGTCCTCCCTAGGCTTATTCTTGTCCAATTAGGGTTTTTAACCAATCTTGTGCATCCAATAAGTTCATTTGTGTCATTGGATGAACATTTAGGTCATTTTCGTCCTCCCAAGGCTTATTCTTGTCCAATTAGGGTTTTTAACCAATCTTGTGCATCCAATAAGTTACTTTGTGGCATTGGATGAACATTTAGGTCATTTTCGTCCTCCCTAGGCTTATTCTTGTCCAATTAGGGTTTTTAAGCAATCTTGTGCATCAAATAAGTTCATTTGTGTCATTGGATGAACATTTAGGTCATTTTCGTCCACCCTAGGCTTATTCTTGTCCAATTAGGGTTTTTATCCAATCTTGTGCATCCAATAAGTTCATTTGTGTCATTGGATGAATATTTAGGACATTTTCGTCCTCCCTAGGCTTATTCTTGTCCAATTAGGGTTTTTAACCAATCTTTGGCATCCAATAACTTCATTTGTGTCACTGGATGAACATTTAGGTCATTTTCGTCCTCCCAAGGCTTATTCTTGTCCAATTAGGGTTTTTAAGCAATCTTGTGCATCCAATAAGTTCATTTGTGTCATTGGATGAACATTTAGGTCTTTTTCGTCCACCCTAGGCTTATTCTTGTCCAATTAGGGTTTTTAACTAATCTTGTGCATCCAATAAGTTCATTTGTGTCATTGGATGAACATTTAGGTCATTTTCGTCCTCCCAAGGCTTATTCTTGTCCAATTAGGGTTTTTAACCAATCTAGTGCATCCAATAAGTTAATTTGTGGCATTGGATGAACATTTAGGTCATTTTCGTCCTCCCTAGGCTTATTCTTGTCCAATTAGGGTTTTTAAGCAATCTTGTGCATCAAATAAGTTCATTTGTGTCATTCGATGAACATTTAGGTCATTTTCGTCCACCCTAGGCTTATTCTTGTCCAATTAGGGTTTTTATCCAATCTTGTGCATCCAATAAGTTCATTTGTGTCATTGGATGAACATTTAGGACATTTTCGTCCTCCCTAGGCTTATTCTTGTCCAATTAGGGTTTTTAACCAATCTTGTGCATCCAATGACTTCATTTGTGTCACTGGATGAACATTTAGGTCATTTTCGTCCTCCCTAGGCTTATTCTTGTCCAATTAGGGTTTTTAAGCTATCTTGTGCATCCAATAGGTGTGTTTCTGTCATTAGATGAACATTTAGGTCATTTTCATCCTCCCTAGGCTTATTCTTGTCCAATTAGGGTTTTTCACCAATCTTGTGCATACAATAGGTGTGTTTGTGTCATTGGATGAACATTTAGGTCATTTTCGTCCTCCCTAGTCTTATTCTTGTCCAATTAGGGTTTTAAGCAATCTTGTGCATCCAATAAGTTCATTTGTGTCATTGGATTAAGAATTAAGTCATTTTCGTCCTCCTTAGGCTTATTCTTGTCCAGTTAGGGTTTTTAACCATTCTTGTGAATCCAATAGGCGTATTTGTGTCATTGGATGAACATTTAGGTCATTTTCATCCTCACAAGGCTTATTCTTGTCCGATTAGGGTTTTTAACCAATCTTGTGCATCCAATAAGTTTATTTGTGTCATTGGATGAACATTTAGGTCATTTTTGTCCTCCCTAGGCTTATTCTTGTCCAATTAGGGTTTTTAAGCAATCTTGTGCATCCAATAAGTTCATTTGTGTTATTGGATTAAGATTTAAGTCATTTTCGTCCTCCCTAGGCTTATTCTTGTCCAGTTAGGGTTTTTAACCAATCTTGTGCATCCAATAGGTGTGTTTGTGTCATTGGATGAACATTTAGGTCATTTTTGTCCTCCCTAGG
>JBBPBR010000605.1:0-42506 GCA_037974775.1 Cicer pinnatifidum | reverse complement strand
CAATTAGGGTTTTTAACCAATCTTGTGCATCCAATAAGTTCATTTGTGTCATTGGATGAACATTTAGGTCATTTTCGTCCACCCTAGGCTTATTCTTGTTCAATTAGGGTTTCTAACCAATCTTGTGCATCCAATAGGTGTGTTTGTGTCATTGGATGAACATTTAGGTCATTTTCGTCCTCCCTAGTCTTATTCTTGTCCAATTAGGTTTTTAAGCAATCTTGTGCGTCCAATAAGTTCATTTGTGTCTTTGGATGAACATTTAGGTCATTTTCGTCCTCCCTAGGCTTAGTTTTGTGCAATTAGGGTTTTTAACCAATCTTGTGCATCCAATAAGTTCATTTGTGTCATTGGATGAACATTTAGGTCATTTTCGTCCACCCTAGGCTTATTCTTGTTCAATTAGGGTTTCTAACCAATCTTGTGCATCCAATAGGTGTGTTTGTGTCATTGGATGAACATTTAGGTCATTTTCGTCCTCCCTAGTCTTATTCTTGTCCAATTAGGTTTTTAAGCAATCTTGTGCATCCAATAAGTTCATTTGTGTCATTGGATGAACATTTAGGTCATTTTCGTCCTCCCTAGGCTTATTTTTGTGCAATTAGGGTTTTTAACCAATCTTGTGCATCCAATAGGTGTGTTTGTGTCATTAGATGAACATTTAGGTCATTTTCATCCTCCCTAGGCTTATTCTTGTCCAATTAGGGTTTTTAACCAATCTTGTGCATCCAATAGGTGTGTTTGTGTCATTGGATGAACATTTAGGTCATTTCCGTCCTCCCTAGTTTTATTCTTGTCCAATTAGGGTTTTAAGCCAATCTTGTGCATCCAATAGGTGTGTTTGTGTCATTTGATGAACATTTAGGTCATTTGCGTCCTCCCAAGGCTTATTCTTATCCAATTAGGGTTTTAAGCAATCTTGTGCATCCAATAAGTTCATTTGTGTCATTGGATTAAGATTTAAGTCATTTTCGTCCTCCCTATGCTTATTCTTGTCCAGTTAGGGTTTTTAACCAATCTTGTGCATCCAATAGGTGTGTTTGTGTCATTGGATGAACATTTAGGTCATTTTCGTCCTCCCTAGGCTTATTCTTGTCCAATTAGGGTTTCTTACCAATCTTATGCATCCAATAGGTGTGTTTGTGTCATTGGATGAACATTTAGGTCATTTTCGTCCTCCCTAGGCTTATTCTTGTCCAATTAGGGTTTTTAAGCAATCTTGTGCATCCAATAAGTTCATTTGTGTCATTGGATGAACATTTAGGTCATTTTCGTCCTCCCTAGGCTTAGTTTTGTGCAATTAGGGTTTTTAACCAATCTTGTGCATCCAATAGGTGTGTTTGTGTCATTGGATGAACATTTAGGTCATTTCCGTCCTCCCTAGTCTTATTCTTGTCCAATTAGGGTTTTAAGCAATCTTGTGCGTCTAATAAGTTCATTTGTGTCATTGGATGAACATTTAGGTCATTTTCGTCCTCCCTAGGCTTATTCTTGTCCAATTAGGGTTATTAAGCAATCTTGTGCATCCAATAAGTTCATTTGTGTCATTGGATGAACATTTAGGTCATTTTCGTCCTCCCTAGGCTTATTCTTGTCCAATTAGGGTTTTTAAGCAATCTTGTGCATCCAATAAGTTCGTTTGAGTCATTGGATGAACATTTAGGTCATTTTCGTCCTCCCTAGGCTTATTCTTGTCCAATTAGGGTTTTTAAGCAATCTTGTGCATCCAATAAGTTCATTTGTGTCATTGGATGAACATTTAGGTCATTTTCGTCCTCCCTAGGCTTATTCTTGTTCAATTATGGTTTCCAACCAATCTTGTGCATCCAATAGGTGTGTTTGTGTCATTGGATGAACATTTAGGTCATTTTCGTCCTCCCTAGTCTTATTCTTGTCCAATTAGGGTTTTAAGCAATCTTGTGCATCCAATAAGTTCATTTGTGTCATTGGATGAACATTTAGGTCATTTTCGTCCTCCCTAGGCTTAGTTTTGTGCAATTATGGTTTTTAAACAATCTTGTGCATCCAATAGGTGTGTTTGTGTCATTAGATGAACATTTAAGTCATTTTCATCCTCCCTAGGCTTATTCTTGTGCAATTAGGGTTTTCCACCAATCTTGTGCATACAATAGGTGTGTTTGTGTCATTGGATGAACATTTAGATCATTTTCGTCATCCCTAGTCTTATTCTTGTCCAATTAGGGTTTTAAGCAATCTTGTGCATCCAATAAGTTCATTTGTGTCATTGGATGAACATTTAGGTCATTTTCGTCCTCCCTAGGCTTATTCTTGTCCAATTAGGGATTTTAAGCAATCTTGTGCATCCAATAAGTTCATTTGTGTCATTGGATGAACATTTAGGTCATTTTCGTCCTCCCTAGGCTTAGTTTTGTGCAATTAGGGTTTTTAACCAATCTTGTGCATCCAATAGGTGTGTTTGTGTCATTAGATGAACATTTAGGTCATTTTCATCCTCCCTAGGCTTATTCTTGTCCAATTAGGGTTTTTAACCAATCTTGTGCATCCAATAAGTTCATTTGTGTCATTGGATGAACATTTAGGTCATTTTCGTCCACCCTAGGCTTATTCTTGTTCAATTAGGGTTTCTAACCAATCTTGTGCATCCAATAGGTGTGTTTGTGTCATTGGATGAACATTTAGGTCATTTTCGTCCTCCCTAGTCTTATTCTTGTCCAATCAGGGTTTTAAGCAATCTTGTGCATCCAATAAGTTCATTTGTGTCATTGGATGAACATTTAGGTCATTTTCGTCCTCCCTAGGCTTATTCTTGTCCAATTAGGGTTTTTAAGCAATCTTGTGCATCCAATAAGTTCATTTGTGTCATTGGATGAACATTTAGGTCATTTTCGTCCACACTAGGCTTATTCTTGTCCAACTAGAGTTTTTAACCAATCTTGTGCATCCAATAAGTTCATTTGTGTCATTGGATGAACATTTAGGTCATTTTCGTCCTCCCTATGCTTATTCTTGTCCAATTAGGGTTTTTAACCAATCTTGTGCATCCAATAAGTTCATTTGTGTCATTGGATGAACATTTAGGTCATTTTCGTCCTCCCTAGTCTTATTCTTTTCCAATTAGGGTTTTAAGCAATCTTGTGCATCCAATAAGTTCATTTGTGTCATTGGATTAAGATTTAAGTCATTTTCGTCCTCCCTAGGCTTATTCTTGTCTAATTAGGGTTTCTAACCAATCTTGTGCATCCAATAGGTGTGTTTGTGTCATTGGAAGAACATTTAGGTCATTTTCGTCCTCCCTAGGCTTAGTTTTGTGCAATTAGGGTTTTTAACCAATCTTGTGCATCCAATAGGTGTGTTTGTGTCATTAGATGAACATTTAGGTCATTTTCATCCTCCCTAGGCTTATTGTTGTCCAATTAGGGTTTTTAACCAATCTTGTGCATCCAATAGGTGTGTTTGTGTCATTGGATGAACATTTAGGTCATTTTCGTTCACCCTAGGCTTATTCTTGTCCAATTAGGGTTTTTAACTAATCTTGTGCATCCAATAAGTTCATTTGTGTCATTGGATGGACATCTATGTCATCTTCGTCCTCCCAAGGCTTATTCTTGTCCAATTAGGGTTTTTAACCAATCTTGTGCATCCAATAGGTGTGTTTGTGTCATTGGATGAACATTTAGGTCATTTTCGTCCTCCCTAGTCTTATTCTTGTCCAATTAGGGTTTTAAGCAATCTTGTGCATCCAATAAGTTCATTTGTGTCATTGGATGAACATTTAGGTCATTTTCGTCGTCCCTAGTCTTATTCTTGTCCAATTTGGGTTTTAAGCCAATCTTGTGCATCCAATAGGTGTGTTTGTGTCATTTGATGAACATTTAGGTCATTTTCGTCCTCCCAAGGCTTCTTCTTATCCAATTAGGGTTTTAAGCAATCTTGTGCATCCAATAAGTTCATTTGTGTCATTGGATTAAGATTTAAGTCATTTTCGTCCTCCCTAGGCTTATTCTTGTCCAGTTAGGGTTTTTAACCAATCTTGTGCATCCAATAGGTGTGTTTGTGTCATTGGATGAACATTTAGGTCATTTTCGTCCTCCCAAGTCTTATTCTTGTCCAATTAGGGTTTTAAGCAATCTTGTGCATCCAATAAGTTCATTTGTGTCATTGGATGAACATTTAGGTCATTTTCGTCGTCCCTAGTCTTATTCTTGTCCAATTAGGGTTTTAAGCCAATCTTGTGCATCCAATAGGTGTGTTTGTGTCATTTGATGAACATTTAGGTCATTTACGTCCTCCCAAGGCTTCTTCTTATCCAATTATGGTTTTAAGCAATCTTTTGCATCCAATAAGTTCATTTGTGTCATTGGATTAAGATTTAAGTCATTTTCGTCCTCCCTAGGCTTATTCTTGTCCAGTTAGGGTTTTTAACCAATCTTGTGCATCCAATAGGTGTGTTTGTGTCATTGGATGAACATTTAGGTCATTTTCGTGCTCCCTAGGCTTATTCTTGTCGAATTAGGGTTTTTAACCAATCTTGTGCATCCAATAGGTGTGTTTGTGACATTGGATGAACATTTAGGTCATTTTCGTTCTCCCTAGGCTTATTCTTGTCCAATTAGGGTTTTTAACCAATCTTGTGCATCCAATAAGTTCATTTGTGTCATTGGATGAACATTTAGGTCATTTTCGTCAACCCTAGGCTTATTCTTGTCCAATTAGTGTTTTTAACCAATCTTGTGCATCCAATAAGTTCATTTGTGTCATTGGATGAACATTTAGGTCATTTTCGTCCTCCCAAGGCTTATTCTTGTCCAATTAGGGGTTTTAACCAATCTTGTGCATCCAATAAGTTAATTTGTGTCATTGGATGAACATTTAGGTCATTTTCGTCCTCCCTAGGCTTATTCTTGTCCAATTAGGGTTTTTAAGCAATCTTGTCCATCAAATAAGTTCATTTGTGTCATTGTTTGAACATTTAGGTCATTTTCGTTCACCCTAGGCTTATTCTTGTCCAATTAGGGTTTTTAACCAATCTTGTGCATCCAATAAGTTCATTTGTGTCATTGGATGAACATTTAGGTCATTTCCATCTTCCCAAGGCTTATTCTTGTCCAATTATTGTTTTTAACCAATCTTGTGCATCCAATAAGTTCATTTGTGTCATTAGATGAACATTTAGGTCATTTTCATCCTCCCTAGGCTTATTCTTGTCCAATTAGGGTTTTTAACCAATCTTGTGCATCCAATAGGTGTGTTAGTGTCACTGGATGAACATTTAGGTCATTTTCGTCCTCCCTAGTCTTATTCTTGTCCAATTAGGGTTTTAAGCAATCTTGTGCATCCAATAAGTTCATTTGTGTCATTGGATTAAGAATTAAGTCATTTTCGCCCTCCCTAGGCTTATTCTTGTTCAATTAGGGTTTCTAACCAATCTTGTGCATCCAATAGGTGTGTTTGTGTCATTGGATGAACATTTAGGTCATTTTCGTCCTCCCTAGACTTATTCTTGTCCAATTAGGATTTTAAGCAATCTTGTGCATCCAATAAGTTCATTTGTGTCATTGGATGAACATTTAGGTCATTTTCATCCTCCCTAGGCTTATTCTTGTCCAATTAGGGTTTTTAAGCAATCTTGTGCATCCAATAAGTTCATTTGTGTCATTGGATTAAGATTTAAGTCATTTTCGTCCTCCCTAGGCTTATTCTTGTCTAGTTAGGGTTTTTAACCAATCTTGTGCATCCAATAGGTGTGTTTGTGTCATTGGATGAACATTTAGGTCATTTTCGTTCTTCCTAGGCTTATTCTTGTCCAATTAGGGTTTTTAACCAATCTTGTGCATCCAATAGGTGTGTTTGTAACATTGGATGAACATTTAGTTCATTTTCGTTCTCCCTAGGCTTGTTCTTGTCCAATTAGGGTTTTTAACCAATCTTGTGCATCCAATAAGTTCATTTATGTCATTGGATGAACATTTAGGTCATTTTCGTCCACCCTAGGCTTATTCTTGTCCAATTAGGGTTATTAACCAATCTTGTGCATCCAATAAGTTCATTTGTGTCATTGGATGAACATTTAGGTCATTTTCGTCCTCCCAAGGCTTATTCTTGTCCAATTAGGGGTTTTAACCAATCTTGTGCATCCAATAAGTTAATTTGTGTCATTGGATGAACATTTAGGTCATTTTCGTCCTCCCTAGGCTTATTGTTGTCCAATTAGGGTTTTTAAGCCATCTTGTGCATCAAATAAGTTCATTTGTGTCATTGGATGAACATTTAGGTCATTTTCGTCCACCCTAGGCTTATTCTTGTCCAATTAGGGTTTTTAACTAATCTTGTGCATCCAATAAGTTCATTTGTGTCATTGGATGAACATTTAGGTCTTTTTCGTCCTCCCAAGGTTTATTCTTGTCCAATTAGGGTTTTTAACCAATCTTGTGCATCCAATAAGTTCATTTGTGTCATTCGATGAACATTTAGGTCATTTTCGTCCTCCCTAGGCTTATTCTTGTCCAATTAGGGTTTTTAAGCAATCTTGTGCATCCAATAAGTTCATTTGTGTCATTGGATGAACATTTAGGTCATTTTCGTCCTCCCTAGGCTTATTCTTGTTCAATTAGGGTTTCCAACCAATCTTGTGGATCCAATAGGTGTGTTTGTGTCATTGGATGAACATTTAGGTCATTTTCGTCCTACCTAGTTTTATTCTTGTCCAATTAGGGTTTTAAGCAATCTTGTGCATCCAATAAGTTCATTTGTGTCATTGGATGAACATTTAGGTTATTTTCGTCCTCCCTAGGCTTAGTTTTGTGCAATTAGGGTTTTTAACCAATGTTGTGCATCCAATAGGTGTGTTTGTGTCATTAGATGAACATTTAGGTTATTTTCATCCTCCCTAGGCTTATTCTTGTCCAATTAGGGTTTTTAACCATTCTTGTGCATCCAATAGGTGTGTTTGTGTCATTGGATGAACATTTAGGTCATTTTCGTCCTCCCTAGGCTTATTCTTGTCTAATTAGGGTTTTTAAGCAATCTTGTGCATCCAATAGTTGTGTTTGTGTCATTGGATGAACATTTAGGTCATTTTCGTCCTCCCTAGGCTTATTCTTGTCCAATTATGGTTTTTAACAAATCTTGTGCATCCAATAAGTTCATTTGTGTCATTGGATGAACATTTAGGTCATTTTAGTCTTCCCTAGGCTTAGTTTTGTGCAATTAGGGTTTTTAACCAATCTTGTGCATCCAATAGGTGTGTTTGTGTCATTAGATGAACATTTAGGTCATTTTCATCCTCCCTATGCTTATTCTTGTCCAATTAGGGTTTTTAACCAATCTTGTGCATCCAATAGGTGTGTTTGTGTCATTGGATGAACATTTAGTTCATTTTCGTCCTCCCTAGTCTTATTCTTGTCCAATTAGGGTTTTAAGCAATCTTGTGCATCCAATAAGTTCATTTGTGTCATTGGATTAAGAATTAAGTCATTTTCGCCCTCCCTAGGCTTATTCTTGTTCAATTAGGGTTTCTAACCAATCTTGTGCATCCAATAGGTGTGTTTGTGTCATTGGATGAACATTTAGGTCATTTTCGTCCTCCCTAGGCTTAGTTTTGTGCAATTAGGGTTTTTAACCAATCTTGTGCATCCAATAGGTGTGTTTGTGTCATTAGATGAACATTTAGGTCATTTTCATCCTCCCTAGGCTTATTCTTGTCCAATTAGGGTTTTTAACCAATCTTGTGCATCCAATAGGTGTGTTTGTGTCATTGGATGATCATTTAGGTCATTTTCGTCCTCCCTAGGCTTATTCTTGTCCAATTAGGGTTTTTAACCAATCTTGTGCATCTAATAGGTGTGTTTGTGTCATTGGATGATCAATTAGGTCATTTTCGTCGTCCCTAGGCTTATTCTTGTCCAATAAGGGTTTTTAACCAATCTTGTGCATCCGATAAGTTTGTTTGTGTCATTGAATTAATATTTAGGTCATTTTCGTCCTCCCTAGGCATATTCTTGTCCAATTAGGGTTTTTAACCAATCTTGTGCATCCAATAGGTGTGTTTGTGTCATTGGATGATCAATTAGGTTATTTTCGTCCTCCCTAGGCTTATTCTTGTCCACTTAGGGTTTTTAACCAATCTTATGCATCTAATAGGTGTGTTTGTGTCATTTGATGACCAATTAGGTCATTTTCGTCCTCACTAGGCATATTCTTGTCCAATTAGGGTTTTTAACCAATCTTGTGCATCCAATAGGTGTGTTTGTGGCAATGGATGATCAATTAGGTCATTTTCGTCCTCCCTAGGCTTATTCTTGTCCAATTAGGGTTTTTAACCAATCTTGTGCATCCAATAAGTTGAGTTGTGTCATTGGATTAACATTTAGCTCATTTTCGTTCTCCCTAGGCTTATTCTTGTCCAATTATGGTTTTTAACCAATCTTGTGCATCCAATAAGTTCATTTGTGTTATTGGATTAACATTTAGGTCATATTCGTCCTCCCTAGGCTTATTCTTGTCCAATTAGGGTTTTTAACCAATCTTGTGCATCCAATAAGTTCATTTGTGTCATTGGATGAACATTTAGGTCATTTTCGTCCTCCCTAGGCTTATTCTTGTCCAATTAGGGTTTTTAACCAATCTTGTGCATCCTATACGTGTGTTTGTGTCGTTGGATGAACATTTAGGTCATTTTCGTCCTCCCTAGGCTTATTCTTGTCCAATTAGGGTTTTTAACCAATCTTGTGCATCCAATAAGTTCATTTGTGTCATTGGATAAACATTTAGGTCATTTTCGTCCTCCCTATGCTTATTCTTGTCCAATTAGGGTTTTTAACCAATCTTGTGCATCCAATAGATGTGTTTGTGTTATTGGATGAACATTTAAGTCATTTTCATCCTCCCTAGACTTATTCTTGTCCAATTACGGGTTTTAACCAATCTTGTGCATCCAATATGTTCATTTGTGTCATTGGATGTACATTTAGGTCATTTTCATCCTCCCTAGGTTTATTCTTGTCCAATTATGGTTTTTAAGCTATCTTGTGCATCCAATAACTTCATTTGTGTCATTGGATAAACATTTAAGTCATTTTCGTCCTCCCAAGGCTTATTCTTGTTCAATTAGGGTTTTTAACCAATCTTGTGCATCCTATAAGTTCATTTGTGTCATTGGATAAACATTTAGGTTATTTTCGTCGACCCTAGGCTTATTCTTGTCCAAATAGGGTTTTTAACAAATCTTGTGCATCCAATAAGTTCATTTGTGTCATTGGATAAACATTTAGGTTATTTTCGTTGACCTTAGGCTTATTCTTGTCCAATTAGGGTTTTTAACCAATCTTGTGCATCCAATAAGTTCGTTTGTGTCATTGGATGAACATTTAGGTCATTTTCGTCCTCCCAAGGCTTATTCTTGTCCAATTAGGGTTTTTAACCAATCTTGTGCATCCAATAAGTTCATTTGTGTCATTGGATGAACATTTAGGTCATTTTCGTCCTCCCAAGGCTTATTCTTGTCCAATTAGGGTTTTTAACCAATCTTGTGCATCCAATAAGTTCATTTGTGTCATTGGATGAACATTTAGGTCATTTTCGTCCTCCCTAGACTTATTCTTGTCCAGTTAGGGTTTTTAAGCAATCTTGTGCATCCAATAAGTTCATTTGTGTCATTGGATGAACATTTAGGTCATTTTCGTCCTCCCTAGGCTTATTCTTGTCCAATTAGGGTTTTAAGCAATCTTGTGCATCCAATAAGTTCATTTGTGTCATTGGATGAACATTTAGGTCATTTTTCGTCTTCCCTAGGCTTATTCTTGTCCAATTAGGCTTTTTAACCAATCTTGTGCATCCAATAAGTTCATTTGTGTCATTGGATGAACATTTAGGTCATTTTCGTCCTCCCAAGGCTTATTCTTGTCCAATTAGGGTTTTTAACCAATCTTGTGCATCCAATAAGTTCATTTGTGTCATTGGATGAACATTTAGGTCATTTTCGTCCTCCCTAGGCTTATTCTTGTCCAATTAGGGTTTTTAAGCAATCTTGTTCATCCAATAAGTTCATTTGTGTCATTGGATGAACATTTAGGTCATTTTCGTCCTCCCTAGGCTTATTCTTGTTCAATTATGGTTTCCAACCAATCTTGTGCATCCAATAGGTGTGTTTGTGTCATTGGATGAACATTTAGGTCATTTTCGTCCTCCCTAGTCTTATTCTTGTCCAATTAGGGTTTTAAGCAATCTTGTGCATCCAATAAGTTCATTTGTGTCATTGGATGAACATTTAGGTTATTTTCGTCCTCCCTAGGCTTAGTTTTGTGCAATTAGGGTTTTTAACCAATGTTGTGCATCCAATAGGTGTGTTTGTGTCATTAGATGAACATTTAGGTTATTTTCATCCTCCCTAGCCTTATATTTGTCCAATTAGGGTTTTTAACCATTCTTGTGCATCCAATAGGTGTGTTTGTGTCACTGGATGAACATTTAGGTCATTTTCGTCCTCCCTAGGCTTATTCTTGTCTAATTAGGGTTTTTAAGCAATCTTGTGCATCCAATAGGTGTGTTTGTGTCATTGGATGAACATTTAGGTCATTTTCGTCCTCCCTAGGCTTATTCTTGTCCAATTATGGTTTTTAACAAATCTTGTGCATCCAATAAGTTCATTTGTGTCATTGGATGAACATTTAGGTCATTTTAGTCTTCCCTAGGCTTAGTTTTGTGCAATTAGGGTTTTTAACCAATCTTGTGCATCCAATAGGTGTGTTTGTGTCATTAGATGAACATTTAGGTCATTTTCATCCTCCCTATGCTTATTCTTGTCCAATTAGGGTTTTTAACCAATCTTGTGCATCCAATAGGTGTTTTTGTGTCATTGGATGAACATTTAGTTCATTTTCGTCCTCCCTAGTCTTATTCTTGTCCAATTAGGGTTTTAAGCAATCTTGTGCATCCAATAAGTTCATTTGTGTCATTGGATTAAGAATTAAGTCATTTTCGCCCTCCCTAGGCTTATTCTTGTTCAATTAGGGTTTCTAACCAATCTTGTGCATCCAATAGGTGTGTTTGTGTCATTGGATGAACATTTAGGTCATTTTCGTCCTCCCTAGACTTATTCTTGTCCAATTAGGATTTTAAGCAATCTTGTGCATCCAATAAGTTCATTTGTGACACTGGATGAACATTTAGGTCATTTTCATCCTCCCTAGGCTTATTCTTGTCCAATTAGGGTTTTTAAGCAATCTTGTGCATCCAATAAGTTCATTTGTGTCATTGGATTAAGATTTAAGTCATTTTCGTCCTCCCTAGGCTTATTCTTGTCCAGTTAGGGTTTTTAACCAATCTTGTGCATCCAATAAGTGTGTTTGTGTCATTGGATGAACATTTAGGTCATTTTCGTCCTCCCTAGGCTTATTCTTGTCCAATTAGAGTTTTTAACCAATCTTGTGCATCCAATAGGTGTGTTTGTGACATTGGATGAACATTTAGGTCATTTTCGTTCTCCCTAGGCTTATTCTTGTCCAATTAGGGTTTTTAACCAATCTTGTGCATCCAATAAGTTCATTTATGTCATTGGATGAACATTTAGGTCATTTTCGTCCACCATAGGCTTATTCTTGTCCAATTAGGGTTTTTAACCAATCTTGTGCATCCAATAAGTTCATTTGTGTCATTGGATGAACATTTAGGTCATTTTCGTCCTCCCAAGGCTTATTCTTGTCCAATTAGGGGTTTTAACCAATCTTGTGCATCCAATAAGTTAATTTGTGTCATTGGATGAACATTTAGGTCATTTTCGTCCTCCCTATGCTTATTCTTGTCCAATTAGGGTTTTTAAGCAATCTTGTGCATCAAATAAGTTCATTTGTTGTCATTGGATGAACATTTAGGTCATTTTCGTCCACCCTAGGCTTATTCTTGTCCAATTAGGGTTTTTAACCAATCTTGTGCATCCAATAAGTTCATTTGTGTCATTGGATGAACATTTAGGTCATTATCGTCCTCCCAAGGCTTATTCTTGTCCAATTAGGGTTTTTAAGCAATCTTGTGCATCCAATAAGTTCATTTGGGTCATTGGATGATCATTTAGGTCATTTTCGTCCTCCCTAGGCTTATTCTTGTCCAATTAGGGTTTTTAAGCAATCTTGTGCATCCAATAAGTTCATTTGAGTCATTGGATGAACATTTAGGTCATTTTCGCCCTCCCTAGGCTTATTCTTGTCCAATTAGGGTTTTTAAGCAATCTTGTGCATCTAATAAGTTCATTTGTGTCATTGGATGAACATTTAGGTCATTTTCATCCTCCATAGGCTTATTCTTGTCCAATTAGGGTTTCTAACCAATCTTGTGCATCCAATAAGTTCATTTGTGTCATTGGATGAACGTTTAGGTCATTTTCGTCCTCCCTAGGCTTATTCCTCTCCAATTAGGGTTTTTAACCAATCTTGTGCATCCAATAGGTGCGTTTGTGTCATTGGATGAACATTTAAGTCATTTTCGTCCTCCCTAGGCTTATTCTTGTCCAATTAGGGTTTTTAAGCAATCTTGTGCATCCAATAAGTTCATTTGTGTCATTGGATTAAGATTTAAGTCATTTTCGTCCTCCCTAGGCTTATTCTTGTCCAGTTAGGGTTTTTAACCAATCTTGTGCATCCAATAAGTGTGTTTGTGTCATTGGATGAACATTTAGGTCATTTTCGTCCTCCCTAGGCTTATTCTTGTCCATTTAGGTGTTTTAACCAATCTTGTGCATCCAATAAGTTAATTTGTGTCTCAAGATGAACATTTAGGTCATTTTCGTCCTCCCTAGGCTTATTCTTGTCCAATTAGGGTTTTTAAGCAATCTTGTGCATCAAATAAGTTCATTTGTGTCATTGGATGAACATTTAGGTCATTTTCGTCCACCCTAGGCTTATTCTTGTCCAATTAGGGTTTTTAACCAATCTTGTGCATCCAATAAGTTCATTTGTGTAATTGGATGAACATAACATTTAGGTCATTTTCGTCCTCCCAAGGCTTATTCTTGCCCAATTAGGGTTTTTAACCAATCTTGTGCATCCAATAAGTTCATTTGTGTCATTGGATGAACATTTAGGTCATTTTCGTCCTCCCTAGTCTTATTCTTGTCCAATTAGGGTTTTTAAGCAATCTTGTGCATCCAATAAGTTCATTTGTGTCATTGGATTAAGAATTAAGTCATTTTCGTCCTCCCTAGGCTTATTCTTGTTCAATTAGGGTTTCTAACCAATCTTGTGCATCCAATAGGTGTGTTTGTGTCATTGGATGAACATTTAGGTCATTTTCGTCCTCCCTAGTCTTATTCTTGTCCAATTAGGGTTTTAAGCAATCTTGTGCATCCAATAAGTTCATTTGTGTCATTGGATTAAGAATTAAGTCATTTTCATCCTCCCTAGGCTTATTCTTGTTCAATTAGGGTTTCTAACCAATCTTGTGCATCCAATAGGTGTGTTTGTGTCATTGGATGAACATTTAGGTCATTTTCGTCCTCCCTAGTCTTATTCTTGTCCAATTAGGGTTTTAAGCAATCTTGTGCATCCAATAAGTTCATTTGTGTCATTGGATGAACATTTAGGTCATTTTCGTCCTCCCTAGGCTTATTCTTGTCCAATTAGGGTTTTTAAGCAATCTTGTGCATCTTATAAGTTCATTTGTGTCATTGGATTAAGATTTAAGTCATTTTCGTCCTCCCTAGGCATATTCTTGTCCAATTAGGGTTTTTAACCAATCTTGTGCATCCAATAGGTGTGTTTGTGTCATTGGATGAACATTTAGGTCATTTTCGTCCTCCCTAGGCTTATTCTTGTCCAATTAGGGTTTTTAACCAATCTTGTGCATCCAATAAGTTCAATTGTGTCGTTGGATGAACATTTAGGTCATTTTTGTCCTCCCTAGGCTTATTCTTGTCTAATTAGGGTTTTTAACCAATCTTGTGCATCCAATAAGTTCATTTGTGTCATTGGATGAACATTTAGGTCATTTTCGTCCTCCCAAGGCTTATTCTTGTCCAATTAGGGTTTTTAACCAATCTTGTGCATCCAATAAGTTCATTTGTGTCATTGGATGAACATTTAGGTCATTTTCGTCCTCCCTAGGCTTATTCTTGTTCAATTATGGTTTCCAACCAATCTTGTGCATCCAATAGGTGTGTTTGTGTCATTGGATGAACATTTAGGTCATTTTCGTCCTCCCTAGTCTTATTCTTGTCCAATTAGGGTTTTAAGCAATCTTGTGCATCCAATAAGTTCATTTGTGTCATTGGATGAACATTTAGGTTATTTACGTCCTCACTAGGCTTAGTTTTGTGCAATTAGGGTTTTTAACCAATCTTGTGCATCCAATAGGTGTGTTTGTGTCATTAGATGAACATTTAGGTCATTTTCATCCTCCCTAGGCTTATTGTTGTAGTATTAGGGTTTTTAACCAATCTTGTGCATCCAATAGGTGTGTTTGTGTCATTGGATGAACATTTAGGTCATTTTCGTCCTCCCTAGTCTTATTCTTGTCCAATTAGGGTTTTAAGCAATCTTGTGCATCCAATAAGTTCATTTGTGTCATTGGATTAAGATTTAAGTCATTTTCGTCCTCCCTAGGCTTATTCTTGTTCAATTAGGGTTTCTAACCAGTCTTGTGCATCCAATAGGTGTGTTTGTGTCATTGGATGAACATTTAGGTCATTTTCTTCCTCCCTAGTCTTATTCTTGTCCAATTAGGGTTTTAAGCAATCTTGTGCATCCAATAAGTTCATTTGTGTCATTGGATTAAGATTTAAGTCATTTTCGTCCTCTCTAGGCTTATTCTTGTTCAATTAGGGTTTCTAACCAATCTTGTGCATCCAATAGTGGAATTTGTGTCATTGGATGAACATTTAGGTCATTTTCGTCCTCCCTAGGCTTATTCTTGTCTAATTAGGGTTTTTAAGCAATCTTGTGCATCCAATAAGTTCATTTGTGTTATTGGATGAACATTTAGGTCATTTTCGTCCTCCCTATGCTTATTCTTGTCCAATTAGGATTTTTAACCAATCTTGTGCATCCAATAAGTTCATTTGTGTCATTGGATGAACATTTAGGTCATTTTCGTCCTCCCTAGAATTATTCTTGTCCAATTAGGGTTTCTAACCAATCTTGTGCATCCAATAAGTTCATTTGTGTCATTGGATGAACATTTAGGTCATTTTCGTCCTCCCTAGGCTTATTCTTGTCCAATTAGGATTTTTAACCAATCTTGTGCATCCAATAAGTTCATTTGTGTCATTGGATAAACATTTAGGTCATTTTCGTCCACCCTAGGCTTATTCTTGTCCAATTAGGGTTTTTAACCAATTTTGTGCATCCAATAAGTTCATTTGTGTCATTGGATGAACATTTAGGTCATTTTCGTCCTCCCAAGGCTTATTCTTGTCCAATTAGGGTTTTTAACCAATCTTTTGCATCCAATAAGATCATTTGTGTCATTGGATGAACATTTAGGTCATTTTCGTCCTCCCTAGGATTATTCTTGTCCAATTACGGTTTTTAAGCAATCTTGTGAATCCAATAAGTTCATTTGTTTATTGGATGAACATTTAGGTCATTTTCGTCCTCCCTAGGTTTATTCTTGTTCAATTAGGGTTTCTAAACAATCTTGTGCATCTAATAGGTGTGTTTGTGTCATTGGATGAACATTTAGGTCATTTTCGTCCTCCCTAGTCTTATTCTTGTCCAATTAGGGTTTTAAGCAATCTTGTGCATCCAATAAGTTCATTTGTGTCATTGGATGAACATTTAGGTTATTTTGTCCTCACTAGGCTTAGTTTTGTGCAATTAGGGTTTTTAACCAATCTTGTGCATCCAATAGGTGTGTTTGTGTCATTAGATGAACATTTAGGTCATTTTCATCCTCCCTAGGCTTATTGTTGTCCAGTTAGGGTTTTTAACCAATCTTGTGAATCCAATAGGTGTGTTTGTGTCATTGGATAAACATTTAGGTAATTTTCGTCCTCCCTAGTCTTATTCTTGTCCAATTAGGGTTTTAAGCAATCTTGTGCATCCAATAAGTTCATTTGTGTCATTGGATTAAGATTTAAGTCATTTTCGTCCTCCCTAGGCTTATTCTTGTTCAATTAGGGTTTCTAACC
This sequence comes from Cicer pinnatifidum, assembly GCA_037974775.1. NCBI lineage: Eukaryota > Viridiplantae > Streptophyta > Magnoliopsida > Fabales > Fabaceae > Cicer > Cicer pinnatifidum. The sequence continues at coordinate 26,410 of JBBPBR010000605.1, read as the reverse complement.
AATCTTGTGCATCCAATAGGTGTGTTTGTGTCATTGGATGAACATTTAGGTCATTTTCGTCCTCCCTAGTCTTATTCTTGTCCAATTAGGGTTTTAAGCAATCTTGTGCATCCAATAAGTTCATTTGTGTCATTGGATGAACATTTAGGTCATATTTCGTCCTCCCTAGGCTTATTCTTGTCCAATTAAGGTTTTTAAGCATTCTTGTGCATCCAATAAGTTCATTTGTGTCATTGGATGAACATTTAGGTCATTTTCGTCCTTCCTAGGCTTATTCTTGTCCAATTAGGGTTTTAAGCAATCTTGTGCATCCAATAAGTTCATTTGTGTCATTGGATGAACATTTAGGTCATTTTTCGTCCTCCCTAGGCTAATTCTTGTCCAATTAGGGTTTTTAACAAATCTTGTGCATCCAATAAGTTCATTTGTGTCATTGGATGAACATTTAGGTCATTTTCGTCCTCCCAAGGCTTATTCTTGTCCAATTAGGGTTTTTAACCAATCTTGTGCATCCAATAAGTTCATTTGTGTCATTGGATGAACATTTAGGTCATTTTCGTCCTCCCTAGGCTTATTCTTGTCCAATTAGGGTTTTTAAACAATCTTGTGCATCCAATAAGTTCATTTGTGTCATTGGATGAACATTTAGATCATTTTCGTCTTCCCTAGGCTTATTCTTGTCCAATTAGGGTTTCTAACCTATCTTGTGCATCCAATAGGTGTGTTTGTGTCTCATTGGATGAACATTTAGGTCATTTTCGTCCTCCCTAGTCTTATTCTTGTCCAATTAGGGTTTAAAGCAATCTTGTGCATCCAATAAGTTCATTTGTGTCATTGGATTAAGATTTAAGTCATTTTCGTCCTCCCTAGGCTTATTCTTGTTCAATTAGGGTTTCTAACCAATCTTGTGCATCCAATAGGTGTGTTTGTGTCATTGGATGAACATTTAGGTCATTTTCGTCCTCCCTAGTCTTATTCTTGTCCAATTAGGGTTTTAAGCAATCTTGTGCATCCAATAAGTTCATTTGTGTCATTGGATGAACATTTAGGTCATTTTCGTCCTCCCTAGGCTTATTCTTGTCCAATTAGGGTTTTTAAGCAATCTTGTTCATCCAATAAGTTCATTTGTGTCATTGGATGAACATTTAGGTCATTTTCGTCCTCCCTAGGCTTATTCTTGTTCAATTATGGTTTCCAACCAATCTTGTGCATCCAATAGGTGTGTTTGTGTCATTGGATGAACATTTAGGTCATTTTCGTCCTCCCTAGTCTTATTCTTGTCCAATTAGGGTTTTAAGCAATCTTGTGCATCCAATAAGTTCATTTGTGTCATTGGATGAACATTTAGGTTATTTTCGTCCTCCCTAGGCTTAGTTTTGTGCAATTAGGGTTTTTAACCAATGTTGTGCATCCAATAGGTGTGTTTGTGTCATTAGATGAACATTTAGGTTATTTTCATCCTCCCTAGCCTTATATTTGTCCAATTAGGGTTTTTAACCATTCTTGTGCATCCAATAGGTGTGTTTGTGTCACTGGATGAACATTTAGGTCATTTTCGTCCTCCCTAGGCTTATTCTTGTCTAATTAGGGTTTTTAAGCAATCTTGTGCATCCAATAGGTGTGTTTGTGTCATTGGATGAACATTTAGGTCATTTTCGTCCTCCCTAGGCTTATTCTTGTCCAATTATGGTTTTTAACAAATCTTGTGCATCCAATAAGTTCATTTGTGTCATTGGATGAACATTTAGGTCATTTTCGTCCACCGTAGGCTTATTCTTGTCCAAATAGGGTTTTTAACCAATCTTGTGCATCCAATTAGTTCATTTGTGTCATTGGACGAACATTTAGGTCATTTTCGTCCTCCCAAGGCTTATTCTTGTCCAATTAGGGTTTTTAACCAATCTTGTGCATCCAATAAGTTAATTTGTGTCATTGGATGAACATTTACGTCATTTTCGTCCTCCCTAGGCTTATTCTTGTCCAATTAGGGTTTTTAAGCAATCTTGTGCATCCAATAAGTTCATTTGTGTCATTGGATGAACATTTAGGTCATTTTCGTCCACCCTAGGCTTATTCTTGTCCAATTAGAGTTTTTAACCAATCTTGTGCATCCAATAAGTTCATTTGTGTCATTGGATGAACATTTAGATCATTTTCGTCCTCCCAAGGCTTATTCTTGTCCAATTAGGGTTTTTAACCAATCTTGTGCATCCAATAAGTTCATTTGTGTCGGTTGATGAACATTTAGGTCATTTTCGTCCTCCCTAGGCTTATTCTTGTCCAATTAGGGTTTTTAACCAGTCTTGTGCATCCAATAAGTTCATTTGTGTCATTGGATGAACATTTAGGTCATTTTCGTCTTCCCTTGGCTTATTCTTGTAAAATTAGGGTTTCTAACCAATCTTGTGCATCCAATAGGTGTGTTTGTGTCATTGGATGAACATTTAGGTCATTTTCGTCCTCCCTAGTCTTATTCTTGTCCAATCAGGGTTTTAAGCAATCTTGTGCATCCAATAAGTTCATTTGTGTCATTGGATGAACATTTAGGTCATTTTCGTCCTCCCTAGGCTTAGTTTTGTGCAACTAGGGTTTTTAACCAATCTTGTGCATCCAATAGGTGTGTTTGTGTCATTAGACGAACATTTAGGTCATTTTCATCCTCCCTAGGCTTATTCTTGTCCAATTAGGGTTTTTAACCAATCTTGTGCATCCAATAGGTGTGTTTGTGTCATTGGATGAACATTTAGGTCATTTTCGTCCTCCCTAGTCTTATTCTTGTCCAATTAGGGTTTTAAGCAATCTTGTGCATCCAATAAGTTCATTTGTGTCATTGGATTAAGAATTAGGTCATTTTCGTCCTCCCTAGGCTTATTCTTGTCCAATTAGGGTTTTTAAGCAATCTTGTGCATCCAATAAGTTCATTTGTGTCATTGGATTAAGATTTAAGTCATTTTCGTCCTCCCTAGGCTTATTCTTGTCCAGTTAGGGTTTTTAACCAATCTTGTGCATCCAATAGGTGTGTTTGTGTCATTGGATGAACATTTAGGTCATTTTCGTCCTCCCTAGGCTTATTCTTGTCCAATTAGGGTTTTTAACCAATCTTGTGCATCCAATAGGTGTGTTTGTGTCAATTGATGAACATTTAGGTCATTTTTGTTCTCCCTAGGCTTTTTCTTGTCCAATTAGGGTTCTTAACCAATCTTGTGCATCCAATAAGTTCATTTGTGTCATTGGATGAACATTTAGGTCTTTTTCGTCCACCCTAGGCTTATTCTTGTCCAATTAGGGTTTTTAACCAATCTTGTGCATCCAATAAGTTCATTTGTGTCATTGGATGAACATTTAGGTCATTTTCGTCCTCCCAAGGCTTATTCTTGTCCAATTAGGGTTTTAAACCAATCTTGTGCATCTAATAAGTTCATTTGGGTCATTGGATGAACATTTAGGTCATTTTCGTCCTCCCTAGGCTTATTCTTGTCCAATTAGGGTTTTTAAGCAATCTTGTGCATCCAATAAGTTCATTTGTGTCATTGGATGAACATTTAGGTCATTTTCGTCCTCCCTAGGCTTATTCTTGTTCAATTAGGGTTTCTAACCAATCTTGTGCATCCAATAGGTGTGTTTGTGTCATTGGATGAACATTTAGGTCATTTTCGTCCTCCCTAGTCTTATTCTTGTCCAAATAGGGTTTTAAGCAATCTTGTGCATCCAATAAGTTCATTTGTGTCATTGGATGAACATTTAGGTTATTTTCGTCCTCACTAGGCTTAGTTTTGTACAATTAGGGTTTTTAACCAATCTTGTGCATCCAATAGGTGTGTTTGTGTCATTAGATGAACATTTAGGTCATTTTCATCCTCCCTAGGCTTATTGTTGTCCAATTAGGGTTTTTAACCAATCTTGTGCATCCAATAGGTGTGTTTGTGTCATTGGATGAACATTTAGGTCATTTTCGTCCTCCCTAGTCTTATTCTTGTCCAATTAGGGTTTTAAGCAATCTTGTGCATCCAATAAGTTCATTTGTGTCATTTGATGAACATTTAGGTCATTTTCGTCCTCCCTAGGCTTATTCTTGTTCAATTAGGGTTTCTAACCAATCTTGTGCATCCAATAGGGATGTTAGTGTCATTGGATGAACATTTAGGTCATTTTCGTCCTCCCTAGTCTTATTCTTGTCTAATTAGGGTTTTAAGCAATCTTGTGCATCCAATAAGTTCATTTGTGTCATTGGATGAACATTTAGGTCATTTTCGTCCTCCCTAGGCTTATTCTTGTCCAATTAGGATTTTTAACCAATCTTGTGCATCCAATAAGTTCAATTGTGTCATTGGATGAACATTTAGGTCATTTTCGTCCTCCCTAGGCTTATTCTTGTCCAATTTGGGTTTCTAACCAATCTTGTGCATCCAATAAGTTCATTTGTGTCGTTGGATGAACATTTAGGTCATTTTCGTCCTCCCTAGGCTTATTCTTGTCCAATTAGGGTTTTTAACCAATCTTGTGCATCCAATAGGTGTGTTTGTGTCATTGGATGAACATTTAGGTCATTTTCGTCCTCCCTAGGCTTATGCTTGTCAAATTAGGGTTTCTAACCAATCTTTTGCATCCAATAGGTGTATTTGTGTCATTGGATGAACAATTAGGTCATTTTCGGGCTCCCTAGGCTTATTCTTGTCCAATTAGGGTTTTTAAGCAATCTTGTGCATCCAATAAGTTCATTTGTGTCATTGGATGAACATTTAGGTCATTTTCGTCCTCCCTAGGCTTATTCTTGTCCAATTAGGGTTTTTAAGCAATCTTGTGCATCCAATAAGTTCATTTGTGTCATTGGATGAACATTTAGGTCATTTTTGTCCTCCCTAGGCTTATTCTTGTTCAATTAGGGTTTCTTACCAATCTTGTGCATCCAATAGGTGTGTTTGTGTCATTGGATGAACATTTAGGTCATTTTCGTCCTCCCTAGTCTTATTCTTGTCCAATTAGGGTTTTAAGCAATCTTGTGCATCCAATAAGTTCATTTGTGTCACTGGATGAACATTTAGGTCATTTTCGTCCTCCCTACGCTTATTCCTGTTCAATTAGGGTTTCTAACCAATCTTGTGCATCCAATAGGTGTGTTTGTGTCATTGGATGAACATTTAGGTCATTTTCGTCCTCCCTAGGCTTATTCTTGTTCAATTAGGGTTTCTAACCAATCTTGTGCATCCAATAGGTGTGTTTGTGTCATTGGATGAACATTTAGGTCATTTTCGTCCTCCCTAGTCTTATTCTTGTCCAATTAGGGTTTTAAGCAATCTTGTGCATCCAATAAGTTCATTTGTGTCATTGGATGAACATTTAGGTCGTTTTTCCTCCTCCCTAGGCTTATTCTTGTCCAATTAGGTTTTCAAGCAATCTTGTGCATCCAATAAGTTCATTTGTGTCATTGGATGAACATTTAGGTCATTTTCGTCCTCCCTAGGCTTATTCTTGCCCAATTAGGGTTTATAAGCAATCTTGTGCATCCAATAAGTTCATTTGTGTCATTGAATTAAGATTTAAGTGATTTTCGTCCTCCCTAGGCTTATTCATGTTCAATTAGGGTTTCTAACCAATCTTGTGCATCCAATAGGTGTGTTTGTGTCATTGGATGAACATTTAGGTCATTTTCGTCCTCCCTAGTCTTATTCTTGTCCAATTAGGGTTTTAAGCAATCTTGTGCATCCAATAAGTTCATTTGTGTCATTGGATGAACATTTAGGTCATTTTTCCTCCTCCCTAGGCTTATTCTTGTCCAATTAGGGTTTTTAACCAATCTTGTGCATCCAATAGGTGTGTTTGTGTCATTGGATGAACATTTAGGTCATTTTCGTCCTCCCTAGTCTTATTCTTGTCCAATTAGGGTTTTAAGCAATCTTGTGCATCCAATAAGTTCATTTGTGTCATTGGATTAAGAATTAGGTCATTTTCGTCCTCCCTAGGCTAATTCTTGTCCAATTAGGGTTTTTAAGCAATCTTGTGCATCCAATAAGTTCATTTGTGTCATTGGATTAAGATTTAAGTCATTTTCGTCCTCCCTAGGCTTATTCTTGTCCAGTTAGGGTTTTTAACCAATCTTGTGCATCCAATAGGTGTGTTTGTGTCATTGGATGAACATTTAGGTCATTTTCGTCCTCCCTAGGCTTATTCTTGTTCAATTAGGGTTTCTAACCAATCTTGTGCATCCAATAGGCGTATTTGTGTCATTGGAGGAACATTTAGGTCATTTTCGTCCTCCCTAGTCTTATTCTTGTCCAATTAGGGTTTTTAACCAATCCTGTGCATCCAATAGGTGTGTTTGTGTCATTGGATGAACATTTAGGTCATTTTCGTCCTCCCTAGTCTTATTCTTGTCCAATTAGGGTTTTAAGCAATCTTGTGCATCCAATAAGTTCATTTGTGTCATTGGATGAACATTTAGGTCATTTTCGTCCTCCCTAGGCTTAGTTTTGTGCAATTATGGTTTTTAAACAATCTTGTGCATCCAATAGGTGTGTTTGTGTCATTAGATGAACATTTAAGTCATTTTCATCCTCCCTAGGCTTATTCTTGTGCAATTAGGGTTTTCCACCAATCTTGTGCATACAATAGGTGTGTTTGTGTCATTGGATGAACATTTAGATCATTTTCGTCATCCCTAGTCTTATTCTTGTCCAATTAGGGTTTTAAGCAATCTTGTGCATCCAATAAGTTCATTTGTGTCATTGGATGAACATTTAGGTCATTTTCGTCCTCCCTAGGCTTATTCTTGTCCAATTAGGGATTTTAAGCAATCTTGTGCATCCAATAAGTTCATTTGTGTCATTGGATGAACATTTAGGTCATTTTCGTCCTCCCTAGGCTTATTCTTGTCCAATTAGGGATTTTAACCAATCTTGTGCATCCAATAGGTCTGTTTGTGTCATTGGATGAACATTTAGGTCATTTTCGTCCTCCCTATGCTTATTCTTGTCCAATTAGGGTTTTAAACCAATCTTGTGCATCCAATAGGTGTGTTTGTGTCATTGGATGAACATTTAGGTCATTTTTGTTCTCCCTAGGCTTTTTCTTGTCCAATTAGGGTTTTTAACCAATCTTGTGCATCTAATAAGTTCATTTGTGTCATTGGATGAACATTTAGGTCATTTTCGTCCACCCTAGGCTTATTCTTGTCCAATTAGGGTTTTTAACCAATCTTGAGCATCCAATAAGTTCATTTGTGTCATTGGATGAACATTTAGGTCATTTTCGTCCTCCCAAGGCTTATTCTTGTCCAATTAGGGTTTTTAACCAATCTTGTGCATCCAATAAGTTCATTTGTGTCATTGGACGAACATTTAGGTCATTTTCGTCCTCCCTAGGCTTATTCTTGTCCAATTAGGGTTTTTAACCAATCTTGTGCATTCAATAAGTTCATTTGTGTCATTGGACGAACATTTAGGTCATTTTCGTCCTCCCTAGGCTTATTCTTGTCCAATTAGGGTTTTTAACCAATCTTGTGCATCCAATAAATTCATTTGTGTCATTGGATGAACATTTAGGTCATTTTCGTCATCCCTAGGCTTATTCTTGTCCAATTAGGGTTTTTAACCAATCTTGTGCATCCAATAAGTTCATTTGTGTCATTGGATGAACATTTAGGTCATTTTCGTCCTCCCTAGGCTTATTCTTGTCCAATTAGGGTTTTTAACCAATCTTGTGCATCCAATAAGTTCATTTGTGTCATTGGATGAACATTTAGGTCATTTTCGTCCTCCCTAGGCTTATTCTTTTCCAATTAGGGTTTCTAAACAATCTTGTGCATCCAATAGGTGTGTTTGTGTCATTGGATGAACATTTAGGTCATTTTCGTCCTCCCTAGGCTTATTCTTGTCCAATTAGGGTTTTTAACCAATCTTGTGCATCCAATAAGTTCATTTGTGTCGTTGGATGAACATTGAGGTCATTTTTGTCCTCCCTAGGCTTATTCTTGTCCAATTAGGGTTTTTAACCAATCTTGTGCATCCAATAAGTTCATTTGTGTCATTGGATGAACATTTAGGTCATTTTCGTCCTCCCAAGGCTTATTCTTGTCCAATTAGGGTTTTTAACCAATCTTGTGCATCCAATAAGTTCATTTGTGTCATTGGATGAACATTTAGGTCATTTTCGTACTCCCTAGGCTTATTCTTGTCCAATTAGGGTTTTTAAGCAATCTTGTGAATCCAATAAGTTCATTTGTTTCATTGGATGAACATTTAGGTCATTTTCGTCCTCCCTACGCTTATTCTTGTTCAATTAGGGTTTTTAACCAATCTTGTGCATCCAATAGGTGTGTTTGTGTCATTGGATGAACATTTAGGTCATTTTCGTCCTCCCTAGGCTTATTCTTGTCCAATTCTTGTCCAATTAGGGTTTTTAAGCAATCTTGTGAATCCAATAAGTTCATTTGTTTCATTGGATGAACATTTAGGTCATTTTCGTCCTCCCTAGGCTTATTCTTGTTCAATTAGGGTTTCTAACCAATCTTGTGCATCCAATAGGTGTGTTTGTGTCATTGGATGAACATTTAGGTCATTTTCGTCCTCCCTAGTCTTATTCTTGTCCAATTAGGGTTTTAAGCAATCTTGTGCATCCAATAAGTTCATTTGTGTCATTGGATGAACATTTTCGTCATCCCAAGGCTTATTCTTGTCCAATTAGGGTTTTTAACCAATCTTGTGCATCCAATAAGTTCATTTGTGTCATTGGATGAACATTTAGGTCATTTTCGTCCTCCCTAGGCTTATTCTTGTCCAATTAGGGTTTTTAAGCAATCTTGTGAATCCAATAAGTTCATTTGTTTCATTGGATGAACATTTAGGTCATTTTCGTCCTCCCTAGGCTTATTTTTGTGCAATTAGGGTTTTTAACCAATCTTGTGCATCCAATAGGTGTGTTTGTGTCATTAGATGAACATTTAGGTCATTTTCATCCTCCCTAGGCTTATTGTTGTCCAATTAGGGTTTTTAACCAATCTTGTCATCCAATAAGTTCATTTGTGTCATTGGATAAACATTTAGGTCATTTTCGTCCACCCTAGGCTTATTCTTGTCCAATTAGGGTTTTTAACCAATCTTGTGCATCCAATAGGTTCATTTGTGTCATTGGATGAACATTTAGGTCATTTTCGTCCTCCCAAGGTTTATTCTTGTCCAATTAGGGTTTTTAACCAATCTTGTGCATCCAATAAGTTCATTTGTGTCATTGGATGAACATTTAGGTCATTTTCGTCCTCCCTAGGCTTATTCTTGTCCAATTAGGGTTTTTAACCAATCTTGTGCATCCAATAGGTGTGTTTGTGTCATTAGATGAACATTTAGGACATTTTCATCCTCCCTAGGCTTATTGTTGTCCAATTAGGGTTTTTAACCAATGTTGTGCATCCAATAGGTGTGTTTGTGTCATTGGATGAACATTTAGGTCATTTTCGTCCTCCCTAGTCTTATTCTTGTCCAATTATTGTTTTTAACCAATCTTGTGCATCCAATAAGTTCATTTGTGTCATTGGATGAACATTTAGGTCATTTTCGTCCTCCCTAGTCTTATTCTTGTCCAATTATGGTTTTTAACCAATCTTGTGCATCCAATAAGTTCATTTGTGTCATTGGATGAACATTTAGGTCATTTTCGTCATCCCTAGTCTTATTCTTGTCCAATTAGGGTTTTAAGCCAATCTTGTGCATCCAATAGGTGTGTTTGTGTCATTTGATGAACATTTAGGTCATTTTCGTCCTCTTAAGGCTTATTCTTATCCAATTAGGGTTTTCAGCAATCTTGTGCATCCAATAAGTTCATTTGTGTCATTGGATTAAGATTTAAGTCATTTTCGTCCTCCCTAGGCTTATTCTTGCCCAGTTAGGGTTTTTAACCAATCTTGTGCATCCAATAGGTGTGTTTGTGTCATTGGATGAACATTTAGGTCATTTTCGTCCTCCCTAGGCTTATTCTTGTCCAATTAGGGTTTCTAACCAATCTTGTGCATCCAATAGGTGTATTTGTGTCATTGGATGAACATTTAGGTCATTTTCGTCCTCCCTAGGCTTATTCTTGTCTAATTAGGGTTTTTAAGCAATCTTGTGCATCCAATAAGTTCATTTGTGTCATTGGATGAACATTTAGGTCATTTTCGTCCTCCGTAGGCTTATTCTTGTCCAATTTGGGTTTTTAACCAATCTTGTGCATCCAATAGGTGTGTTTGTGTCATTGGATGAACATTTAGGTCATTTTCGTCCTACCTAGGCTTATTCTTGTCCAATTAGGGTTTCTAACCAATCTTGTGCATCCAATAGGTGTATTTGTGTCATTGGATGAAGATTTAGGTCATTTTCGTCCTCCCTAGGCTTATTCTTGTCCAATTAGGGTTTCTAACCAATCTTGTGCATCCAATAAGTTCATTTGTGTCATTGGATGAACATTTAGGTCATTTTCGTCCTCCCTAGGCTTATTCTTGTCTAATTAGGGTTTTTAAGCAATCTTGTGCATCCAATAAGTTCATTTGTGTCATTGGATGAACATTTAGGTCATTTATGTCCTCCCTAGGCTTATTCTTGTCCAATTATCGTTTTTAACCAATCTTGTGCATCTAATAGGTGTGTTTGTGTCATTGGATGAACATTTAGGTCATTTTCGTCCTCCCTAGGCTTATTCTTGTCCAATTAGGGTTTTTAACCAATCTTGTGCATCCAATAGGTGTGTTTGTGTCATTGGATGAACATTTAGGTCATTTTCGTCCTCCCTAGTATTATTCTTGTCCAATTATGGTTTTAAGCAATCTTGTGCATCCAATAAGTTCATTTGTGTCATTGGATGAACATATAGGTCATTTTTCGTCCTCCCAAGGCTTATTCTTGTCCAATTAGGGTTTCTAACCAATCTTGTGCATCCAATAAGTTCATTTGTGTCATTGGATGAACATTTAGGTCATTTTCGTCCTCCCTAGGCTTATTCTTGTCCAATTAGGGTTTTTAACCAATCTTGTGCATCCAATAGGTGTGTTTGTGTCATTGGATGAACATTTAGGTCATTTTCGTCCTCCCTAGTCTTATTCTTGTCTAATTAGGGTTTAAAGCAATCTTGTGCATCCAATAAGTTCATTTCTGTCATTGGATTATGATTTAAGTCATTTTCGTCCTCCCTAGGCTTATTCTTGTTCAATTAGGGTTTCTAACCAATCTTGTGCATCCAATAGGTGTGTTTGTGTCATTGGATGAACATTTAGGTCATTTTCGTCCTCCCTAGTCTTATTCTTGTCCAATTAGGGTTTTAAGCAATCTTGTGCATCCAATAAGTTCATTTGTGTCATTGGATGAACATTTAGGTCATTTTTCGTCCTCCCAAGGCTTATTCTTGTCCAATTAGGGTTTTTAAGCAATCTTGTGCATCCAATAAGTTCATTTGTGTCATTGGATGAACATTTAGGTCATTTTCGTCCTTCCTAGGCTTATTCTTGTTCAATTAGGGTTTCTAACCAATCTTGTGCATCCAATAGGTGTGTTTGTGTCATTGGATGAACATTTAGGTCATTTTCGTCCTCCCTAGTCTTATTCTTGTCCAATTAAGGTTTTAAGCAATCTTGTGCATCCAATAAGTTCATTTGTGTCATTGGATGAACATTTAGGTCATTTTCGTCCTCCCTAGGCTTAGTTTTGTGCAATTATGGTTTTTAAACAATCTTGTGCATCCAATAGGTGTGTTTGTGTCATTAGATGAACATTTAAGTCATTTTCATCCTCCCTAGGCTTATTCTTGTGCAATTAGGGTTTTCCACCAATCTTGTGCATACAATAGGTGTGTTTGTGTCATTGGATGAACATTTAGATCATTTTCGTCATCCCTAGTCTTATTCTTGTCCAATTAGGGTTTTAAGCAATCTTGTGCATCCAATAAGTTCATTTGTGTCATTGGATGAACATTTAGGTCATTTTCGTCCTCCCTAGGCTTATTCTTGTCCAATTAGGGATTTTAAGCAATCTTGTGCATCCAATAAGTTCATTTGTGTCATTGGATGAACATTTAGGTCATTTTCGTCCTCCCTAGGCTTATTCTTGTCCAATTAGGGATTTTAACCAATCTTGTGCATCCAATAGGTCTGTTTGTGTCATTGGATGAACATTTAGGTCATTTTCGTCCTCCCTATGCTTATTCTTGTCCAATTAGGGTTTTAAACCAATCTTGTGCATCCAATAGGTGTGTTTGTGTCATTGGATGAACATTTAGGTCATTTTTGTTCTCCCTAGGCTTTTTCTTGTCCAATTAGGGTTTTTAACCAATCTTGTGCATCTAATAAGTTCATTTGTGTCATTGGATGAACATTTAGGTCATTTTCGTCCACCCTAGGCTTATTCTTGTCCAATTAGGGTTTTTAACCAATCTTGAGCATCCAATAAGTTCATTTGTGTCATTGGATGAACATTTAGGTCATTTTCGTGCTCCCAAGGCTTATTCTTTTCCAATTAGGGTTTTTAACCAATCTTGTGCATCCAATAAGTTAATTTGTGGCATTGGATGAACATTTAGGTCATTTTCGTCCTCCCTAGGCTTATTCTTGTCCAGTTAGGGTTTTTAAGCAATCTTGTGCATCAAATAAGTTCATTTGTGTCATTGGATGAACTTTTAGGTCATTTTCGTCCACCCTAGGCTTATTCTTGTCCAATTAGGGTTTTTAACCAATCTTGTGCATCCAATAAGTTCATTTGTGTCATTGGATGAACATTTAGGTCATTTTCGTCCTCCCAAGGCTTATTCTTGTCCAATTAGGGTTTTTAACCAATCTTGTGCATCCAATAAGTTCATTTGTGTCATTGGATGAATATTTAGGTCATTTTCGTCCTCCCTAGGCTTATTCTTGTCCAATTAGGGTTTTTAAGCAATCTTGTGCATCCAATAAGTTCATTTGTTTCATTGGATGAACATTTAGGTCATTTTCGTCCTCCCTAGGCTTATTCTTGTTCAATTAGGGTTTCTAACCAATCTTGTGCATCCAATAGGTGTGTTTGTGTCATTGGATGAACATTTAGGTCATTTTCGTCCTCCCTAGTCTTATTCTTGTCCAATTAGGGTTATAAGCAATCTTGTGCATCCAATAAGTTCATTTGTGTCATTTGATGAACATTTAGGTCATTTTCATCCTCCCTAGTCTTATTCTTGTCCAATTAGGGTTTAAAGCAATCTTGTGCATCCAATAAGTTCATTTGTGTCATTGGATTAAGATTTAAGTCATTTTCGTCCTCCCTAGGCTTATTCTTGTTCAATTAGGGTTTCTAACCAATCTTGTGCATCCAATAGGTGTGTTTGTGTCATTGGATGAACATTTAGGTCATTTTCGTCCTCCCTAGTCTTATTCTTGTCCAATTAGGGTTTTAAGCAATCTTGTGCATCCAATAAGTTCATTTGTGTCATTGGATGAACATTTAGGTCATATTTCGTCCTCCCTAGGCTTATTCTTGTCCAATTAAGGTTTTTAAGCATTCTTGTGCATCCAATAAGTTCATTTGTGTCATTGGATGAACATTTAGGTCATTTTCGTCCTTCCTAGGCTTATTCTTGTCCAATTAGGGTTTTAAGCAATCTTGTGCATCCAATAAGTTCATTTGTGTCATTGGATGAACATTTAGGTCATTTTTCGTCCTCCCTAGGCTAATTCTTGTCCAATTAGGGTTTTTAACAAATCTTGTGCATCCAATAAGTTCATTTGTGTCATTGGATGAACATTTAGGTCATTTTCGTCCTCCCAAGGCTTATTCTTGTCCAATTAGGGTTTTTAACCAATCTTGTGCATCCAATAAGTTCATTTGTGTCATTGGATGAACATTTAGGTCATTTTCGTCCTCCCTAGGCTTATTCTTGTCCAATTAGGGTTTTTAAACAATCTTGTGCATCCAATAAGTTCATTTGTGTCATTGGATGAACATTTAGATCATTTTCGTCTTCCCTAGGCTTATTCTTGTCCAATTAGGGTTTCTAACCTATCTTGTGCATCCAATAGGTGTGTTTGTGTCTCATTGGATGAACATTTAGGTCATTTTCGTCCTCCCTAGTCTTATTCTTGTCCAATTAGGGTTTAAAGCAATCTTGTGCATCCAATAAGTTCATTTGTGTCATTGGATTAAGATTTAAGTCATTTTCGTCCTCCCTAGGCTTATTCTTGTTCAATTAGGGTTTCTAACCAATCTTGTGCATCCAATAGGTGTGTTTGTGTCATTGGATGAACATTTAGGTCATTTTCGTCCTCCCTAGTCTTATTCTTGTCCAATTAGGGTTTTAAGCAATCTTGTGCATCCAATAAGTTCATTTGTGTCATTGGATGAACATTTAGGTCATTTTCGTCCTCCCTAGGCTTATTCTTGTCCAATTAGGGTTTTTAAGCAATCTTGTGCATTCAATAAGTTCATTTGTGTCATTGGATGAACATTGAGGTCATTTTTGTCCTCCCTAGGCATATTCTTTTCCAATTAGGGTTTTTAAGCAATCTTGTGCATCCAATAAGTTCATTTGTGTCATTGGATGAACATTTAGGTCATTTTTGTCCTCCCTAGGCTTATTCTTGTCCAATTAGGGTTTCTAACCAATCTTGTGCATCCAATAGGTGTGTTTGTGTCATTGGACGAACATTTAGGTCATTTTCGTCCTCCCTAGGCTTATTCTTGTCCAATTAGGGTTTTTAACCAATCTTGTGCATCCAATAAGTTCATTTGTGTCATTGGATGAACATTTAGGTCATTTTCGTCCTCCCTAGTCTTATTCTTGTCCAATTAGGGTTTTAAGCAATCTTGTGCATCCAATATGTGGGTTTGTGTCATTGGATGAACATTTAGGTCATTTTCGTCCTCCCGAGGCTTATTCTTTTCCAATTAGGGTTTTTAACCAACCTTGTGCATCCAATAAGTTCATTTGTGTCATTGGTGGAACATTTAGGTCATTTACGTCCTCCCTAGTCTTATTCTTGTCCAATTAGGGTTTTTATGCAATCTTGTGCATCCAATAGGTGTGTTTGTGTCATTGGACGAACATTTAGGTCATTTTCGTCCTCCCTAGGCTTATTCTTGTCCAATTAGGGTTTTTAACCAATCTTGTGCATCCAATAAGTTCATTTGTGTAATTGGATGAACATTTAGGTCACTTACGTCCTCCCTAGGCTTATTCTTGTCCAATTAGGGTTTTTAACCAATCTTGTGCATCCAATAAGTTCATTTGTGTCATTGGATGAACATTTAGGTCATTTTCGTCCTCCCTAGTCTTATTCTTGTCCAATTAGGGTTTTTATGCAATCTTGTGCATCCAATAGGCGTGTTTGTGTCATTGGAGGAACATTTAGGTCATTTTCGTCCTCCCTAGTCTTATTCTTGTCCAATTAGGGTTTTTATGCAATCTTGTGCATCCAATTGGTGTGTTTGTGTCATTGGACGAACATTTAGGTCATTTTCGCCCTCCCTAGGCTTATTCTTGTCCAATTATCGTTTTTAACCAACCTTGTGCATCCAATAAGTTCATTTGTGTCATTGGATGAACATTTAGGTCATTTTCGTCCTCCCTAGGCTTATTCTTGTCCAATTAGGGTTTTTAACCAATCTTGTGCATCCAATAAGTTCATTTGTGTCATTGGATGAACATTTAGGTCATTTTCGTCCTCCCAAGGCTTATTCTTGTCCAATTAGGGTTTCTAACCACTCTTGTGCATCCAATAGGTGTGTTTGTGTCATTGGATGAACATTTAGGTCATTTTCGTCCTCCCTAGTCTTATTCTTGTCCAATTAGGGTTTTAAGCAATCTTGTGCATCCAATAAGTTCATTTGTGTCATTGGATGAATAGTTAGGTCATTTTCGTCCTCCCTATGCTTATTCTTGTCAAATTAGGGTTTCTAACCAATCTTGTGCATCCAATAGGTGTGTTTGTGTCATTGGATGAACATTTAGGTTATTTTCGTCCTCCCTAGTCTTATTCTTTTCCAATTAGGGTTTTAAGCTATCTTGTGCATCCAATAACTTCATTTGTGTCATTGGATTAACATTTAGGTCATTTTCGTCCTCCCTAGACTTTTTCTAGTCCAATTAGGGTTTCTAACCAATCTTGTGCATCCAATAGGTGTGTTTGTGTCATTGGATGAACATTTAGGTCATTTTCGTCCTCCCTAGTCTTATTCTTGTCCAATTAGGGTTTTAAGCAATCTTGTGCATCCAATAAGTTCATTTGTGTCATTGGATGAATATTTAGGTCATTTTCATCCTCCCTAGGCATATTCTTGTCCAATTAGGGTTTCTAACCAATCTTGTGCATCCAATAGGTGTGTTTGTGTCATTGGATGAACATTTAGGTCATTTTCGTCCTCCCTAGTCTTATTCTTGTCCAATTAGGGTTTTAAGCAATCTTGTGCATCCAATAAGTTCATTTGTGTCATTGGATGAATAGTTAAGCCATTTTCGTCCTCCCTAGGCTTATTCTTGTCCAATTAGGGTTTCTAACCAATCTTGTGCATCCAATAGGTGTGTTTGTGTCATTGGATGAACATTTAGGTCATTTTCGTCCTCCCTAGTCTTATTCTTGTCCAATTAGGGTTTTAAGCAATCTTGTGCATCCAATAAGTTCATTTGTGTCATTGGATTAACATTTAGGTCATTTTCGTCCACCCTATGCTTATTCTTGTCCAATTAGGGTTTTTAACCAATCATGTGCATCCAATAAGTTCATTTGTGTCATTGGATGAACATTTAGGTTATTTTCGTCCTCCCTAGTCTTATTCTTGTCCAATTAGGGTTTTAAGCAATCTTGTGCATCCAATAAGTTCATTTGTGTCATTGGATGAATAGTTAGGTCATTTTCGTCCTCCATAGGCTTATTCTTGTCAAATTAGGGTTTCTAACCAATCGTGTGCATCCAATAGGTGTGTTTGTGTCATTGGATGAACATTTAGGTCATTTTCGTCCTCCCTCGACTTATTCTTGTCCAATTAGGGTTTTTAACCAATCTTGTTCATCCAATAAGTTCATTTGTGTCATTGGATTAACATTTAGGTCATTTTCGTCCTTCCTAGGCTTATTCTTGTCCAATTAGGATTTCTAACCAATCTTGTGCATCCAATAGGTGTGTTTGTGTCATTGGATGAACATTTAGGTCATTTTCGTCCTCCCTAGGCTTATTCTTGTCCAATTAGGGTTTTTAACCAATCTTGTGCATCCAATAAGTTCATTTGTGTCATTGGATTAACATTTAGGTCATTTTCGTCCTACCTAGGCTTATTCTTGTCCAATTAGGGTTTCTAACCAATCTTGTGCAACCAATAGGTGTGTTTGTGTCATTGGATGAACATTTAGGTCATTTTCGTCATCCCTATGCTTATTCTTTTCCAATTAGGGTTTTTAACCAATCTTGTGCATCCAATAAGTTCATTTGTGTCATTGGATGAACATTTAGGTCATTTTCGTCCTCCCAAGGCTTATTCTTGTCCAATTAGGGTTTCTAACCAATCTTGTGCATCCAATAGGTGTGTTTGTGTCATTGGATGAACATTTAGGTCATTTTCGTCCTCCCTAGTCTTATTCTTGTCCAATTAGGGTTTTAAGCAATCTTGTGCATCCAATAAGTTCATTTGTGTCATTGGATGAATAGTTAGGTCATTTTCGTCCTCCGTAGGCTTATTCTTGTCAAATTAGGGTTTCTAACCAATCTTGTTCATTTAATAGGTGTGTTTGTGTCATTGGATGAATATTTAGGTTATTTTCGTCCTCCCTAGTCTTATTCTTGTCCAATTAGGGTTTTAAGCAATCTTGTGCATCCAATAAGTTCATTTGTGTCATTGGATGAATAGTTAGGTCATTTTCGTCCTCCCTAGGCTTATTCTTGTCAAATTAGGGTTTCTAACCAATCGTGTGCATCCAATAGGTGTGTTTGTGTCATTGGATGAACATTTAGGTCATTTTCGTCCTCCCTAGTCTTATTCTTGTCTAATTAGGGTTTTAAGCAATCTTGTGCATCCAATAAGTTCATTTGTGTCATTGGATGAATAGTTAGGTCATTTTCGTCCTCCCTAGGCTTATTCTTGTCAAATTAGGGTTTCTAACCAATCTTGTGCATCCAATAGGTGTGTTTGTATCATTGGATGAACATTTAGGTCATTTTCGTCCTCCCTAGTCTTATTCTTGTCCAATTAGGGTTTTTAGCTATCTTGTGCATCCAATAAGTTCATTTGTGTCATTGGATGAATAGTTAGGTCATTTTCGTCCTCCCTAGGCTTATTCTTGTCAAATTAGGGTTTCTAACCAATTTTGTGCATCCAATAGGTGTGTTTGTGTCTTTGGATGAACTTTTAGGTTATTTTCGTCCTCCCTAGTCTTATTCTTGTCCAATTAGGGTTTTAAGCAATCTTGTGCATCCAATAAGTTCATTTGTGTCATTGGATGAATAGTTAGGTCATTTTCGTCCTCCCTAGGCTTATTCTTGTCAAATTAGGGTTTCTAAACAATCTTGTGCATCCAATAGGTGTGTTTGTGTCATTGGATGAACATTTAGGTCATTTTCGTCCTCCCTAGTCTTATTCTTGTCCAATTAGGGTTTTAAGCAATCTTGTGCATCCAATAAGTTCATTTGTGTCATTGGATGAATAGTTAGGTCATTTTCGTCCTCCTTAGGCTTATTCTTGTCAAATTAGGGTTTCTAACCAATATTGTTCATCCAATAGGTGTGTTTGTGTTATTTGATGAACATTTAGGTCATCTTCGTCCTCCCTAGTCTTATTCTTGTCCAATTAGGGTTTTAAGCAATCTTGTGCATCCAATAAGTTCATTTGTGTCATTGGATGAATAGTTAGGTCATTTTCGTCCTCCCCAGGCTTATTCTTGTCAAATTAGGGTTTCTAACCAATCGTGTGCATCCAATAGGTGTGTTTGTGTCATTGGATTAACATTTAGGTCATTTTCGTCCTCCCTAGGCTTATTCTTGTCCAATTAGGGTTTTTAACCAATCTTGTGCATCCAATAGGTGTGTTTGTGTCATTGGATGAACATTTAGGTCATTTTTGTCCTCCCTAGGCTTTTTCTTGTCCAATTAGGGTTTTTAACCAATCTTGTGCATCTAATAAGTTCATTTGTGTCATTGGATGAATATTTAGGTCATTTTCGTCCACCCTAGGCTTATTCTTGTCCAATTAGGGTTTTAAGCAATCTTGTGCATCCAATAAGTTCATTTGTGTTATTGGATTAAGATTTAAGTCATTTTCGTCCTCCCTAGGCTTATTCTTGTCCAGTTAGGGTTTTTAACCAATCTTGTGCATCCAATAGGTGTGTTTGTGTCATTGGATGAACATTTAGGTCATTTTTGTCCTCCCTAGGCTTATTCTTGTCCAATTAGGGTTTTTAACCAATCTTGTGCATCCAATAGGTGTGTTTGTGTCATGGGATGAACATTTAGGTCATTTTTGTTCTCCCTAGGCTTTTTCTTGTCCAATTAGGGTTTTTAACCAATCTTGTGCATCTAATAAGTTCATTTGTGTCATTGGATGAATATTTAGGTCATTTTCGTCCACCCTAGGCTTATTCTTGTCCAATTAGGGTTTTAAGCAATCTTGTGCATCCAATAAGCTCATTTGTGTTATTGGATTAAGATTTAAGTCATTTTCGTCCTCCCTAGGCTTATTCTTGTCCAGTTAGGGTTTTTAACCAATCTTGTGCATCCAATAGGTGTGTTTGTGTCATTGGATGAACATTTAGGTCATTTTTGTCCTCCCTAGGCTTATTCTTGTCCAATTAGGGTTTTTAACCAATCTTGTGCATCCAATAGGTGTGTTTGTGTCATGGGATGAACATTTAGGTCATTTTTGTCCTCCCTAGGCTTTTTCTTGTCCAATTAGGGTTTTTAACCAATCTTGTGCATCTAATAAGTTCATTTGTGTCATTGGATGAATATTTAGGTCATTTTCGTCCACCCTAGGCTTATTCTTGTCCAATTAGGGTTTTAAGCAATCTTGTGCATCCAATAAGTTCATTTGTGTCATTGGATTAAGATTTAAGTCATTTTCGTCCTCCCTAGCCTTATTCTTGTCCAATTAGGGTTTTTAAGCAATCTTGTGCGTCCAAAAAGTTCATTTGTGTCGTTGGAAGAACATTTAGGTCATTTTTGTCCTCCCTAGGCTTATTCTTGTCCAATTAGGCTTTCTAACCAATCTTGTGCATCCAATAGGGGTGTTTATGTCATTGGATGAACATTTAGGTCATTTTCGTCCTCCCTAGGCTTATTCTTGTCCAATTAGGGTTTTTAACCAATCTTGTGCATCCAATAGGTGTGTTTGTGTCATTGGATGAACATTTAGGTCATTTTCGTCCTCCCTAGTCTTATTCTTGTCCAATTAGGGTTTTAAGCAATCTTGTGCATCCAATAAGTTCATTTGTGTCCTTGATTAAAATTTAGGTCATTTTCGTCCTCCCAATGCTTATTTTTGTGCAATTAGGGTTTTTAACCAATCTTGTGCATCCAATAGGTGTGTTTGTGTCATTAGATGAACATTTAGGTCATTTTCATCCTCCCTAGGCTTATTGTTGTCCAATTAGGGTTTTTAACCAATCTTGTGCATCCAATAGGTGTGTTTGTGTCATTGGATGAACATTTAGATCATTTTCGTCCTCCCTAGGCTTATTCTTGTCCAATTAGGGTTTCTAACCAATCTTGTGCATCCAATAGGTGGGTTTGTGTCATTGGATGAACATTTAGGTCATTTTCGTCCTCCCTAGTCTTATTCTTGTCCAAGTAGGGTTTTAAGAAATCTTGTGCATCCAATAAGTTCATTTGTGTCATTGGATGAACATTTAGGTCATTTTCGTCCTCCCTAGGCTTATTTTTGTGCAATTAGGGTTTTTAACCAATCTTGTGCATCCAATAGGTGTGTTTGTGTCATTAGATGAACATTTAGGTCATTTTCATCCTCCCTAGGCTTATTGTTGTCCAATTAGGGTTTTTAACCAATCTTGTGCATCCAATAGGTGTGTTTGTGTCATTGGATGAACATTTAGGTCATTTTCGTTCACCCTAGGCTTATTCTTGTCCAATTAGGGTTTTTAACTAATCTTGTGCATCCAATAAGTTCATTTGTGTCATTGGATGGACATCTATGTCATCTTCGTCCTCCCAAGGCTTATTCTTGTCCAATTAGGGTTTTTAACCAATCTTGTGCATCCAATAGGTGTGTTTGTGTCATTGGATGAACATTTAGGTCATTTTCGTCCTCCCTAGTCTTATTCTTGTCCAATTAGGGTTTTAAGCAATCTTGTGCATCCAATAAGTTCATTTGTGTCATTGGATGAACATTTAGGTCATTTTCGTCCTCCCTAGGCTTAGTTTTGTGCAATTATGGTTTTTAAACAATCTTGTGCATCCAATAGGTGTGTTTGTGTCATTAGATGAACATTTAAGTCATTTTCATCCTCCCTAGGCTTATTCTTGTGCAATTAGGGTTTTCCACCAATCTTGTGCATACAATAGGTGTGTTTGTGTCATTGGATGAACATTTAGATCATTTTCGTCATCCCTAGTCTTATTCTTGTCCAATTAGGGTTTTAAGCAATCTTGTGCATCCAATAAGTTCATTTGTGTCATTGGATGAACATTTAGGTCATTTTCGTCCTCCCTAGGCTTATTCTTGTCCAATTAGGGATTTTAAGCAATCTTGTGCATCCAATAAGTTCATTTGTGTCATTGGATGAACATTTAGGTCATTTTCGTCCTCCCTAGGCTTATTCTTGTCCAATTAGGGATTTTAACCAATCTTGTGCATCCAATAGGTCTGTTTGTGTCATTGGATGAACATTTAGGTCATTTTCGTCCTCCCTATGCTTATTCTTGTCCAATTAGGGTTTTAAACCAATCTTGTGCATCCAATAGGTGTGTTTGTGTCATTGGATGAACATTTAGGTCATTTTTGTTCTCCCTAGGCTTTTTCTTGTCCAATTAGGGTTTTTAACCAATCTTGTGCATCTAATAAGTTCATTTGTGTCATTGGATGAACATTTAGGTCATTTTCGTCCACCCTAGGCTTATTCTTGTCCAATTAGGGTTTTTAACCAATCTTGTGCATCCAATAAGTTCATTTGTGTCATTGGATAAACATTTAGGTTATTTTCGTCCACCCTAGGCTTATTCTTGTCCAATTAGGGTTTTTAACCACTCTTGTGCATCCAATAAGTTCATTTGTGTCATTGGATGAACATTTAGGTCATTTTCGTCCTCCCAAGGCTTATTCTTGTCCAATTAGGGTTTTTAACCAATCTTGTGCATCCAATAAGTTCATTTGTGTCATTGGATGAACATTTAGGTCATTTTCGTCCTCCCTAGGCTTATTCTTGTCCAATTAAGGTTTTTAACCAATCTTGTGCATCCAATAGGCGTGTTTGTGTCATTGGATGATCATTTAGGTCATTTTCGTCCACCCTAGGCTTATTCTTGTCCAATTAGGGTTTTTAACCAATCTTGTGCATCCAATAAGTTCATTTGTGTCATTGGATAAACATTTAGGTCATTTTCGTCCTCCCAAGGCTTATTCTTGTCCAATTAGGGTTTTTAACCAATCTTGTGCATCCAATAAGTTCATTTGTGTCATTGGATGAACATTTAGGTCATTTTCGTCCTCCCTAGGCTTATTCTTGACCAATTAGGGTTTTTAACCAATCTTGTGCATCCAATAAGTTCATTTGTGTCATTGGATGAACATTTAGGTCATTTTCTTTCTCCCTAGGCTTATTCTTGTCCAATTAAGGTTTTTAAGCAATCTTGTCCATCCAATAAGTTCATTTGTGTCATTGGATGAACATTTAGGTTATTTTCGTCCTCCCTAGGCTTAGTTTTGTGCAATTAGGGTTTTTAACCAATCTTGTGCATCCAATAGGTGTGTTTGTGTCATTAGATGAACATTTAGGTCATTTTCATCCTCCCTAGGCTTATTGTTGTCCAATTAGGGTTTTTAACCAATCTTGTGCATCCAATAGGTGTGTTTGTGTCATTGGATGAACATTTAGGTCATTTTCGTCCTCCCTAGTCTTATTCTTGTCCAATTAGGGTTTTAAGCAATCTTGTGCATCCAATAAGTTCATTTGTGTCATTGGATTAAGATTTAAGTCATTGTCGTCCTACCTAGGCTTATTCTTGTCGAATTAGGGTTTTTAACCAATCTTGTGCATCCAATAAGTTCATTTGTGTCATTGGATGAACATTTAGGTCATTTTCGTCCACCCTAGGCTTATTCTTGTCCAATTAGGGTTTTTAACCAATCTTGTGCATCCAATAAGTTCATTTGTGTCATTGGATGAACATTTAGATCATTTTCGTCCTCCCAAGGCTTATTCTTGTCCAATTAGGGTTTTTAACCAATCTTGTGTATCCAATAAGTTCATTTGTGTCGTTGGATGAACATTTAGGTCATTTTCGTCCTCCCTAGGCTTATTCTTGTCCAATTAGGGTTTTTAAGCAATCTTGTGCATCCAATAAGTTCATTTGTGTCATTGGATGAACATTTAGGTCATTTTCGTCCTCCCTAGGCTTATTCTTGTTCAATTAGGGTTTCTAACCAATCTTGTGCATCCAATAGGTGTGTTTGTGTCATTGGATGAACATTTAGGTCATTTTCGTCCTCCCTAGTCTTATTCATGTCCAATTAGGGTTTTAAGCAATCTTGTGCATCCAATAATTTCATTTGTGTCATTAGATGAACATTTAGGTCATTTTCGTCCTCCTTAGGCTTAGTTTTGTGCAATTAGGGTTTTTAACCAATCTTGTGCATCCAATAGGTGTGTTTGTGTCATTAGATGAACATTTATGTCATTTTCATCCTCCCTAGGCTTATTCTTGTCCAATTAGGGTTTTTAACCAATCTTGTCCATCCAATAGGTGTGTTTGTGTCATTGGATGAACATTTAGGACATTTTCGTCCTCCCTAGTCATATTCTTGTCCAATTAGGGTTTTAAGCAATCTTGTGCATCCAATAAGTTCATTTGTGTCATTGGATTAACAATTAAGTCATTTTCGTCCTCCTTAGGCTTATTCTTGTCCAGTTAGGGTTTTTAACCATTCTTGTGAATCCAATAGGCGTATTTGTGTCATTGGATGTACATTTAGGTCATTTTCGTCCTCCCAAGGCTTATTCTTGTCCTATTAGTGTTTTTAACCAATCTTGTGCATCCAATAAGTTCATTTGTGTCATTGGATGAACATTTAGGTCATTTTTGTCCTCCCTAGGCTTATTCTTGTCCAATTAGGGGTTTTAAGCAATCTTGTGCATCCAATAAGCTCATTTGTGTTATTGGATTAAGATTTAAGTCATTTTCGTCCTCCCTAGGCTTATTCTTGTCCAGTTAGGGTTTTTAACCAATCTTGTGCATCCAATAGGTGTGTTTGTGTCATTGGATGAACATTTAGGTCATTTTTGTCCTCCCTAGGCTTATTCTTGTCCAATTAGGGTTTTTAACCAATCTTGTGCATCCAATAGGTGTGTTTGTGTCATGGGATGAACATTTAGGTCATTTTTGTCCTCCCTAGGCTTTTTCTTGTCCAATTAGGGTTTTTAACCAATCTTGTGCATCTAATAAGTTCATTTGTGTCATTGGATGAATATTTAGGTCATTTTCGTCCACCCTAGGCTTATTCTTGTCCAATTAGGGTTTTAAGCAATCTTGTGCATCCAATAAGTTCATTTGTGTCATTGGATTAAGATTTAAGTCATTTTCGTCCTCCCTAGCCTTATTCTTGTCCAATTAGGGTTTTTAAGCAATCTTGTGCGTCCAAAAAGTTCATTTGTGTCGTTGGAAGAACATTTAGGTCATTTTTGTCCTCCCTAGGCTTATTCTTGTCCAATTAGGCTTTCTAACCAATCTTGTGCATCCAATAGGGGTGTTTATGTCATTGGATGAACATTTAGGTCATTTTCGTCCTCCCTAGGCTTATTCTTGTCCAATTAGGGTTTTTAACCAATCTTGTGCATCCAATAGGTGTGTTTGTGTCATTGGATGAACATTTAGGTCATTTTCGTCCTCCCTAGTCTTATTCTTGTCCAATTAGGGTTTTAAGCAATCTTGTGCATCCAATAAGTTCATTTGTGTCCTTGATTAAAATTTAGGTCATTTTCGTCCTCCCAATGCTTATTTTTGTGCAATTAGGGTTTTTAACCAATCTTGTGCATCCAATAGGTGTGTTTGTGTCATTAGATGAACATTTAGGTCATTTTCATCCTCCCTAGGCTTATTGTTGTCCAGTTAGGGTTTTTAACCATTCTTGTGAATCCAATAGGCGTATTTGTGTCATTGGATGTACATTTAGGTCATTTTCGTCCTCCCAAGGCTTATTCTTGTCCTATTAGTGTTTTTAACCAATCTTGTGCATCCAATAAGTTCATTTGTGTCATTGGATGAACATTTAGGTCATTTTTGTCCTCCCTAGGCTTATTCTTGTCCAATTAGGGGTTTTAAGCAATCTTGTGCATCCAATAAGCTCATTTGTGTTATTGGATTAAGATTTAAGTCATTTTCGTCCTCCCTAGGCTTATTCTTGTCCAGTTAGGGTTTTTAACCAATCTTGTGCATCCAATAGGTGTGTTTGTGTCATTGGATGAACATTTAGGTCATTTTTGTCCTCCCTAGGCTTATTCTTGTCCAATTAGGGTTTTTAACCAATCTTGTGCATCCAATAGGTGTGTTTGTGTCATGGGATGAACATTTAGGTCATTTTTGTTCTCCTTAGGCTTTTTCTTGTCCAATTAGGGTTTTTAACCAATCTTGTGCATCTAATAAGTTCATTTGTGTCATTGGATGAATATTTAGGTCATTTTCGTCCACCCTAGGCTTATTCTTGTCCAATTAGGGTTTTAAGCAATCTTGTGCATCCAATAAGTTCATTTGTGTCATTGGATTAAGATTTAAGTCATTTTCGTCCTCCCTAGCCTTATTCTTGTCCAATTAGGGTTTTTAAGCAATCTTGTGCGTCCAAAAAGTTCATTTGTGTCGTTGGAAGAACATTTAGGTCATTTTTGTCCTCCCTAGGCTTATTCTTGTCCAATTAGGCTTTCTAACCAATCTTGTGCATCCAATAGGGGTGTTTATGTCATTGGATGAACATTTAGGTCATTTTCGTCCTCCCTAGGCTTATTCTTGTCCAATTAGGGTTTTTAACCAATCTTGTGCATCCAATAGGTGTGTTTGTGTCATTGGATGAACATTTAGGTCATTTTCTTCCTCCCTAGTCTTATTCTTGTCCAATTAGGGTTTTAAGCAATCTTGTGCATCCAATAAGTTCATTTGTGTCATTGATTAAAATTTAGGTCATTTTCGTCCTCCCAATGCTTATTTTTGTGCAATTAGGGTTTTTAACCAATCTTGTGCATCCAATAGGTGTGTTTGTGTCATTAGATGAACATTTAGGTCATTTTC
>JBBPBR010000604.1:0-36632 GCA_037974775.1 Cicer pinnatifidum | reverse complement strand
ATTGGATTAAGATTTAAGTCATTGTCGTCCTACCTAGGCTTATTCTTGTCGAATTAGGGTTTTTAACCAATCTTGTGCATCCAATAAGTTCATTTGTGTCATTGGATGAACATTTAGGTCATTTTCGTCCACCCTAGGCTTATTCTTGTCCAATTAGAGTTTTTAACCAATCTTGTGCATCCAATAAGTTCATTTGTGTCATTGGATGAACATTTAGATCATTTTCGTCCTCCCAAGGCTTATTCTTGTCCAATTAGGGTTTTTAACCAATCTTGTGTATCCAATAAGTTCATTTGTGTCGTTGGATGAACATTTAGGTCATTTTCGTCCTCCCTAGGCTTATTCTTGTCCAATTAGGGTTTTTAAGCAATCTTGTGCATCCAATAAGTTCATTTGTGTCATTGGATGAACATTTAGGTCATTTTCGTCCTCCCTAGGCTTATTCTTGTTCAATTAGGGTTTCTAACCAATCTTGTGCATCCAATAGGTGTGTTTGTGTCATCGGATGAACATTTAGGTCATTTTCGTCCTCCCTAGTCTTATTCATGTCCAATTAGGGTTTTAAGCAATCTTGTGCATCCAATAATTTCATTTGTGTCATTAGATGAACATTTAGGTCATTTTCGTCCTCCTTAGGCTTAGTTTTGTGCAATTAGGGTTTTTAACCAATCTTGTGCATCCAATAGGTGTGTTTGTGTCATTAGATGAACATTTATGTCATTTTCATCCTCCCTAGGCTTATTCTTGTCCAATTAGGGTTTTTAACCAATCTTGTCCATCCAATAGGTGTGTTTGTGTCATTGGATGAACATTTAGGACATTTTCGTCCTCCCTAGTCATATTCTTGTCCAATTAGGGTTTTAAGCAATCTTGTGCATCCAATAAGTTCATTTGTGTCATTGGATTAACAATTAAGTCATTTTCGTCCTCCTTAGGCTTATTCTTGTCCAGTTAGGGTTTTTAACCATTCTTGTGAATCCAATAGTCGTATTTGTGTCATTGGATGTACATTTAGGTCATTTTCGTCCTCCCAAGGCTTATTCTTGTCCTATTAGTGTTTTTAACCAATCTTGTGCATCCAATAAGTTCATTTGTGTCATTGGATGAACATTTAGGTCATTTTTGTCCTCCCTAGGCTTATTCTTGTCCAATTAGGGGTTTTAAGCAATCTTGTGCATCCAATAAGCTCATTTGTGTTATTGGATTAAGATTTAAGTCATTTTCGTCCTCCCTAGGCTTATTCTTGTCCAGTTAGGGTTTTTAACCAATCTTGTGCATCCAATAGGTGTGTTTGTGTCATTGGATGAACATTTAGGTCATTTTTGTCCTCCCTAGGCTTATTCTTGTCCAATTAGGGTTTTTAACCAATCTTGTGCATCCAATAGGTGTGTTTGTGTCATGGGATGAACATTTAGGTCATTTTTGTCCTCCCTAGGCTTTTTCTTGTCCAATTAGGGTTTTTAACCAATCTTGTGCATCTAATAAGTTCATTTGTGTCATTGGATGAATATTTAGGTCATTTTCGTCCACCCTAGGCTTATTCTTGTCCAATTAGGGTTTTAAGCAATCTTGTGCATCCAATAAGTTCATTTGTGTCATTGGATTAAGATTTAAGTCATTTTCGTCCTCCCTAGCCTTATTCTTGTCCAATTAGGGTTTTTAAGCAATCTTGTGCGTCCAAAAAGTTCATTTGTGTCGTTGGAAGAACATTTAGGTCATTTTTGTCCTCCCTAGGCTTATTCTTGTCCAATTAGGCTTTCTAACCAATCTTGTGCATCCAATAGGGGTGTTTATGTCATTGGATGAACATTTAGGTCATTTTCGTCCTCCCTAGGCTTATTCTTGTCCAATTAGGGTTTTTAACCAATCTTGTGCATCCAATAGGTGTGTTTGTGTCATTGGATGAATATTTAGGTCATTTTCGTCCTCCCTAGGCTTATTCTTGTCCAATTAGGGTTTCTAAACAATCTTGTGCATCCAATAGGTGTGTTTGTGTCATTGGATGAACATTTAGGTCATTTTCGTCCTCCCTAGGCTTATTCTTGTCCAATTAGGGTTTTTAACCAATCTTGTGCATCCAATAGGTGTGTTTGTGTCATTGGATGAACATTTAGGTCATTTTCGTCTTCCCTAGGCTTATTCTTGTCCAATTAGGGTTTTTAACCAATCTTGTGCATCCAATATGTTCATTTCTGTCATTGGATGAACATTTAGGTCATTTTTGTCCTCCCTAGGCTTATTCTTGTCCAATTAGGGTTTTTAACCAATCTTGTGCATCCAATAAATTCATTTGTGTCATTGGGTTAACATTTAGGTCATTTTCGTCCTCCCTAGGCTTATTCTTGTCCAATTAGGGTTTTTAACCAATCTTGTGCATCCAATAGGTGTGTTTGTGTCATTGGATGAACATTTAGGTCATTTTCGTCCTCCCTAGGCTTATTCTTGTCCAATTAGGGTTTTTAACCAATCTTGTGCATCCAATAGGTGTGTTTGTGTCATTGGATGAACATTTAGGTCATTTTCGTCCTCCCTAGGCTTATTCTCTTCCAATTAGTGTTTTTAACCAATCTTTTGCATCCAATAAGTTCATTTGTGTCATTGGATAAACATTTAGGTCATTTTCGTCCACCCTAGGCTTATTTTTGTCCAATTAGGGTTTTTAACCAATCTTGTGCATCCAATAGGTCTGTTTGTGTCATTGGATGAACATTTAGGTCAGTTTCGTCCTCCCTAGGCTTATTCTTGTCCAATTAGGGTTTCTAACGAATCTTGTGCATCCAATAGGTGTATTTGTGTCATTGGATGAACATTTAGGTCATTTTCGTCCTCCCTAGGCTTATTCTTGTCCAATTAGGGTTTTTAACCAATCTTGTGCATCCAATAGGTGTGTTTGTGTCATTGGATGAACATTTAGGTCATTTTCGTCCTCCCTAGGCTTATTCGCTTCCAATTAGGGTTTTTAACCAATCTTGTGCATCCAATAAGTTCATTTGTGTCATTGGATAAACATTTAGGTCATTTTCGTCCACCCTAGGCTTATTCTTGTCCAATTAGGGTTTTTAACCAATCTTGTGCATCCAATAGGTGTGTTTGTGTCATTAGATGAACATTTAGGTCATTTTCATCCTCCCTAGGCTTATTGTTGTCCAATTAGGGTTTTTAACCAATCTTGTGCATCCAATAGGTGTGTTTGTGTCATTGGATGAACATTTAGGTCATTTTCGTCTTCCCTAGGCTTATTCTTGTCCAATTAGGGTTTTTAACCAATCTTGTGCATCCAATAGGTGTATTTGTGTCATTGGATGAACATTTAGGTCATTTTCGTCCTCCCTAGGCTTATTCTTGTCCAATTAGGGTCTTTAACCAATCTTGTGCATCCAATAGGTGTGTTTGTGTCATTGGATGAACATTTAGGTCATTTTCGTCCTCCCTAGGCTTATTCTTGTCCAATTAGGGTTTTTAACCAATCTTGTGCATCCAATAGGTGTGTTTGTGTCATTGGATGAACATTTAGGTCATTTTCGACCTCCCTAGGCTTATTCTAGTCCAATTAGGGTTTTTAACCAATCTTGTGCATCCAATAAGTTCATTTGTGTCATTGGATTAACATTTAGGTCATTTTCGTCCTCCCTAGGCTTATTCTTGTCCAATTAGGGTTTCTAACCAATCTTGTGCATCCAATAGGTGTGTTTGTGTCATTGGATGGACATTTTGGTCATTTTCATCCTCCCTAGGCTTATTCTTGTCCAATTAGGGTTTTTAACCAATCTTGTGCATCCAATAAGTTCATTTGTGTCATTGGATGAACATTTAGGTCATTTTCGTCCTCCCTAGGCTTATTCTTGTCCAATTAGGGTTTTTAACCAATCTTGTGCATCCAATAGGTGTGTTTGTGTCATTGGATGAACATTTAGGTCATTTTCGTCCTCCCTAGGCTTATTCTTGTCAAATTAGGGTTTCTAACCAATCTTTTGCATCCAATAGGTGTATTTGTGTCATTGGATGAACATTTAGGTCATTTTCGTCCTCCGTAGGCTTATTCTTGTCCAATTAGGGTTTTTAAGCAATCTTGTGCATCCAATAAGTTCATTTGTGTCATTGAATTAAGATTTAAGTGATTTTCGTCCTCCCTAGGCTTATTCTTGTTCAATTAGGGTTTCTAACCAATCTTGTGCATCCAATAGGTGTGTTTGTGTCATTGGATGAACATTTAGGTCATTTTCGTCCTCCCTAGTCTTATTCTTGTCCAATTAGGGTTTTAAGCAATCTTGTGCATCCAATAAGTTCATTTGTGTCATTGGATGAACATTTAGGTCATTTTTCCTCCTCCCTAGGCTTATTCTTGTCCAATTAGGTTTTCAAGCAATCTTGTGCATCAAATAAGTTCATTTGTGTCATTGGATGAACATTTAGGTCATTTTCGTCCTCCCTAGGCTTATTCTTGACCAATTAGGGTTTATAAGCAATCTTGTGCTTCCAATAAGTTCATTTGTGTCATTGGATGAACATTTAGGTCATTTTCGTCCTCCCTAGGCTTACTCTTGTCCAATTAGGGTTTCTAACCAATCTTGTGCATCCAATAAGTTCATTTGTGTCATTGGATGAACATTTAGGTCATTTTCGTCCTCCCTAGGCTTATTCTTGTCCAATTAGGGTTTTTAACCAATCTTGTGCATCCAATAGGTGTGTTTGTGTCATTGGATGAACATTTAGGTCATTTTCGTCCTCCCTAGTCTTATTCTTGTCCAATTAGGGTTTTAAGCAATCTTGTGCATCCAATAAGTTCATTTGTGTCATTGATTAAAATTTAGGTCATTTTCGTCCTCCCAATGCTTATTTTTGTGCAATTAGGGTTTTTAACCAATCTTGTGCATCCAATAGGTGTGTTTGTGTCATTCGATGAACATTTAGGTCATTTTCATCCTCCCTAGGCTTATTGTTGTCCAATTAGGGTTTTTAACCAATCTTGTGCATCCAATAGGTGTGTTTGTGTCATTGGATGAACATTTAGGTCATTTTCGTCCTCCCTAGTCTTATTCTTGTCCAATTAGGGTTTTAAGCAATCTTGTGCATCCAATAAGTTAATTTGTGTTATTGGATTAAGATTTAAGTCATTGTCGTCCTACCTAGGCTTATTCTTGTCGAATTAGGGTTTTTAACCAATCTTGTGCATCCAATAAGTTCATTTGTGTCATTGGATGAACATTTAGGTCATTTTCGTCCACCCTAGGCTTATTCTTGTCCAATTAGAGTTTTTAACCAATCTTGTGCATCCAATAAGTTCATTTGTGTCATTGGATGAACATTTAGATCATTTTCGTCCTCCCAAGGCTTATTCTTGTCCAATTAGGGTTTTTAACCAATCTTGTGTATCCAATAAGTTCATTTGTGTCGTTGGATGAACATTTAGGTCATTTTCGTCCTCCCTAGGCTTATTCTTGTCCAATTAGGGTTTTTAAGCAATCTTGTGCATCCAATAAGTTCATTTGTGTCATTGGATGAACATTTAGGTCATTTTCGTCCTCCCTACGCTTATTCTTGTTCAATTAGGGTTTCTAACCAATCTTGTGCATCCAATAGGTGTGTTTGTGTCATTGGATGAACATTTAGGTCATTTTCGTCCTCCCTAGTCTTATTCATGTCCAATTAGAGTTTTAAGCAATCTTGTGCATCCAATAATTTCATTTGTGTCATTAGATGAACATTTAGGTCATTTTCGTCCTCCCTAGGCTTAGTTTTGTGCAATTAGGGTTTTTAACCAATCTTGTGCATCCAATAGGTGTGTTTGTGTCATTAGATGAACATTTATGTCATTTTCATCCTCCCTAGGCTTATTCTTGTCCAATTAGGGTTTTTAACCAATCTTGTCCATCCAATAGGTGTGTGTGTCATTGGATGAACATTTAGGACATTTTCGTCCTCCCTAGTCATATTCTTGTCCAATTAGGGTTTTAAGCAATCTTGTGCATCCAATAAGTTCATTTGTGTCATTGGATTAAGAATTAAGTCATTTTCGTCCTCCTTAGGCTTATTCTTGTCCAGTTAGGGTTTTTAACCATTCTTGTGAATCCAATAGGCGTATTTGTGTCATTGGATGTACATTTAGGTCATTTTCGTCCTCCCAAGGCTTATTCTTGTCCTATTAGTGTTTTTAACCAATCTTGTGCATCCAATAAGTTCATTTGTGTCATTGGATGAACATTTAGGTCATTTTTGTCCTCCCTAGGCTTATTCTTGTCCAATTAGGGGTTTTAAGCAATCTTGTGCATCCAATAAGCTCATTTGTGTTATTGGATTAAGATTTAAGTCATTTTCGTCCTCCCTAGGCTTATTCTTGTCCAGTTAGGGTTTTTAACCAATCTTGTGCATCCAATAGGTGTGTTTGTGTCATTGGATGAACATTTAGGTCATTTTTGTCCTCCCTAGGCTTATTCTTGTCCAATTAGGGTTTTTAACCAATCTTGTGCATCCAATAGGTGTGTTTGTGTCATGGGATGAACATTTAGGTCATTTTTGTCCTCCCTAGGCTTTTTCTTGTCCAATTAGGGTTTTTAACCAATCTTGTGCATCTAATAAGTTCATTTGTGTCATTGGATGAATATTTAGGTCATTTTCGTCCACCCTAGGCTTATTCTTGTCCAATTAGGGTTTTAAGCAATCTTGTGCATCCAATAAGTTCATTTGTGTCATTGGATTAAGATTTAAGTCATTTTCGTCCTCCCTAGCCTTATTCTTGTCCAATTAGGGTTTTTAAGCAATCTTGTGCGTCCAAAAAGTTCATTTGTGTCGTTGGAAGAACATTTAGGTCATTTTTGTCCTCCCTAGGCTTATTCTTGTCCAATTAGGCTTTCTAACCAATCTTGTGCATCCAATAGGGGTGTTTATGTCATTGGATGAACATTTAGGTCATTTTCGTCCTCCCTAGGCTTATTCTTGTCCAATTAGGGTTTTTAACCAATCTTGTGCATCCAATAGGTGTGTTTGTGTCATTGGATGAATATTTAGGTCATTTTCGTCCTCCCTAGGCTTATTCTTGTCCAATTAGGGTTTCTAAACAATCTTGTGCATCCAATAGGTGTGTTTGTGTCATTGGATGAACATTTAGGTCATTTTCGTCCTCCCTAGGCTTATTCTTGTCCAATTAGGGTTTTTAACCAATCTTGTGCATCCAATAGGTGTGTTTGTGTCATTGGATGAACATTTAGGTCATTTTCGTCTTCCCTAGGCTTATTCTTGTCCAATTAGGGTTTTTAACCAATCTTGTGCATCCAATATGTTCATTTCTGTCATTGGATGAACATTTAGGTCATTTTTGTCCTCCCTAGGCTTATTCTTGTCCAATTAGGGTTTTTAACCAATCTTGTGCATCCAATAAATTCATTTGTGTCATTGGGTTAACATTTAGGTCATTTTCGTCCTCCCTAGGCTTATTCTTGTCCAATTAGGGTTTTTAACCAATCTTGTGCATCCAATAGGTGTGTTTGTGTCATTGGATGAACATTTAGGTCATTTTCGTCCTCCCTAGGCTTATTCTTGTCCAATTAGGGTTTTTAACCAATCTTGTGCATCCAATAGGTGTGTTTGTGTCATTGGATGAACATTTAGGTCATTTTCGTCCTCCCTAGGCTTATTCTCTTCCAATTAGTGTTTTTAACCAATCTTTTGCATCCAATAAGTTCATTTGTGTCATTGGATAAACATTTAGGTCATTTTCGTCCACCCTAGGCTTATTTTTGTCCAATTAGGGTTTTTAACCAATCTTGTGCATCCAATAGGTCTGTTTGTGTCATTGGATGAACATTTAGGTCAGTTTCGTCCTCCCTAGGCTTATTCTTGTCCAATTAGGGTTTCTAACGAATCTTGTGCATCCAATAGGTGTATTTGTGTCATTGGATGAACATTTAGGTCATTTTCGTCCTCCCTAGGCTTATTCTTGTCCAATTAGGGTTTTTAACCAATCTTGTGCATCCAATAGGTGTGTTTGTGTCATTGGATAAACATTTAGGTCATTTTCGTCAACCCTAGGCTTATTCTTGTCCAATTAGGGTTTTTAACCAATCTTGTGCATCCAATAGGTGTCTTTTTGTGTCATTGGATGAACATTTAGGTCATTTTCGTCCTCCCTAGGCTTATTCTTGTCCAATTAGGGTTTTTAACCAATCTTGTGCATCCAATAGGTGTGTTTGTGTCATTGGATGAACATTTAGGTCATTTTCGTCCTCCCTAGTCTTATTCTTGTCCAATTAGGGTTTTAAGCAATCTTGTGCATCCAATAAGTTCATTTGTGTCATTGATTAAAATTTATGTCATTTTCGTCCTCCCAATGCTTATTTTTGTGCAATTAGGGTTTTTAACCAATCTTGTGCATCCAATAGGTGTGTTTGTGTCATTAGATGAACATTTAGGTCATTTTCATCCTCCCTAGGCTTATTGTTGTCCAATTAGGGTTTTTAACCAATCTTGTGCATCCAATAGGTGTGTTTGTGTCATTGGATGAACATTTAGGTCATTTTCGTCCTCCCTAGTCTTATTCTTGTCCAATTAGGGTTTTAAGCAATCTTGTGCATCCAATAAGTTAATTTGTGTCATTTGATTAAGATTTAAGTCATTGTCGTCCTACCTAGGCTTATTCTTGTCGAATTAGGATTTTTTACCAATCTTGTGCATCCAATAAGTTCATTTGTGTCATTGGATGAACATTTAGGTCATTTTCGTCCACCCTAGGCTTATTCTTGTCCAATTAGAGTTTTTAACCAATCTTGTGCATCCAATAAGTTCATTTGTGTCATTGGATGAACATTTAGATCATTTTCGTCCTCCCAAGGCTTATTCTTGTCCAATTAGGGTTTTTAACCAATCTTGTGTATCCAATAAGTTCATTTGTGTCGTTGGATGAACATTTAGGTCATTTTCGTCCTCCCTAGGCTTATTCTTGTCCAATTAGGGTTTTTAACCAATCTTGTGCATCCAATAAGTTCATTTGTGTCATTGGATGAACATTTAGGTCATTTTCGTCCTCCCTAGGCTTATTCTTGTTCAATTAGGGTTTCTAACCAATCTTGTGCATCCAATAGGTGTGTTTGTGTCATTGGATGAACATTTAGGTCATTTTCGTCCTCTTTAGTCTTATTCTTGTCCAATTAGGGTTTTATGCAATCTTGTCCATCCAATAAGTTCATTTGTGTCATTGGATGAACATTTAGGTCATTTTCGTCCTCCCTAGGCTTATTCTTGTTCAATTAGGGTTTCTAACCAATCTTGTGCATCCAATAGGTGTGTTTGTGTCATTGGATGAACATTTAGGTCATTTTCATCCTTCCTAGGCTTATTCTTGTCCAGTTAGGGTTTTTAACCAATCTTGTGCATCCAATAGGCGTATTTGTGTCATTGGATGAACATTTAGGTCATTTTCGTCCTCCCAAGGCTTATTCTTGTCCTATTAGGGTTTTTAACCAATCTTGTGCATCCAATAAGTTCATTTGTGTCATTGGATGAACATTTAGGTCATTTTCGTCCTCCCTAGGCTTATTCTTGTTCAATTAGGGTTTCTAACCAATCTTGTGCATCCAATAGGTGTGTTTGTGTCATTGGATGAACATTTAGGTTATTTTCGTCCTCCCTAGTCTTATTCTTGTCCAATTAGGGTTTTAAGCAATCTTGTGCATCATATAAGTTCATTTGTGTCATTGGATGAACATTTAGGTCATTTTTCGTCCTCCCTAGGCTTATTCTTGTCCAGTTAGGGTTTTTAAGCAATCTTGTGCATCCAATAAGTTCATTTGTGTCATTGGATGAACATTTAGGTCATTTTCGTCCTCCCTAGGCTTATTCTTGTCCAATTAGGGTTTCTAACCAATCTTTTGCATCCAATAGGTGTGTTTGTGTCATTGGATGAACATTTAGGTCATTTTCGTCCTCCCTAGTCTTATTCTTGTCCAATTAGGGTTTTAAGCCATCTTGTGTATCCAATAAGTTCATTTGTGTCATTGGATGAACATTTAGGTCATTTTCGTCCTCCCTAGGCTTAGTTTTGTGCAATAAGGGTTTTTAACCAATCTTGTGCATCCAATAGGTGTGTTTGTGTCATTAGATGAACATTTAGGTCATTTTCATCCTCCCTAGGCTTATTGTTGTCCAATTAGGGTTTTTAACCAATCTTGTGCATCCAATAGGTGTGTTTGTGTCATTGGATGAACATTTAGGTCATTTTCGTCCTCCCTAGGCTTATTCTTGTCCAATTAGGGTTTTTAACCAATCTTGTGCATCCAATAAGTTCATTTGTATCATTGGATGAACATTTAGGTCATTTTCGTTCACCCTAGGCTTATTCTTGTCCAATTAGGGTTTTTAACTAATCTTGTGCATCCAATAAGTTCATTTGTGTCATTGGATGGACATCTATGTCATCTTCGTCCTCCCAAGGCTTATTCTTGTCCAATTAGGGTTTTTAACCAATCTTGTGCATCCAATAGGTGTGTTTGTGTCATTGGATGAACATTTAGGTCATTTTCGTCCTCCCTAGTCTTATTCTTGTCCAATTAGGGTTTTAAGCAATCTTGTGCATCCAATAAGTTCATTTGTGTCATTGGATGAACATTTAGGTCATTTTCGTCCTCCCTAGGCTTATTCTTGTCCAATTAGGGTTTTTAAGCAGTCTTTTGCATCAAAAAAGTTCATTTGTGTCATTGGATGAACATTTAGGTCATTTTCGTCCTCCCTAGGCTTATTCTTGTTCAATTAGGGTTTCTAACCAATCTTGTGCATCCAATAGGTGTGTTTGTGTCATTGGATGAACATTTAGGTCATTTTCGTCCTCCCTAGTCATATTCTTGTCCAATTAGGGTTTTAAGCAATCTTGTGCATCCAATAAGTTCATTTGTGTCATTGGATTAAGAATTAAGTCATTTTCGTCCTCCTTAGGCTTATTCTTGTCCAGTTAGGGTTTTTAACCATTCTTGTGAATCCAATAGGCGTATTTGTGTCATTGGATGAACATTTAGGTCATTTTCGTCCTCCCAAGGCTTATTCTTGTCCTATTAGTGTTTTTAACCAATCTTGTGCATCCAATAAGTTCATTTGTGTCATTGGATGAACATTTAGGTCATTTTTGTCCTCCCTAGGCTTATTCTTGTCCAATTAGGGGTTTTAAGCAATCTTGTGCATCCAATAAGTTCATTTGTGTTATTGGATTAAGATTTAAGTCATTTTCGTCCTCCCTAGGCTTATTCTTGTCCAGTTAGGGTTTTTAACCAATCTTGTGCATCCAATAGGTGTGTTTGTGTCATTGGATGATCATTTAGGTCATTTTTGTCCTCCCTAGGCTTATTCTTGTCCAATTAGGGTTTTTAACCAATCTTGTGCATCCAATAGGTGTGTTAGTGTCATGGGATGAACATTTAGGTCATTTTTGTTCTCCCTAGGCTTTTTCTTGTCCAATTAGGGTTTTTAACCAATCTTGTGCATCTAATAAGTTCATTTGTGTCATTGGATGAATATTTAGGTCATTTTCGTCCACCCTAGGCTTATTCTTGTCCAATTAGGGTTTTAAGCAATCTTGTGCATCCAATAAGTTCATTTGTGTCATTGGATTAAGATTTAAGTCATTTTCGTCCTCCCTAGCCTTATTCTTGTCCAATAAGGGTTTTTAAGCAATCTTGTGCGTCCAAAAAGTTCATTTGTGTCGTTGGAAGAACATATAGGTCATTTTTGTCCTCCCTAGGCTTATTCTTGTCCAATTAGGCTTTCTAACCAATCTTGTGCATCCAATAGGGGTGTTTATGTCATTGGATGAACATTTAGGTCATTTTCGTCCTCCCTAGGCTTATTCTTGTCCAATTAGGGTTTTTAACCAATCTTGTGCATCCAATAGGTGTGTTTGTGTCATTGGATGAACATTTAGGTCATTTTCGTCCTCCCTAGTCTTATTCTTGTCCAATTAGGGTTTTAAGCAATCTTGTGCATCCAATAAGTTCATTTGTGTCATTGATTTAAATTTAGGTCATTTTCGTCCTCCCAATGCTTATTTTTGTGCAATTAGGGTTTTTAACCAATCTTGTGCATCCAATAGGTGTGTTTGTGTCATTAGATGAACATTTAGGTCATTTTCATCCTCCCTAGGCTTATTGTTGTCCAATTAGGGTTTTTAACCAATCTTGTGCATCCAATAGGTGTGTTTGTGTCATTGGATGAACATTTAGGTCATTTTCGTCCTCCCTAGTCTTATTCTTGTCCAATTAGGGTTTTAAGCAATCTTGTGCATCCAATAAGTTCATTTGTGTCATTGGATGAACATTTAGGTCATTTTCGTCCTCCCTATGCTTATTCTTGTCTAATTAGGGTTTTTAAGCAATCTTGTGCATCCAATAAGTTCATTTGTGTCATTGGATGAACATTTAGGTCATTTATGTCCTCCCTAGGCTTATTCTTGTCCAATTATGGTTTTTAACCAATCTTGTGCATCCAATAGGTGTGTTTGTGTCATTGGATGAACATTTAGGTCATTTTCGTCCTCCCTAGGCTTATTCTTGTCCAATTAGGGTTTTTAACCAATCTTGTGCATCCAATAGGTGTGTTTGTGTCATTGGATGAACATTTAGGTCATTTTCGTCCTACCAAGGCTTATTCTTGTCCAATTAGGGTTTCTAACCAATCTTGTGCATCCAATAGGTGTATTTGTGTCATTGGATGAACTTTTAGGTCATTTTCGTCCTCCCTAGGCTTATTCTTGTCCAATTAGGGTTTTTAAGCAATCTTGTGCATCCAATAAGTTCATTTGTGTCATTGGATGAACATTTAGGTCATTTTCGTCCTCCCTAGGCTTATTCTTGTCCAATTAGGGTTTTTAACCAATCTTGTGCATCCAATAGGTGTGTTTGTGTCATTGGATGAACATTTAGGTCATTTTCGTCCTCCCTAGTCTTATTCTTGTCCAATTAGGGTTTTATGCCAATCTTGTGCATCCAATAGGTGTGTTTGTGTCATTCGATGAACATTTAGGTCATTTTCGTCCTCCCAAGGCTTATTCTTATCCAATTAGGGTTTTAAGCAATCTTGTGCATCCAATAAGTTCATTTGTGTCATTGGATTAAGATTTAAGTCATTTTCGTCCTCCCTATGCTTATTCTTGTTTAGTTAGGGTTTTTAACCAATCTTGTGCATCCAATAGGTGTGTTTGTGTCATTGGATGAACATTTAGGTCATTTTCGTCCTCCCTAGGCTTATTGTTGTCCAATTAGGGTTTTTAACCAATCTTGTGCATCCAATAGGTGTGTTTGTGTCATTGGATGAACATTTAGGTCATTTTCGTCCTCCCTAGGCTTATTCTTGCCCAATTAGGGTTTTTAACCAATCTTGTGCATCCAATAAGTTCATTTATGTTATTGGGTGAACATTTAGGTAATTTTCGTCCTCCCTAGGCTTATTTTTGTCCAATTAGAGTTTCTAACCAATCTTGTGCATCCAATAGGTGTGTTTAGTCATTTGATGAACATTTAGGTCATTTTCTTCCTCCCTAGGCTTATTCTTGTCCAATTAGGGTTTCTAACCAATCTTGTGCATCCAATAAGTTCATTTGTGTCATTCGATTAACATTTAGGTCATTTTCGTCCTCCCTAGGCTTATTGTTGTCCAATTAGGGTTTTTAACCAATCTTGTGCATCCAATAGGTGTGTTTGTGTCATTGGATGAACATTTAGGTCATTTTCGTCCTCCCTAGGCTTATTCTTGTCCAATTAGGGTTTTTAACCAATCTTGTGCATCCAATAAGTTCATTTGTGTCATTGGATTAACATTTAGGTCATTTTCGTCCTTCCTAGGCTTATACTTGTCCCATTAAGGTTTTTAACCAATCTTGTGCATCCAATAAGTTCATTTGTGTCATTGGATGAACATTTAGGTCATTTTCGTCCTCCCTAGGCTTATTCTTGTCCAATTAGGGTTTTTAACCAATCTTGTGCATCCAATAGGTGTGTTTGTGTCATTGGATGAACATTTAGGTCATTTTCGTCCTCCCTAGTCTTATTCTTGTCCAATTAGGGTTTTAAGCAATCTTGTGCATCCAATAAGTTCATTTGTGTCATTGATTAAAATTTAGGTCATTTTCGTCCTCCCAATGCTTATTTTTGTGCAATTAGGGTTTTTAACCAATCTTGTGCATCCAATAGGTGTGTTTGTGTCATTCGATGAACATTTAGGTCATTTTCATCCTCCCTAGGCTTATTGTTGTCCAATTAGGGTTTTTAACCAATCTTGTGCATCCAATAGGTGTGTTTGTGTCATTGGATGAACATTTAGGTCATTTTCGTCCTCCCTAGTCTTATTCTTGTCCAATTAGGGTTTTAAGCAATCTTGTGCATCCAATAAGTTAATTTGTGTTATTGGATTAAGATTTAAGTCATTGTCGTCCTACCTAGGCTTATTCTTGTCGAATTAGGGTTTTTAACCAATCTTGTGCATCCAATAAGTTCATTTGTGTCATTGGATGAACATTTAGGTCATTTTCGTCCACCCTAGGCTTATTCTTGTCCAATTAGAGTTTTTAACCAATCTTGTGCATCCAATAAGTTCATTTGTGTCATTGGATGAACATTTAGATCATTTTCGTCCTCCCAAGGCTTATTCTTGTCCAATTAGGGTTTTTAACCAATCTTGTGTATCCAATAAGTTCATTTGTGTCGTTGGATGAACATTTAGGTCATTTTCGTCCTCCCTAGGCTTATTCTTGTCCAATTAGGGTTTTTAAGCAATCTTGTGCATCCAATAAGTTCATTTGTGTCATTGGATGAACATTTAGGTCATTTTCGTCCTCCCTAGGCTTATTCTTGTTCAATTAGGGTTTCTAACCAATCTTGTGCATCCAATAGGTGTGTTTGTGTCATTGGATGAACATTTAGGTCATTTTCGTCCTCCCTAGTCTTATTCATGTCCAATTAGGGTTTTAAGCAATCTTGTGCATCCAATAATTTCATTTGTGTCATTAGATGAACATTAAGGTCATTTTCGTCCTCCCTAGGCTTAGTTTTGTGCAATTAGGGTTTTTAACCAATCTTGTGCATCCAATAGGTGTGTTTGTGTCATTAGATGAACATTTATGTCATTTTCATCCTCCCTAGGCTTATTCTTGTCCAATTAGGGTTTTTAACCAATCTTGTCCATCCAATAGGTGTGTTTGTGTCATTGGATGAACATTTAGGTCATTTTCGTCCTCCCTAGTCATATTCATGTCCAATTAGGGTTTTAAGCAATCTTGTGCATCCAATAAGTTCATTTGTGTCATTGGATTAAGAATTAAGTCATTTTCGTCCTCCTTAGGCTTATTCTTGTCCAGTTAGGGTTTTTAACCATTCTTGTGAATCCAATAGGCGTATTTGTGTCATTGGATGAACATTTAGGTCATTTTCGTCCTCCCAAGGCTTATTCTTGTCCTATTAGGGTTTTTAACCAATCTTGTGCATCCGATAAGTTCATTTGTGTCATTGGATGAACATTTAGGTCATTTTTGTCCTCCCTAGGCTTATTCTTGTCCAATTAGGGGTTTTAAGCAATCTTGTGCATCCAATAAGTTCATTTGTGTTGTAGGATTAAGATTTAAGTCATTTTCGTCCTCCCTAGGCTTATTCTTGTCCAGTTAGGGTTTTTAACCAATCTTGTGCATCCAATAGGTGTGTTTGTGTCATTGGATGAACATTTAGGTCATTTTTGTCCTCCCTAGGCTTATTCTTGTCCAATTAGGGTTTTTAACCAATCTTGTGCATCCAATAGGTGTGTTTGTGTCATGGGATGAACATTTAGGTCATTTTTGTTCTCCCTAGTCTTA
Organism: Cicer pinnatifidum; assembly: GCA_037974775.1. Lineage (NCBI taxonomy): Eukaryota > Viridiplantae > Streptophyta > Magnoliopsida > Fabales > Fabaceae > Cicer > Cicer pinnatifidum. The sequence goes on along the minus strand of JBBPBR010000604.1, from coordinate 20,818 downwards.
TTCTTGTCCAATTAGGGTTTTAAGCAATCTTGTGCATCCAATAAGTTCATTTGTGTCATTGATTTAAATTGAGGTCATTTTCGTCCTCCCAATGCTTATTTTTGTGCAATTAGGGTTTTTAACCAATCTTGTGCATCCAATAGGTGTGTTTGTGTCATTAGATGAACATTTAGGTCATTTTCATCCTCCCTAGGCTTATTGTTGTCCAATTAGGGTTTTTAACCAATCTTGTGCATCCAATAGGTGTGTTTGTGTCATTGGATGAACATTTAGATCATTTTCGTCCTCCCTAGGCTTATTCTTGTCCAATTAGGGTTTCTAACCAATCTTGTGCATCCAATAGGTGGGTTTGTGTCATTGGATGAACATTTAGGTCATTTTCGTCCTCCCTAGTCTTATTCTTGTCCAAGTAGGGTTTTAAGAAATCTTGTGCATCCAATAAGTTCATTTGTGTCATTGGATGAACATTTAGGTCATTTTCGTCCTCCCTAGGCTTATTTTTGTGCAATTAGGGTTTTTAACCAATCTTGTGCATCCAATAGGTGTGTTTGTGTCATTAGATGAACATTTAGGTCATTTTCATCCTCCCTAGGCTTATTGTTGTCCAATTAGGGTTTTTAACCAATCTTGTGCATCCAATAGGTGTGTTTGTGTCATTGGATGAACATTTAGGTCATTTTCATCCTCCCTAGGCTTATTGTTGTCCAATTAGGGTTTTTAACCAATCTTGTGCATCCAATAGGTGTGTTTGTGTCATTGGATGAACATTTAGGTCATTTTCATCTTCCCTTGTCTTATTCTTGTCCAATTAGGGTTTTAAGCAATCTTGTGGATCCAATAAGTTCATTTGTGTCATTGGATTAAGATTTAAGTCCTTTTCGTCCTTCCTAGGCTTATTCTTGTTCAATTAGGGTTTCTAACCAATCTTGTGCTTCCAATAGGTGTATTTGTGTCATTGGATGAACATTTAGGTCATTTTCTTCCTCCCTAGGCTTATTCTTGTCCAATTAGGGTTTTTAAGCAATCTTGTGCATCCAATAAGTTCATTTGTGTCATTGGATGAACATTTAGATCATTTTCGTCCTCCCTAGGCTTATTCTTGTCCAATTAGGGTTTCTAACCAATGTTGTGCATCCAATAGGTGTGTTTGTGTCTCATTGGATGAACATTTAGGTCATTTTCGTCCTCCCTAGTCTTATTCTTGTCCAATTAGGGTTTTAAGCAATCCTGTGCATCCAATAAGTTCATTTGTGTCATTGGATGAACATTTAGGTCATTTTCGTCCTCCCTAGGCTTATTCTTGTCCAATTAGGGTTTCTAACCAATCTTGTGCATCCAATAAGTTCATTTGTGTCATTGGATGAACATTTAGGTCATTTTCGTCCTCCCTAGGCTTATTCTTGTCCAATTAGGGTTTTTAACCAATCTTGTGCATCCAATAGGTGTGTTTGTGTCATTGGATGAACATTTAGGTCATTTTCGTCCTCCCTAGTCTTATTCTTGTCCAATTAGGCTTTTAAGCAATCTTGTGCATCCAATAAGTTCATTTGTGTCATTGGATGAACATTTAGGTTATTTTGGTCCTCATTAGGCTTAGTTTTGCGCAATTAGGGTTTTTAACCAATCTTGTGCATCCAATAGGTGTGTTTGTGTCATTAGATGAACATTTAGGTCATTTTCATCCTCCCTAGGCTTATTGTTGTCCAATTAGGGTTTTTAACCAATCTTGTGCATCCAATAGGTGTGTTTGTGTCATTTGATGAACATTTAGGTCATTTTCATCCTCCCTAGTCTTATTCTTGTCCAATTAGGGTTTTAAGCAATCTTGTGCATCCAATAAGTTCATTTGTGTCATTGGATTAAGATTTAAGTCATTTTCGTCCTCCCTAGGCTTATTCTTGTTCAATTAGGGTTTCTAACCAATCTTGTGCATCCAATAGGTGTATTTGTGTCATTGGATGAACATTTAGGTTATTTTCGTCCTCATTAGGCTTAGTTTTGTGCAATTAGGGTTTTTAACCAATCTTGTGCATCCAATAGGTGTGTTTGTGTCATTAGATGAACATTTAGGTCATTTTCATCCTCCCTAGGCTTATTGTTGTCCAATTAGGGTTTTTAACCAATCTTGTGCATCCAATAGGTGTGTTTGTGTCATTGGATGAACATTTAGGTCATTTTCGCCCTCCCTAGTCTTATTCTTGTCCAATTAGGGTTTTAAGCAATCTTGTGCATCCAATAAGTTCATTTGTGTCATTGGATTAAGATTTAAGTCATTTTCGTCCTCCCTAGGCTTATTCTTGTTCAATTAGGGTTTCTAACCAATCTTGTGCATCCAATAAGTTCATTTGTGTCATTGGATCAACATTTAGGTCATTTTCGTCCTCCCTAGGATTATTCTTGTCCAATTAGGGTTTCTAACCAATCTTGTGCATCCAATAAGTTCATTTGTGTCATTGGATGAACATTTAGGTCATTTTCGTCCTCCCTAGGCTTATTCTTGTCCAATTAGGGTTTTTAACCAATCTTGTGCATCCAATAGGTGTGTTTGTGTCATTGGATGAACATTTAGGTCATTTTCGTCGTCCCTAGGCTTATTCTTGTCCAATTAGGGTTTCTAACTAATCTTGTGCATCCAATAGGTGTATTTGTGTCATTGGATGAACATTTAGGTCATTTTCGTCCTCCCTAGGCTTATTCTTGTCCAATTAAGGTTTTTAAGCTATCTTGTGCATCCAATAAGTTCATTTGTGTCATTGGATGAACATTTAGGTCATTTTCGTCCTCCCTAGGCTTATTCTTGTCCAATTAGGGTTTTTAACCAATCTTGTGCATCCAATAGGTGTGTTTGTGTCATTGGATGAACATTTAGGTCATTTTTGTCCTCCCTAGGCTTTTTCTTGTCCAATTAGGGTTTTTAACCAATCTTGTGCATCTAATAAGTTCATTTGTGTCATTGGATGAATATTTAGGTCATTTTCGTCCACCCTAGGCTTATTCTTGTCCAATTAGGGTTTTAAGCAATCTTGTGCATCCAATAAGTTCATTTGTGTCATTGGATTAAGATTTAAGTCATTTTCGTCCTCCCTAGCCTTATTCTTGTCCAATTAGGGTTTTTAAGCAATCTTGTGCGTCCAAAAAGTTCATTTGTGTCGTTGGATGAACATTTAGGTCATTTTTGTCCTCCCTAGGCTTATTCTTGTTCAATTAGGGTTTCTAACCAATCTTGTGCATCCAATAGGTGTGTTTGTGTCATTTGATGAACATTTAGGTCATTTTCGTCCTCCCTTGTCTTATTCTTGTCCAATTAGGGTTTTAAGCAATCTTGTGCATCCAATAAGTTTATTTGTGTCATTGGATGAACATTTAAGTTATTTTTGTTCTCCCTAGGCTTAGTTTTGTGCAATTAGGGTTTTTAACCAATCTTGTGCATCCAATAGGTCTGTTTGTGTCATTAGATGAACATTAAGGTCATTTTCATCCTCCCTAGGCTTATTGTTGTCCAATTAGGGTTTTTAACCAATCTTGTGCATCCAATAGGTGTGTTTGTGTCATTGGATGAACATTTAGGTCATTTTCGTCCTCCCTAGTCTTATTCTTGTCCAATTAAGGTTTTAAGCAATCTTGTGCATCCAACAAGTTCATTTGTGTCATTGGATTAAGATTTAAGTCATTTTCGTCCTCCATAGCCTTATTCTTGTCCAATTAGGGTTTTTAAGCAATCTTGTGCGTCCAAAAAGTTCATTTGTGTCGTTGGATGAACATTTAGGTCATTTTTGTCCTCCCTAGGCTTATTCTTGTCCAATTAGGCTTTCTAACCAATCTTGTGCATCCAATAGGGGTGTTTGTGTCATTGGATGAACATTTAGGTCATTTTCGTCCTCCCTAGGCTTATTCTTGTCCAATTAGGGTTTTTAACCAATCTTGTGCATCCAATAGGTGTGTTTGTGTCATTGGATGAACATTTAAGTCATTTTCGTCCTCCCTAGGCTTATTCTTGTCCAATTACGGTTTTTAACCAATCTTTTGCATCCAATAGGTGTGTTTGGGTCATTGGATGAACATTTAAGTCATTTTCGTCCTCCATAGGCTTATTTTTGTGCAATTAGGGTTTTTAACCAATCTTGTGCATCCAATAGGTGTGTTTGTGTCATTAGATGAACATTTAGGTCATTTTCATCCTCCCTAGGCTTATTGTTGTCCAATTACAGTTTTTAACCCATCTTGTGCATGCAATAGGTGTGTTTGTGTCATTGGATGAACATTTAGGTCATTTTCGTCCTCCCTAGTCTTATTCTTGTCCAATTAGGGTTTTAAGCAATGTTGTGCATCCAATAACTTCATTTGTGTCATTGGATTAACATTTAAGTCATTTTCGTCCTCCCTAGGCTTATTCTTGTCCAATTAGGGTTTCTAACGAATCTTGCGCATCCAATAGGTGTGTTTGTGTCATTGGATGAACATTTAGGTCATTTTCGTCCTCCCTAGGCTTATTCTTGTCCAATTAGGGTTTTTAATCAATCTTGTGCATCCAATAGGTGTGTTTGTGTCATTTGATGAACATTTAGATCATTTTCGTCCTCACTAGTCTTATTCTTGTCCAATTAGGGTTTTAAGCAATCTTGTGCATCCAATAAGTTCATTTGTGTAATTGGATGAACTTTTAGGTCATTTTCGTCCTCCCTAGGTTTATTTTTGTGCAATTAGGGTTTTTAACCAATCTTGTGCATCCAATAGGTGTGTTTGTGTCATTGGATGAACATTTAGGTCATTTTCATCCTCCCTAGGCTTATTGTTGTCCAATTAGGGTTTTTAACCAATCTTGTGCATCCAATAGGTGTGTTTGTGTCATTGGATGAACATTTAGGTCATTTTCGTCCTCCCTAGTCTTATTCTTGTCCAATTAGGGTTTTAAGCAATCTTGTGCATCCAATAAGTTCATTTGTGTCATTGGATTAAGATTTAAGTCATTTTCGTCCTCCCTAGCCTTATTCTTGTCCAATTAGGGTTTTTAAGCAATCTTGTGCGTCCAAAAAGTTCATTTGTGTCGTTGGAAGAACATTTAGGTCATTTTTGTCCTCCCTAGGCTTATTCTTGTCCAATTAGGCTTTCTAACCAATCTTGTACATCCAATAGGGGTGTTTGTGTCATTGGATGAACATTTAGGTCATTTTCGTCCTCCCTAGGCTTATTCTTGTCCAATTAGGGTTTTTAACCAATCTTGTGCATCCAATAGGTGTGTTTGTGTCATTGAATGAACATTTAAGTCATTTTCGTCCTCCCTAGGCTTATTCTTGTCCAATTACGGTTTTTAACCAATCTTTTGAATCCAATAGGTGTGTTTGGGTCATTGGATGAACATTTAAGTCATTTTCGTCCTCCCTAGGCTTATTTTTGTGCAATTAGGGTTTTTAACCAATCTTGTGCATCCAATAGGTGTGTTTGTGTCATTAGATGAACATTTAGGTCATTTTCATCCTCCCTAGGCTTATTGTTGTCCAATTAGGGTTTTTAACCCATCTTGTGCATGCAATAGGTGTGTTTGTGTCATTGGATGAACATTTAGGTCATTTTCGTCCTCCCTAGTCTTATTCTTGTCCAATTAGGGTTTTAAGCAATGTTGTGCATCCAATAACTTCATTTGTGTCATTGGATTAACATTTAAGTCATTTTCGTCCTCCCTAGGCTTATTCTTGTCCAATTAGGGTTTCTAACGAATCTTGCGCATCCAATAGGTGTGTTTGTGTCATTGGATGAACATTTAGGTCATTTTCGTCCTCCCTAGGCTTATTCTTGTCCAATTAGGGTTTTTAATCAATCTTGTGCATCCAATAGGTGTGTTTGTGTCATTTGATGAACATTTAGATCATTTTCGTCCTCACTAGTCTTATTCTTGTCCAATTAGGGTTTTAAGCAATCTTGTGCATCCAATAAGTTCATTTGTGTCATTGGATGAACTTTTAGGTCATTTTCGTCCTCCCTAGGCTTATTTTTGTGCAATTAGGGTTTTTAACCAATCTTGTGCATCCAATAGGTGTGTTTGTGTCATTGGATGAACATTTAGGTCATTTTCATCCTCCCTAGGCTTATTGTTGTCCAATTAGGGTTTTTAACCAATCTTGTGCGTCCAATAGGTGTGTTTGTGTCATTGGATGAACATTTAGGTCATTTTCGTCCTCCCTAGGCTTATTCTTGTCCAATTAGGGTTTTTAATCAATCTTGTGCATCCAATAGGTGTGTTTGTGTCATTTGATGAACATTTAGATCATTTTCGTCCTCACTAGTCTTATTCTTGTCCAATTAGGGTTTTAAGCAATCTTGTGCATCCAATAAGTTCATTTGTGTCATTGGATGAACTTTTAGGTCATTTTCGTCCTCCCTAGGTTTATTTTTGTGCAATTAGGGTTTTTAACCAATCTTGTGCATCCAATAGGTGTGTTTGTGTCATTGGATGAACATTTAGGTCATTTTCATCCTCCCTAGGCTTATTGTTGTCCAATTAGGGTTTTTAACCAATCTTGTGCATCCAATAGGTGTGTTTGTGTCATTGGATGAACATTTAGGTCATTTTCGTCCTCCCTAGGCTTATTCTTGTGCATCCAATAGCTGTGTTTGTGTCATTGGATGAATATTTAGGTCATTTTCGTCCTCCCTAGTCTTATTCTTGTCCAATTAGGGTTTTAAGCAATCTTGTGCATCCAATAAGTTCATTTGTGTCATTGGATTAAGATTTAAGTCATTTTCGTCCTCCCTAGGCTTATTCTTGTTCAATTAAGGTTTTTAACCAATCTTGTGCATCCAATAGGTGTGTTTGTGTCATTGGATGAACATTTAGGTCATTTTCGTCCTCCCTAGGCTTATTCTTGTCCAATTAGGGTTTTTAAGCAATCTTGTGCATCCAATAAGTTCATTTGTGTCATTGGATGAACATTTAGATCATTTTCGTCCTCCCTATGCTTATTCTTGTCCAATTAGGGTTTCTAACCATTCTTGTGCATCCAATAGGTGTGTTTGTGTCTCATTGGATGAACATTTAGGTCATTTTCGTCCTCCCTAGTCTTATTCTTGTCCAATTAGGGTTTTAAGCAATCTTGTGCGTCCAATAAGTTCATTTGTGTCATTGGATGAACATTTAGGTCATTTTCGTCCTCCCTAGGCTTATTCTTGTCCAATTAGGGTTTTTAACCAATCTTGTGCATCCAATAAGTTCATTTGTGTCATTGGATATACATTTAGGTCATTTTCGTCCTCCCTAGGCTTATTCTTGTCCAATTAGGGTTTTTAACCAATCTTGTGCATCCAATAGGTGTGTTTGTGTCATTGGATGAACATTTAGGTCATTTTCGTCCTCCCTAGGCTTATTCTTGTCCAATTAGGGTTTTTAAGCAATCTTGTGCATCCAATAAGTTCATTTGTGTCATTGGATTAATATTTAAGAAATTTTCGTCCTCCCTAGGCTTATTCTTGTTCAATTAGGGTTTCTAACCAATCTTGTGCATCCAATAGATGTGTTTGTGTCATTGGATGAACATTTAGGTCATTTTCGTCCTCCCTAGTCTTATTCTTGTCCAATTAGGGTTTTAAGCAATCTTGTGCATCCAATAAGTTCATTTGTGTCATTGGATGAACATTTAGGTCATTTTCATCCTCCCTAGGCTTATTTTTGTGCAATTAGGGTTTTTAACCAATCTTGTGCATCTAATAAGTTCATTTGTGTCATTGGATGAACATTTAGGTCATTTTCGTCCTCCCAAGGCTTATTCTTGTCCAATTAGGGTTTTTAACCAATCTTGTGCATCCAATAAGTTCATTTGTGTCATTGGATGAACATTTAAGTCATTTTCGTCCTCCCTAGGCTTATTCTTGTCCAATTAGGGTTTTTAACCAATCTTGTGCATCCAATAGGTGTATTTGTGTCATTGGATGAACATTTAGGTCATTTTCGTCCTCCCTAGGCTTATTCTTGTCCAATTAAGGTTTTTAACCAATCTTGTGCATCCAATAAGTTCATTTGTGTCATTGGATGAACATTTAGGTCATTTTCATCCTCCCTAGGCTTATTGTTGTCCAATTAGGGTTTTTAACCAATCTTGTGCATCCAATAGGTGTGTTTGTGTCATTGGATGAACATTTAGGTCATTTTCGTCCTCCCTAGGCTTATTCTTGTCCAATTAGGGTTTTTAACCAATCTTGTGCATCCAATAAGTTCATTTGTGTCATTGGATTAACATTTAGGTCATTTTCGTCCTCCCTAGGCTTATTCTTGTCCAATTAGGGCTTCTAACCAATCGTGTGCATCCAATAGGTGTGTTTGTGTCATTGGATGAACATTTAGGTCATTTTCGTCCTCCCTAGGCTTATTCTTGTCCAATTAGGGTTTCTAACCAATCTTGTGCATCCAATAGGTGTGTTTGTGTCATTGGATGAACATTTAGGTCATTTTCTTCCTCCCTAGGCTTATTCTTGTCCAATTAGGGTTTTTAAGCAATCTTGTGCATCCAATAGGTGTGTTTGTGTCATTGGATTAAGATTTAAGTCATTTTCGTCCTCCCTAGGCTTATTCTTGTCCAATTAAGGTTTTAAGCAATCTTGTGCATTCAATAAGTTCATTTGTGTCATTGGATGAACATTTAGGTCATTTTCGTCCTCCCAAGGCTTATTCTTGTCCAATTAGGGTTTTTAAGCAATCCTGTGCATCCAATAAGTTCATTTGTGTCATTGGATGAACATTTAGGTCATTTTTATCCTCCCTAGGCTTATTCTTGTCCAATTAGGGTTTCTAACCAATCTTGTGCATCCAATAGGTGTGTTTGTGTCATTGGATGAACATTTAGGTCATTTTCGTCCTCCCTAGGCTTATTCTTGTCCAATTAGGGTTTTTAACCAATCTTGTGCATCCAATAAGTTCTATTGTGTCATTGGGTGAACATTTAGGTCATTTTCGTCCTTCCTAGGCTTATTCTTGTCCAATTAGGGTTTCTAACCAATCTTGTGCATCCAATAGTTGTGTTTGTGTCATTGGATGAACATTTAGGTCATTTTCGTCCTCCCTAGGCTTATTCTTGTCCAATTAGGGTTTTTAACCAATCTTGTGCATCCAATAAGTTCATTTGTGTCATTGGATTAACATTTAGGTCATTTTCGTCCTTCCTAGGCTTATACTTGTCCCATTAAGGTTTTTAACCAATCTTGTGCATCCAATAAGTTCATTTGTGTCATTGGATGAACATTTAGGTCATTTTCGTCCTCCCTAGGCTTATTCTTGTCCAATTAGGGTTTTTAACCAATCTTGTGCATCCAATAGGTGTGTTTGTGTCATTGGATGAACATTTAGGTCATTTTCGTCCTCCTAAGCTTATTCTTGTCCAATTAGGGTTTTTAACCAATCTTGTGCATCCAATAAGTTCATATCTGTCATTGGATGAACATTTGGGTCATTTTCGTCCTCCCTAGGCTTATTCTTGACCAATTAGGGTTTTTAACCAATCTTGTGCATCCAATAAGTTCATTTGTGTCATTGGATGAACATTTAGGTCATTTTCTTCCTCCCAAGGCATATTCTTGTACAATTAGGGTTTTTAAGCAATCTTGTGCATCCAATAAGTTCATTTGTGTCATTGGATGAACATTTAGGTTATTTACGTCCTCACTAGGCTTAGTTTTGTGCAATTAGGGTTTTTAACCAATCTTGTGCATCCAATAGGTGTGTTTGTGTCATTAAATGAACATTTAGGTCATTTTCATCCTCCCTAGGCTTATTGTTGTCCAATTAGGGTTTTTAACCAATCTTGTGCATCCAATAGGTGTGTTTGTGTCATTGGATGAACATTTAGGTCATTTTCGTCCTCCCTAGTCTTATTCTTGTCCAATTAGGGTTTTAAGCAATCTTGTGCATCCAATAAGTTCATTTGTGTCATTGGATTAAGATTTAAGTCATTTTCGTCCTCCCTAGCCTTATTCTTGTCCAATTAGGGTTTTTAAGCAATCTTGTGCGTCCAAAAAGTTCATTTGTGTCGTTGGAAGAACATTTAGGTCATTTTTGTCCTCCCTAGGCTTATTCTTGTCCAATTAGGCTTTCTAACTAATCTTGTACATCCAATAGGGGTGTTTGTGTCATTGGATGAACATTTAGGTCATTTTCGTCCTCCCTAGGCTTATTCTTGTGCAATTAGGGTTTTTAACCAATCTTGTGCATCCAATAGGTGTGTTTGTGTCATTGAATGAACATTTAAGTCATTTTCGTCCTCCCTAGGCTTATTCTTGTCCAATTACGGTTTTTAACCAATCTTTTGCATCCAATAGGTGTGTTTGGGTCATTGGATGAAGATTTAAGTCATTTTCGTCCTCCCTAGGCTTATTTTTGTGCAATTAGGGTTTTTAACCAATCTTGTGCATCCAATAGGTGTGTTTGTGTCATTAGATGAACATTTAGGTCATTTTCATCCTCCCTAGGCTTATTGTTGTCCAATTAGGGTTTTTAACCAATCTTGTGCATGCAATAGGTGTGTTTGTGTCATTGGATGAACATTTAGGTCATTTTCGTCCTCCCTAGTCTTATTCTTGTCCAATTAGGGTTTTTAACCAATCTTGTGCATCCAATAGGTGTGTTTGTGTCATTGGATTAAGATTTAAGTCATTTTCGTCCTCCCTAGGCTTATTCTTGTCCAATTAAGGTTTTAAGCAATCTTGTGCATTCAATAAGTTCATTTGTGTCATTGGATGAACATTTAGGTCATTTTCGTCCTCCCAAGGCTTATTCTTGTCCAATTAGGGTTTTTAAGCAATCCTGTGCATCCAATAAGTTCATTTGTGTCATTGGATGAACATTTAGGTCATTTTTATCCTCCCTAGGCTTATTCTTGTCCAATTAGGGTTTCTAACCAATCTTGTGCATCCAATAGGTGTGTTTGTGTCATTGGATGAACATTTAGGTCATTTTCTTCCTCCCTAGGCTTATTCTTGTCCAATTAGGGTTTTTAAGCAATCTTGTGCATCCAATAGGTGTGTTTGTGTCATTTGATGAACATTTAGGTCATTTTCGTCCTCCCTAGGCTTATTCTTGTCCAATTAGGGTTTTTAACCAATCATGTGCATCCAATAAGTTCATTTGTGTCATTGGTTGAACATTTAGGTCATTTTCGTCCCCCCTAGTCTTATTCTTGTCCAATTAGGGTTTTTAACCAATCTTGTGCATCCAATAGGTGTGTTTGTGTCATTGGATGAACATTTAGGTCATTTTCGTCCTCCCTAGTCTTATTCTTGTCCAATTAGGGTTTTAATCAATCTTGTGCATCCAATAAGTGTGTTTTGTCATTGGATGATCATTTAGGTCATTTTCGTCCTCCCTCGGCTTATTCTTGTCCAATTAGGGATTTTAACCAATCTTGTGCATCCAATAAGTTCATTTGTGTCATTGGTTGAACATTTAGGTCATTTTCGTCCTCCCAAGGCTTATTCTTGTCCAATTAGGGTTTTTAACCAATCTTGTGCATCCAATAAGTTCATTTGTGTCATTGGTTGAACATTTAGGTCATTTTTGTTCTCCCTAGGCTTATTTTTGTGCAATTAGGGTTTTTAACCAATCTTGTGCATCCAATAGGTGTGTTTGTGTCATTAGATGAACATTTAGGTCATTTTCATCCTCCCTAGGCTTATTGTTGTCCAATTAGGGTTTTTAACCAATCTTGTGCATCCAATAGGTGTGTTTGTGTCATTGGATGAACATTTAGGTCATTTTCGTCCTCCCAAGTCTTATTCTTGTCCACTTAAGGTTTTAAGCAATCTTGTGCATCCAATAACTTCATTTGTGTCATTGGATTAACATTTAAGTCATTTTCGTCCTCCCTAGGCTTATTCTTGTCCAATTAGGGTTTCTAACGAATCTTGTGCATCCAATAGGAGTGTTTGTGTCATTTGAAGAATATTTAGATCATTTTCATCCTCCCAAGGCTTATTCCTGTCCAATTAGGGTTTTTAACCAATCTTGTGCATCCAATAAGTTCATTTTTGTCATTGGTTGAACATTTAGGTCATTTTCGTCCTCCCTAGGCTTATTTTTGTGCAATTAGGGTTTTTAACCAATCTTGTGCATCCAATAAGTTCATTTGTGTCATTGGATGAACATTTAGGTCATTTTCGTCCTCCCTAGGCTTATTCTTGTCCAATTAGGGTTTTTAACCAATCTTGTGCATCCAATAGTTGTGTTTGTGTCATTGGATGAACATTTAGGTCATTTTCGTCCTCCCTAGTCTTGTTCTTGTCCACTTAGGGTTTTAAGCAATGTTGTGCATCCAATAACTTCATTTGTGTCATTGGATTAACATTTAAGTCATTTTCGTCCTCCCTAGGCTTATTCTTGTCCAATTAGGGTTTCTAACGAATCTTGCGCATCCAATAGGTGTGTTTGTGTCATTGGATGAACATTTAGGTCATTTTCGTCCTCCCTAGGCTTATTCTTGTCCAATTAGGGTTTTTAATCAATCTTGTGCATCCAATAGGTGTGTTTGTGTCATTTGATGAACATTTAGATCATTTTCGTCCTCACTAGTCTTATTCTTGTCCAATTAGGGTTTTAAGCAATCTTGTGCATCCAATAAGTTCATTTGTGTCATTGGATGAACTTTTAGGTCATTTTCGTCCTCCCTAGGCTTATTTTTGTGCAATTAGGGTTTTTAACCAATCTTGTGCATCCAATAGGTGTGTTTGTGTCATTGGATGAACATTTAGGTCATTTTCATCCTCCCTAGGCTTATTGTTGTCCAATTAGGGTTTTTAACCAATCTTGTGCGTCCAATAGGTGTGTTTGTGTCATTGGATGAACATTTAGGTCATTTTCGTCCTCCCTAGGCTTATTCTTGTCCAATTAGGGTTTTTAATCAATCTTGTGCATCCAATAGGTGTGTTTGTGTCATTTGATGAACATTTAGATCATTTTCGTCCTCACTAGTCTTATTCTTGTCCAATTAGGGTTTTAAGCAATCTTGTGCATCCAATAAGTTCATTTGTGTCATTGGATGAACTTTTAGGTCATTTTCGTCCTCCCTAGGCTTATTTTTGTGCAATTAGGGTTTTTAACCAATCTTGTGCATCCAATAGGTGTGTTTGTGTCATTGGATGAACATTTAGGTCATTTTCATCCTCCCTAGGCTTATTGTTGTCCAATTAGGGTTTTTAACCAATCTTGTGCATCCAATAGGTGTGTTTGTGTCATTGGATGAACATTTAGGTCATTTCCGTCCTCCCTAGTTTTATTCTTGTCCAATTAGGGTTTTAAGCCAATCTTGTGCATCCAATAGGTGTGTTTGTGTCATTTGATGAACATTTAGGTCATTTTCGTCCTCCCAAGGCTTATTCTTATCCAATTAGGGTTTTAAGCAATCTTGTGCATCCAATAAGTTCATTTGTGTCATTGGATGAACATTTAGGTCATTTTCGTCCTCCGTAGGCTTATTTTTGTGCAATTAGGGTTTTTAACCAATCTTGTGCATCCAATAGGTGTGTTTGTGTCATTAGATGAACATTTAGGTCATTTTCATCCTCCCTAGGCTTATTGTTGTCCAATTAGGGTTTTTAACCAATCTTGTGCATCCAATAGGTGTGTTTGTGTCATTGGATGAACATTTAGGTCATTTTCGTCCTCCCTAGTCTTATTCTTGTCCAATTAGGGTTTTAAGCAATCTTGTGTATCCAATAACTTCATTTGTGTCATTGGATGAACATTTAGGTCATTTTCGTCCTCCCTAGGCTAATTCTTGTCCAATTAGGGTTTTTAAGCAATCTTGTGCATCCAATAAGTTCATTTGTGTCATTGGATGAACATTTAGGTCATTTTCGTCCTCCCTAGGCTTATTCTTGTCCAATTAGGGTTTTTAACCAATCTTGTGCATCCAATAGTTGTGTTTGTGTCATTGGATGAACATTTAGGTCATTTTCGTCCTCCCTAGGCTTATTCTTGTCCAATTAGGGTTTTTAAGCAATCTTGTGCATCCAATAGGTGTGTTTGTGTCATTGGATGAACATTTAGGTCAGTTTCGTCCTCCCAAGGCTTATTCTTGTCCAATTAGGGTTTTTAACCAATCTTGTGCATCCAATAGGTGTGTTTGTGTCATTGGATGAACATTTAGGTCATTTTCGTCCTCCCTAGGCTTATTCTTGTCCAATTAGGGTTTTTAAGCAATCTTGTGCATCGAATAAGTTCATTTGTGTCATTGGATGAACATTTAGGTCATTTTCGTCCTCCCTAGGCTTATTCTTGTCCAATTAGGGTTTCTAACCAATCTTGTGCATCCAATAAGTTCATTTGTGTCATTGGATGAACATTTAGGTCATTTTTATCCTCCCTAGGCTTATTCTTGTCCAATTAGGGTTTCTAACCAATCTTGTGCATCCAATAGGTGTGTTTGTGTCATTGGATGAACATTTAGGTCATTTTCTTCCTCCCTAGGCTTATTCTTGTCCAATTAGGGTTTTTAAGCAATCTTGTGCATCCAATAGGTGTGTTTGTGTCATTTGATGAACATTTAGGTCATTTTCGTCCTCCCTAGGCTTATTCTTGTCCAATTAGGGTTTTTAACCAATCATGTGCATCCAATAAGTTCATTTGTGTCATTGGTTGAACATTTAGGTCATTTTCGTCCCCCCTAGTCTTATTCTTGTCCAATTACGGTTTTTAACCAATCTTGTGTATCCAATAGGTGTGTTTGTGTCGTTGGATGAACATTTAGGTCATTTTCATCCTCCCTAGGCTTATTGTTGTCCAATTAGGGTTTTTAATCCATCTTGTGCATGCAATAGGTGTGTTTGTGTCTTTGGATGAACATTTAGGTCATTTTCGTCCTCCCTAGACTGATTCTTATCCAATTAGGGTTTTTAACCTATCTTGTGCATCCAATAGGTTTGTTTGTGTCATTGGATTAAGATTTAAGTCATTTTCGTCCTCCCTAGGCTTATTCTTGTCCAATTAGGGTTTTTAAGCAATCCTGTGCATCCAATAAGTTCATTTGTGTCATTGGATGAACATTTAGGTCATTTTTATCCTCCCTAGGCTTATTCTTGTCCAATTAGGGTTTCTAACCAATCTTGTGCATCCAATAGGTGTGTTTGTGTCATTGGATGAACATTTAGGTCATTTTCTTCCTCCCTAGGCTTATTCTTGTCCAATTAGGGTTTTTAAGCAATCTTGTGCATCCAATAGGTGTGTTTGTGTCATTTGATGAACATTTAGGTCATTTTCGTCCTCCCAAGGCTTATTCTTGTCCAATTAGGGTTTTTAACCAATCTTGTGCATCCAATAAGTTCATTTGTGTCATTGGATGAACATTTAGGTCATTTTCGTCCTCCCTAGGCTTATTCTTGTGCAATTAGGGTTTTTAACCAATCTTGTGCATCCAATAAGTTCATTTGTGTCATTGGATGAACATTTAGGTCATTTTCGTCCTCCCTAGGCTTATTCTTGTCCAATTAGGGTTTTTAACCAATCTTGTGCATCCAATCGGTGTGTTTGTGTCATTAGATGAACATTTAGGACATTTTCATCCTCCCTAGGCTTATTGTTGTCCAATTAGGGTTTTTAACCAATCTTGTGCATCCAATAGGTGTGTTTGTGTCATTGGATGAACATTTAGGTCATTTTCGTCCTCCCTAGTCTTATTCTTGTCCAATTAGGGTTTTAACCAATCTTGTGCATCCAATAGGTGTGTTTGTGTCATTAGATGAACATTTAGGTCATTTTCATCCTCCCTAGGCTTATTGTTGTCCAATTAGGGTTTTTAACCAATCTTGTGCATCCAATAGGTGTGTTTGTGTCATTGGATGAACATTTAGGTCATTTTCGTCCTCCCTAGGCTTATTCTTGTCCAATTAGGGTTTCTAACCAAGCTTGTGCATCCAATAGGTGTGTTTGTGTCATTCGACGAACATTTAGGTCATTTTCGTCCTCCATAGTCTTATTCTTGTCCAATTAGGGTTTTAAGCAATCTTGTGCATCCAATAAGTTCATTTGTGTCATTGGATGAACATTTAGGTCATTTTCGTCCTCCCTAGGCTTATTTTTGTGCAATTAGGGTTTTTAACCAATCTTGTGCATCCAATAGGTGTGTTTGTGTCATTAGATGATCATTTAGGTCATTTTCATGCTCCCTAGGCTTATTGTTGTCCAATTAGGGTTTTTAACCAATCTTGTGCATCCAATAGGTGTGTTTGTGTCATTGGATGAACATTTAGGTCATTTTCGTCCTCCCTAGTCTTATTCTTGTCCAATTAGGGTTTCTAACCAATCTTGTGCATCCAATAAGTTCATTTGTGTCATTGGATGAACATTTAGGTCATTTTCGTCCTCCATAGGCTTATTCTGGTCCAATTAGGGTTTTTAAGCAATCTTGTGCATCCAATAAGTTCATTTGTGTCATTGGATGAACATTTAGGTCATTTTCGTCCTCCTTAGGCTTATTCTTGTTCAATTAGGGTTTCTAGCCAATCTTGTGCATCCAATAGGTGTGTTTGTGTCGTTGGATGAACATTTAGGTCATTTTCATCCTCCCTAGGCTTATTCTTGTCCAATTAGGGTTTTTAAGCAATCTTGTGCATCAAATAAGTTCATTTGTGTCATTGGATGAACATTTAGGTCATTTTCGTCCACCCTAGGCTTATTCTTTTCCAATTAGGGTTTTTAACCAATCTTGTTCATCCAATAACTTCATTTGTGTCATTGGATGAACATTTAGGTCATTTTCTTCCTCCCTAGTCTTATTCTTGTCCAATTAGGGTTTTAAGCAATCTTGTGCATCCAATAGGTGTGTTTGTGTCATTGGATGAACATTTAGGTCATTTTCATCCTCCCTAGGCTTATTGTTGTCCAATTAGGGTTTTTAACCAATCTTGTGCATCCAATAGGTGTGTTTGTGTCATTGGATGAACATTTAGGTCATTCTCATCCTCCCTAGGCTTATTCTTGTGCAATTAGGGTTTTTAAGCAATCTTGTGCATCAAATAAGTTCATTTGTGTCATTGGATGAACATTTAGGTCATTTTCGTCCACCCTAGGCTTATTCTTTTCCAATTAGGGTTTTTAACCAATCTTGTTCATCCAATAACTTCATTTGTGTCATTGGATGAACATTTAGGTCATTTTCTTCCTCCCTAGTCTTATTCTTGTCCAATTAGGGTTTTAAGCAATCTTGTGCATCCAATAGGTGTGTTTGTGTCATTGGATGAACATTTAGGTCATTTTCGTCCTCCCTAGGCTTATTGTTGTCCAATTAGGGTTTTTAACCAATCTTGTGCATCCAATAGGTGTGTTTGTGTCATTGGATGAACATTTAGGTCATTTTCGTCCTCCCTAGTCTTATTCTTGTCCAATTAGGGTTTTATGCAATCTTGTGCATACAATAAGTTCATTTGTGTCATTGGATTAAGATTTAAGTCATTTTCGTCCTCCATAGGCTTATTCTTGTCCAGTTAGGGTTTTTAACCAGTCTTGTGCATCCAATAGGTGTGTTTGTGTCATTGGATGAACATTTAGGTCATTTTCTTCCTCCCTAGTCTTATTCTTGTCCAATTAGGGTTTTAAGCAATCTTGTGCATCCAATAGGTGTGTTTGTGTCATTGGATGAACATTTAGGTCATTTTCATCCTCCCTAGGCTTATTGTTGTCCAATTAGGGTTTTTAACCAATCTTGTGCATCCAATAGGTGTGTTTGTGTCATTGGATGAACATTTAGGTCATTTTCGTCCTCCCTAGTCTTATTCTTGTCCAATTAGGGTTTTTAACCAATCTTGTGCATCCAATTGGTGTGTTTGTGTCATTGGATGAACATTTAGGTCATTTTCGTCCTCCCTAGGCTTATTCTTGTCCAATTAGGATTTTTAACCAATCTTGTGCATCCAATAAGTTCATTTGTGTCATTGGATGAACATTTAGGTTATTTTCGTCCTCACTAGGCTTAGTTTTGTGCAATTAGGGTTTTTAACCAATCTTGTGCATCCAATAGGTGTGTTTGTGTCATTGCATGAACATTTAGGTCATTTTCGTCCTCCCTAGTCTTATTCTTGTCCAATTAGGGTTTTAAGCAATCTTGTGCATCCAATAAGTTCATTTGTGTCATTGGATTAAGATTTAAGTCATTTTCGTCCTCCCTAGCCTTATTCTTGTCCAATTAGGGTTTTTAAGCAATCTTGTGCGTCCAAAAAGTTCATTTGTGTCGTTGGATGAACATTTAGGTCATTTTTGTCCTCCCTAGGCTTATTCTTGTTCAATTAGGGTTTCTAACCAATCTTGTGCATCCAATAGGTGTGTTTGTGTCATTTGATGAACATTTAGGTCATTTTCGTCCTCCCTTGTCTTATTCTTGTCCAATTAGGGTTTTAAGCAATCTTGTGCATCCAATAAGTTTATTTGTGTCATTGGATGAACATTTAAGTTATTTTTGTTCTCCCTAGGCTTAGTTTTGTGCAATTAGGGTTTTTAACCAATCTTGTGCATCCAATAGGTCTGTTTGTGTCATTAGATGAACATTAAGGTCATTTTCATCCTCCCTAGGCTTATTGTTGTCCAATTAGGGTTTTTAACCAATCTTGTGCATCCAATAGGTGTGTTTGTGTCATTGGATGAACATTTAGGTCATTTTCGTCCTCCCTAGTCTTATTCTTGTCCAATTAAGGTTTTAAGCAATCTTGTGCATCCAACAAGTTCATTTGTGTCATTGGATTAAGATTTAAGTCATTTTCGTCCTCCATAGCCTTATTCTTGTCCAATTAGGGTTTTTAAGCAATCTTGTGCGTCCAAAAAGTTCATTTGTGTCGTTGGATGAACATTTAGGTCATTTTTGTCCTCCCTAGGCTTATTCTTGTCCAATTAGGCTTTCTAACCAATCTTGTGCATCCAATAGGGGTGTTTGTGTCATTGGATGAACATTTAGGTCATTTTCGTCCTCCCTAGGCTTATTCTTGTCCAATTAGGGTTTTTAACCAATCTTGTGCATCCAATAGGTGTGTTTGTGTCATTGGATGAACATTTAAGTCATTTTCGTCCTCCCTAGGCTTATTCTTGTCCAATTACGGTTTTTAACCAATCTTTTGCATCCAATAGGTGTGTTTGGGTCATTGGATGAACATTTAAGTCATTTTCGTCCTCCATAGGCTTATTTTTGTGCAATTAGGGTTTTTAACCAATCTTGTGCATCCAATAGGTGTGTTTGTGTCATTAGATGAACATTTAGGTCATTTTCATCCTCCCTAGGCTTATTGTTGTCCAATTACAGTTTTTAACCCATCTTGTGCATGCAATAGGTGTGTTTGTGTCATTGGATGAACATTTAGGTCATTTTCGTCCTCCCTAGTCTTATTCTTGTCCAATTAGGGTTTTAAGCAATGTTGTGCATCCAATAACTTCATTTGTGTCATTGGATTAACATTTAAGTCATTTTCGTCCTCCCTAGGCTTATTCTTGTCCAATTAGGGTTTCTAACGAATCTTGCGCATCCAATAGGTGTGTTTGTGTCATTGGATGAACATTTAGGTCATTTTCGTCCTCCCTAGGCTTATTCTTGTCCAATTAGGGTTTTTAATCAATCTTGTGCATCCAATAGGTGTGTTTGTGTCATTTGATGAACATTTAGATCATTTTCGTCCTCACTAGTCTTATTCTTGTCCAATTAGGGTTTTAAGCAATCTTGTGCATCCAATAAGTTCATTTGTGTCATTGGATGAACTTTTAGGTCATTTTCGTCCTCCCTAGGTTTATTTTTGTGCAATTAGGGTTTTTAACCAATCTTGTGCATCCAATAGGTGTGTTTGTGTCATTGGATGAACATTTAGGTCATTTTCATCCTCCCTAGGCTTATTGTTGTCCTATTAGGGTTTTTAACCAATCTTGTGCATCCAATAGGTAAGTTTGTGTCATTGGATGAACATTTAGGTCATTTTCGTCCTCCCTAGACTGATTCTTGTCCAATTAGGGTTTTTAACCAATCTTGTGCATCCAATAGGTGTGTTTGTGTCATTGGATTAAGATTTAAGTCATTTTCGTCCTCCCTAGGCTTATTCTTGTCCAATTAAGGTTTTAAGCAATCTTGTGCATTCAATAAGTTCATTTGTGTCATTGGATGAACATTTAGGTCATTTTCGTCCTCCCAAGGCTTATTCTTGTCCAACTAGGGTTTTTAACCAATCTTGTGCATCCAATAAGTTCATTTGTGTCATTGGATGAACATTTAGGTCATTTTCGTCCTTCCTAGGCTTATTCTTGTCCAATTAGGGTTTTTAAGCAATCTTGTGCATCCAATAAGTTCATTTGTGTCATTGGATGAACATTTAGGTCATTTTTGTCCTCCCTAGGCTTATTCTTATCCAATTAGGGTTTCTAACCAATCTTGTGCATCAAATAGGTGTGTTTGTGTCGTTGCATGAACATTTAGGTCATTTTCATCCTCCCGAGGCTTATTGTTGTCCAATTAGGGTTTTTAATCCATCTTGTGCATGCAATAGGTGTGTTTGTGTCTTTTGATGAACATTTAGGTCATTTTCGTCCTCCCTAGACTGATTCTTGTCCAATTAGGGTTTTTAACCTATCTTGTGCATCCAATAGGTGTGTTTGTGTCATTGGATTAAGATTTAAGTCATTTTCGTCCTCCCTAGGCTTATTCTTGTCCAATTAGGGTTTTTAAGCAATCTTGTGCATCTAATAAGTTCATTTGTGTCATTGGATGAACATTTAGGTCATTTTCGTCCTCCCAAGGCTTATTCTTGTCCAATTAGGGTTTTTAACCAATCTTGTGCATCCAATAAGTTCATTTGTGTCATTGGATGAACATTTAGGTCATTTTCG